>OX328128.1:5761108-6198608 GCA_946811695.1 Gonocerus acuteangulatus | reverse complement strand
TAAAAAAAATTTATTTGTGTATAAGTGTAGCGTTATTGGGATTAGAATAAAATATTTTATTAACAGACATGAAATGGTTCGGAATCTGCGTATATTGTCCTTATATTTTTTTTTTTATTTCTTTTATGGTGCATCGAAATCTGAGTCATTAGCACCATTTTTTCCTTATGAGCTTATATAATACTTAGATTTAGCTAGCGACAATATTTTACACCGCAATTAAAGTGACTTGCTCTTCTTACAAATATAATATTTATATTATAATATAAACATAATACATTAATTTGTCAGAAAAAAAGTCCAACCCGCAGGAACTGCATCATCTTAGCGCGGTTCCGTTCTTATCTCGAGTGCAATTAGTGAAGGAATATAGCAGCTATCGGTAGGTATTAGCACCATTTTCCCCCCTTAATATCTTCAAAACAGTGGGAAGTACGATATAACCATTCAAAACCTTACTAAATTCTCTACAAAAAAAGATTCTAAAGAAAATTTCGATGGGGCAATATCAGTCGGAGAAGTAAGTGCTTAAAAATACGAAAGTTTAAGTTTTATTAAAAAATTTTGTTATTTTAAACGGGTTTTTGTCACTGTTTACCTCACTTTTGTTTTTTAAGTTTAATTAACGGTGGAATGAGTATTTCATTAAAGCTGAGAAAATAAGAATCATATTGGTAATAGAGTTTTCCTAGAGTGAGCGTCGCGATGACGGGAGAGTCCCATCCGCTTAGAAAACTGTCAGTTTCCATATGTGCCGCTTTAAGCTTCCTTCTCTTTGAGATTTTATTTTATATTTTTAACGAAAGATCAAAACCTACCGATAGCAGCTACTATTCCTTTACTAATCGCACTTCGGATAAGAACGGAACCGCGCTAAGATGATGCAGTTCCTGCGAATCGGACTTTTTTGGTATAGAGCCTTCTGAGCAGTAGTCGAAGTGTGAGTATGTTTTCAGTACATAATTGTATTGACTTATTCAGCCTTCCTCAAGAATGAGGATTAAGAATTATTTGCTTCACTGTAGTTGGCTACCTACTGTCAGTTTCCTGTGATTTGTGATGCCTGATGTATCCCATTTCTTCTTGGCATTTTTCACGAAATACTTTAAAAAAAATACTGTTCATTTCTATTCTATGCTTTCCAAATGTCACTTGGAATAAGTACGGATCCGAGCTAAGATGACGCAGTTCCTGCAAGTCGGATGTTTTTGTTCTAGATTAAAAATTGCCGCCTACAGACTATCGCCCGTGAAAAAAGAGCGTTTCCGTTCGTCAGACACAGTCCCGCCATTTCGTTTTCGAAGAATTAAAACATATTTTTTTGGGATGCTTTAACATCCCGTATGAAACTTATGGCATAAAGAATTGAGAAATATTATTATTATTATCTAACACATTTTTTATCCATAAACTGTAGAAAATTACTTTGATTTTGACTAGACTCGCTTCTAATCATGGGCAGCCCCCCCGAAGTTTTGATTTAATCGGTCAAAATGTTTCATAAAAATCTCAAAAATAAATGAAATATGATCACTTAGTTCAGAAAAAAAAATTTTTTTTTTTGCTTGTAAGTGTTTTAGTTGGCTAACTATTCCGAACTATTCCGTTCTAGATTGTCAGTATTCCATAACCCCCAAATGCTACCAGCAGGGCCGCCACAAGGGGGGGGGGGACAACCGGGTACAGTTGTCCCAGGCCCTGGCACCGTGGGGGCCCGGGCCGATCCTCGCTAATTGGAAAAAAAGTACCGATAGTCACCTTTGCAGCACCGATTGTCGGCTTTTATTCTCATTTTGCTCAAAACTCAAGATGAAAATAATTTTAAAATGCCCAAAGTCCTATAGCAAATGACTAGAATTTTCATTCTGGCACTGAGAAGTGGGGGCCCGGCTGTGAGAAGTGGGGGCCCGTGATCTGGTCCTGGGCCCGGCTCTGAGATGTGGCGGCCCTGGCTACCAGCCTACACCCTCTGAAATTATTTCCCATATACGCCCATGGTTCTAATGAACCGCCCTTCCTGATTCACGAACTCTTCCTTTCTTCTGTTCCCTATATCTGTAGGTCTGTAACCGAAGGGAGACTCCTCCTGAGAGTGGGTACTTCATACGTCATCAGCAGTATCGAACTGTTCTTCCTAGTGACTACGATCGGTGTGCTGACTGGACCTTATATAATCTACCAGTATGCAGTGACTCCTTACAATCTATATGAAGTGTTCGTCACTATATGCACCATGCATTCCTTCAGTAAGCAGGTGGGATATAGACATTGGTGTTCCATATTTAGAAAATATTGATATATTTATAATGATGTCTCTTCTGTGGTATCTCTTTGCCTTTAGCGCAGAAAAGTATTAGCTCCCACTGTTCAATATTTTAGAATTGTTTAATAACGTTCCTTGGACTACACTTGGACCACCCGAATTACCTGGCAACTTCGCTTAAAACTTAAAAGACAACAACAAGAAAACAAACTGATCCTTTACAAATCACTACTGCAACTCATTTGGACGTATGCATCAGAACTCTGGGGAACAGCGAAAAAATCAGACGCATCCAAACATTCCAATCCAAAGTCCTAAAAACAATAGTCAATGCTCCCTTCTACGTTTCCAACCTCAACCTCCATAAAGACTTCAATATCCCAATCGTTAAAGATGTTATATTATCCAGATTCCAACGTTTCCACGCTAAACGTCCCACTCATCAAAATCCTGAAGTCCTCTCCCTATCTAGTGTCACCCATCCACTCTCTCCACCAAAGCGACTCAGAAGACAGTGGCCTAGAGATCTGCTGCAGTGACCAAGTGAAGTGTTAGCAATGGCTTTCTCATCCTTCAAGTGTCTCAATGTCTGTGGCTCACAGATCTCTCTTCGACTCCAGCCACTGCATGTGCGTCCTTCTGACGTTAATCGAGGATGAAGTTGGGAGGCCTTGAGCACGAAACCTTCCTATTGTATCATTACGAGATGTATTCATATACAGAATGCAATAACCAATAAAGAAATCAATTGAAAAACAAAATTTTAGAATGATTTAAATTTTATATACATACATATATATTTATATATGTATATATATATATATATATATACATATATATATATATATATATATATATATATATATATATATATACAGGGTGATTCAGGACTAAGTAGCCAAACTGTAGAAGGTGATTGTAGACATAATTTCCAACAAAAAAGTCCATTTGAAGTATGGTCCGATTCCGAAAGGAAAAGGAGCTATGTTCAATTTTCTGTTTTTTTAACGAAATCATAGTTTTTAATGATTAAGGTAGAATTGCTCAATAACTATTCAAGATAATTAAATTCGAATTATGCCATCATAAAATAGATAAAATTTCCTTTAAAAAGACAGTAATTTAATTCACTAGAACCATTATTAAAAGATACTTTCTGGACGTCCAATAAAGCACTTCAGTTTTTATCAATGAATCAGAGTTTTTTCGCGAATTTTCTCCTCAGTCCCCTAACGGACTGCAGATTCAATACTTATAGGAAAACTTCTCAATTTAGTAAGCATTAAATCCATGCAAATAAAGTAGAGGTTTATTGAGGGATACATTGAACGATTGGTTCCCTTTTGTCAAAAAAATGTGGAATGTAGTTTAATTACTTTCAAATACCTTGTGTGAAAAAATTAAAAGTTATTCATTTTTTATTGGCCAAACTGTGGGTATCCATTGTCCAGTCCAGCAAGAAACGATTAGAAAAGATTTTCATTTGAGAGATATGTCACATTTCGTGTTTTTGTTTCCAAAAAAAATTTTGCATTGATTTATCTTTTACATGATGTATTTGGCACCCAGTTTTGACTAAAAATTTTGAGGGGAGAGTTCAAAAACATTTCAGGGTAGTTAAATACTTGTAATCCAAAACTCATTTTGAGGAAATACAAAGCTACATTCACACAGAATGGAATATTTAACAGTCCCAATTCGCATACTTGGTTTCATTTTAATCCTTATGCCCTGTGAAGATCACACAATCAGTATCAGCTCCAAGTTAACATGTGGTGTGGGATTTTGGGCGAATATCTTCTTCAGCCAATCCTGATTCCCGACAGGTTCGATTCAACATATTTCTAAACCTCCCTCAGCACGATCGACCTATTGCATGGGAAGACGTTCCGTGGCACATAGATTCATGGTTCCAGATGGATTGCTGTCCAGCACAGAGCAGCAGTGCTGTTAGACAGTGGATGGATCCACTGCCCATGTTGCCCATGGAAAGGTCCGAATGCAATTTCGGCAAATTTTCAAATATTTTAGTGCAAACTACATCGTGTAAAAGATAAATCAATAACGATTTGTAAAACAGAAAATGTAACATATCTCCCAAATGAAAAACTTTTCCAATCATTTCTTACAGTTACTTTTTATTGCTTCCAAACTGTGGAAAATGTATTTCCACAGTTTGGCCAGTAAAAAATGAATAATTCTTAATTTCTTGACAAAAGGTATTTGAAAGTAATTAAACTACATTCTACATTTTTTTGACAAAAGGGAGCCAATCGTTCAATGTATCCCTCAATAAACCTCCAATTCATTTGCATAGATTTAATGCTTACTAAATGTAGAAGTTGTCCTGTAAGTATTGAATCTGTAGTCCGTTAGAGGGCTGAGGAAAAAAATTCGCGAAAATACTCTCATTCATTGATAAAAATAGAAGTTCGTTATTGGACGTCCGGAAAGTATCTTTTAATAATAGTTATAGTGAATTAAATTACTGTTTTTTTAAAGGAAATTTTATCTATTTTATGATGGCATAATTCGAATTTAATTATCTTGAATAGTTATTGAGCAATTCTACCTTAATCATTAAAAAAACATGACTACGTTAAAAAAAAACAGAAAATTGGACATAGCTCCTTTTCCTTTCGGAATCGGACCATACTTGAAATGAACTTTTTTGTTGGAAATTATGTCTACAATCACCTACTAGAGTTTGGCTACTTAGACCTGAATCACCCTGTATAAGTGTGTGTGTGCATGAATACCATGATTTTTCTTGAAGATTTGTTTAGCTCCATTTGTCTTTCCATCTCATTCCTCTGCCCTAGAAACTTAAACATGCGAAAGGTGTGACTCTGTTATTTTTGTAATAACAATAGTTTATCTGGCATCTCCTCCCTATCGGAGAGTTGACTTGTCCCATATTTTGGATAATTTGTAACCGGATGTTGATTTCACTGACAGCCACATTAGGAAGAAGTTTAGGCCGGACAGATAAAAACAGAAAGAGAAGAACTAAAATACTTTCAGTGGTATTAACGTTTTAGGCTACAACCATTTTTTTATACTGGAAGTATAAAAAAAGGGAACCACAAGAATGTTGCACCTCAAAATCACATTTCAAATCATTATTAGGCACTGTAACATATCAAGTACATGCCTTGCACTAACATATTCAATATTCACCTTTTTATTAATAGAGTATACCATGTATGTAATTATTTATTTTTTTAGAAAATATAAATATTTATAAACATATACAGAATAATTTCATTTTCATTGATTTGTTCCTTTTGCAGACAATAAAGATGAGAAAATCTCTTTACGGACTGGTGCTATCAGATGACAGTTGTAAGCTCTCAAATAATGTAAGTATCAATAAGTGAGATTGGCTGACAATACCTGTGATTTGTGAAAAAGAAATAAATGAGAATTACAAGGAGACCAGGAGGCGCCAAGAGAAGTTACCTGGTGCATCTTCCATATTCCAGGTGTGCATCCTGATTTCTTCTCCTTGTTCAACAAAAGCCTCAGAAATTCTAGTCTCCGTCCTGTTCAGATGTAATTACATTCATAGTCATAGAAAGGTTATGATTACAATTGTAATCACAGAAGAACTTCAACCACTTAGGGTCATTGTTGTCCTATTATTGGTGATTTTGAGATTTAAAACTTTTTAATGTAATTTATTTGATCTGGTATGATGATAATTATGAGTTGTAAATAGAAATATTATTATGATAGCGTTTTAATAAGGTTTTTCAAATTTGGTCCAGGAGATGTACATCTTTTAGAAACTCCACCACATTATTATTACTGCCTTCTAAAATTTGGCTAAACGGAAGATTTATTTTAAATTTGTTTCTTTTCTCGAAATATTTGGGGCACTGAATTAAAATATGTTAAATGGTTAGAAGTACAAGACAATGCGAACATTTAGGTGGGGGGTCTTGTGACATTAGGTAGCCGTGAGTGAGTCTAGTGTGCCCTATTCGCAGTTTTGTAAAAATAACCCGTTCTTGTCTATTTTTATAGGTGCATTTCCTGGGTTTCATGTTTTCTTGGTACTTTCTTAATTTACTATTTCTGCCAATATATCCATACCAGTGATTTTAGAAAGTGGTTTATATCTGAAAGGGGGCTTTGTGTGTGAGGTATTCCTATTGTAATTGCTTTTTTTGCTGCTTCATCAACTCGTTCATTTTCCCTTATTCCATTATGGCTTGGAATCCAATACAGTGATATGGAGATATTTTTATTTATTAGATCACTTATTCCCTGTAAAATATCTCATTGAGAAGAACATCCTCATTCTCAGACTAAGCCCTGAGGAAGCTGGCAGTATGACTAGCGAAACGTCGGCAAAGAAGTTTGCGACACGGTCAATACCAGAAGACTATAATATGTGTAATAACTCGGACCGTGGAAGCCTACGAGTTAAATCAAAATTATAATCACACCTCGAAAACCTGTCATTATAATCCTAATTGTAATTATGTTTATGCCTCACAGTAGGTGTGGGAATCGCACAGATGTAGCAGGTCACTGGTCTTGCTGAGTGGTGGTCTGCTTACACTTTTCATCCTTTCCTTTATCACTATATGATTTGTTGATAATACCTGTTCATGGTCGGTGAAAATCAATTTTCCTTTCTTTCTTATTTTCAACAAACCATCTTTCACTTGATTATTTTTAAGGGGAAAATTCGAGCTCACCTAAGGATGAAGAATTCTGTCGAGTTCTCGGCCTGCGGTTTTTTCCCAATTGATTCAGCTCTTATACATTCGGTAAGTAATAACTCTTGATAAAGAAAAAAATATATAATTAATACTGCTGGTTTTTCAAATGATTGGGGACTGACTCTTTTATGCATGGAATATAGTGGCCAGGCTTACAGAAAAGAAGACACTCTGCAGCCTTTAGCCACACACCAAGAGTGAACTGGACACACAAACGTGTTGCTAACTGTAGGGACACTGGTGATCTTAGCAATCGATACACCCTTTAAAAAATGAAAGAATGTCCCACAAAAGACTAATATGCTGGAGGACCTGAGTTCGAATCCCGAGAACACTAAAGGCTTCGTGTTCTAGTGTCTTCTTTGTCGTTTGGATCGGCCTCCCTGACCGTACCTAGGCCGACCCAGCCTTTAAATAATTTATTAATGAGTACCTGCATAGGGGAAAATCAGGTGGCCGGAATATATTACTGACCACACTATAGCCCTAGTGTACCATTACGTCAAGAATGAGATCCCTCTCAGTATCTGCCCCTCTGAGCCCTCGTGGTCTGTTACAGGACTGGCTTTTTTAAAAATCTAGGTAGTTTAGGTGAAAAACATTGCGGCCGCAAGGAGTAGATGAATAATTTATTCAGATAAATCACTATATTAAATGTACATATTTACCAGCAAAATATAGCAAACACTTCAACAATAAGACTGCTGGGGAGGGGAGTTAAACAACAAAAATACCAGTGTTAATATTATTAAAATTTACTCTTATGTTGTAAATTTTCATGTATGTGTGTACTTTACCATTATTTATTATCTTAGGCTATTTTATATTATATTGTGTTTTTAAGTTGTTAGTAATTTATATTTTTCAGATACTAGCTTCGATGGCAAATTACCTCACAATACTTTACCAATTCGGGATGGATCAGTCAACGTCTTCATCCGGCCAGTAAACATTCACAAAATAATGTACATATATTACACATCACGTAGGTATTATCTGTATGGAGGGGAAAATTCAATAAAATTAAATCAGCATAGAATTCTATGAGAGGGGTAGAACCTCCCCTTTTTTTTATATTTATTTTTTGTTGTGAGGAGATTGTTGACCTTTGGGAATGCGAGGGTAGACTTTGTCAGGGTTTGGTCGATGTATCTTAATAAAACTACATTTTTTATAAGAAAATGAGATGTATTTTTGCTGACGTTTCGGCTTGAAATTCAAGCCTTCATACTTCCTCATAGCTTTCAAAGCTCCTCATGAACAAGAAGGACATACTAATTTATAAAGAGAAGAAATGAGGATAAAAAGGAAAGAAAAACATTATACATGCAAATATATAGATGCAAAAGGCATTTATATCTGTGATGTCAGAGGTGGTCAAGAAATGGTATGTTGAAGAGTTTTTGGTATGTTCTTCAGTAATAGGTTTTTAACTATTTCTGAGGTTGGAGTACCCTCAAGACAAGTCCCAATTGGTACATATTTTAGTCATTTCTATTTTGTATCTTTGACGGTAGATGCTGAGGTCAAGAATAAGAAATCAAATTGTTGGCTGGAAGAATAAATCATTATTTTTTTTCTTGATATATTACTTTTTTTTTTTAATATATGGATTGTGATATTTTGTTTCCTTTTTCATTGATGGCTTGTATTATTATGTATCTGTTTCCCATCACTTTTCGGTTCAGACGACTCACCAAACTGCACTAGTATCACCAGATAGCTTGTTACTGCAGCTACAATCTGCAAAATAGATTAAAATAATTTTAGAAAATTACTGAAAGATGTTTATTTAGAATTTTATTTTATTTCTGGCATAAAATGTTTCCTCTTTGCTGGGAATAGACCTTATATACAACTTCATTAAAAAAATACATATAATTATAAATTATAATATACTTTTTAAATATGTAAGGAGTGTTCTGTCAGTAAGTCATATTGTTAAGCTGCTGGGCCATTCTCTGCAAAGGGAAAACAAATATTTTTTAACATAGTAAAATGTTAGTAAATTTTATTTTTAGGGAAAAACGGTGCTCATTCTCATGATAGAAAAGTTTTTTTAAAAAACTAAAATTTCGTTTTCAAAAATACCTTTTAATATATAAGTACATGGAAATTGCAGAATGATGAATTTAAAATACACTGATGATTTCTGAATTTAAGAAATATTTTGCATATTTTATTTACTTAAAACGGATGTAATGGCCAATTAAAAAAAATTATACTAAATGACCTGCTCCTTTTTCAAGAACACATTTGAATAAAATGCATACAATCACATTCAATTCAACAAGACAAATTGAATGACAATAACAGAATCCTTTGAATTGATTTTGCAATGGCTTATTCTTTTGATTATCAAAACGAAATTCAATCAGGATTATGCTCAGGAGAAACTGTTTTATTATTTACAGCAGCATTATTATTCAAAAACTAATACACAACTTTTCTCTCATTTGTTCCGATACTAAAGATAAACGAAAGAATTCTGTATATGCATTTCGATGAGATTATATAATATAATAATAAAAAATAATGATTTGTCAGTAAATTTACAGCAAAGGACAATCGTCTGAGTTTTAAAATAAATATATGTCAAGATTGCTTTAAATACTTTCAGAAAAATTTCACAAAACTCTTCAACGGAAATATTTTGCTACAGCTCATGACAAAGGTGTTGTAGATGGAGTGGGAGGAAAAATAAAATCCTTGGTTCGAATGAATTATGAGCAAATCTGAAACTACAAATGTACAAAACTCAGTATACTTTCTAATTTTGCATCTAGTTTAATGACAAACACTACAGTTCTCCATATGAGCCAACTAGATATTGCGTCTGCTATGAGTTCAGACACTCTGTGGGTTAATGGTGATAGTTGGTATTAAACAAATGCATATGATAAATGTAATTTGCAAAATAAAAAAAATCAACTATGGAAAAACAAACCAAAACCTGAATATTAACAGATCAAACACTTAATATTTACAATTTTAATATTGGTGACTGGTGTGCAGTTACATATGATATAAATGTTTACGCAGGGAAAATTTCTTATATTTCCTTCGGGAAGTTATTGGAAATGGCTCTAAATATCTGAAGTTCTCCTGTATCCAATTGAAAATGGAATGTGTCCTATCCTAAGCCTGGATAAAATTACTTCATCTTGGCGGGAGAAATGTCCATTCTTCCAGGCGATTTTATTGTTAATTTCGCTCATTTTGAATTCTTCAACCCATATCTCATGTTTGTATGGTTTTGCCTAAATCACGGCGTTTTCGTCAGATTGGGTCAGTTTTGCCTATAAGTCCACACCTGCAATAATTTGAATGTATTTGTGTCCAGGTCTAGGTAGGTAAATATGTTTAATTTTACTTTGTAGAAGCAGATGTGTGCCTTAAATGTTCTGTAAGGACCTTAAAGAGTCAGTAGTTATAGATATAAACAACCGCTATGGAAAATAGCCAAATTATTGAAATAAATACTGCATTATTAAATTCTTACCGAATGTACAAGTGTGAAATCAATAGGAAAGAATCCGTAGGCTGTAAAGTTGACTTTCTGTTTCATTGCGAAGTAGAGAAAAACTTTCTCCTTTCAACAAATGATTCCTCAAATTATTTATATATTCAGGACAAGAATAAAAAGTTCAAATATAAATAAAAATTTACCTTTCTTGCCAGTTCATTAGTCGGATCTTCCAATACAATTTCATAAATTTTAGAATCCAACTTCCTTGCCTTCAAAATAAAATATAAAGTTCTTGGTATCCGAATTCACAGAAAAAAAAATTGTAAAATAGTTGAGTACAGTTTTTAACATGCTTTATACAAAATCCAACAAGCAAACAAAAATAACTATTACCAGGGTTGGAGTTACCCTGTAGAACCAAACTCAAAACAGATGTTCTATGATCATATGTTTTTTATTCATTCCAAGAATCATGGGCGTATATAGAAAATAATTGGGGGCTGAGACCATTTCCGGGGTATGGAATACTAACAATTTAGATCTTGGAAGAGTTTTAGCCAACTTAAACGCTATTACACCCAAAATAGAATATGTTTTATGAACTAAATGATCTTATTCTATTTATTTTTAAGGATTTTATGAAATTTTTACCGATCAACTCAAAATTTCGGGGGGGGGGGGCTGCAGCCCCCCCTTATATATGCCCATGCCACTTTTAGTTCCAATAAAAGTCCTTTTCACAAATTTGCTCAATCAATAGTATAAAACGATTTTTTCAGTAAAAAAAAAGACATGCAAATGAGAAACGTATTGGTAATAGAGTATTCGTTAAAAATAAACGGAAGTTGACGAAACGGAGTCAGTAAATTTTGCTTAGAGTAGGTATTATCAATTTCCGATGCATATTAGCACCTAAAATCTCGCTTTCCTTTGAGATTTCGTTGGAGGTAGTGTTTGAATGTGTACGGCATACCAAAACCAAGTATTTAAACTGTTTCTCTTCCAAACTTTTCAAATGGCACTAGGGAGAATAAAGGAATCGCGCCAAGATGGCACAGTTCCTGTTAAGGATCTTGAGACTAACAGCTGATAAAATACAAGTTCTTTATTGGAACCGACACCGTGGTAAGTAACCCGTACAATTAAAACCTCTCAGTCACAGCCTGCTAGATCAAACAGCCAGCACCAAAAAAACAAATTAGCAACCACATTTTGTTTGTTTTGTAATCATAGAAACAGAAAACAAACAAACAAACAAAAATCATTTTTATTTTGGACCAAAACGAATAGTTTTTTTACACAAATTGAAGAGAAAAAAGAAAAGAAAAAATAAATAAATAAAATAAAAGAAAATTAAAATAAAATGTCTTGGTACAGCCTCGGCTTGAGGCGTCGGGCTGTAGGTTCTCCCAAATGGTAATTCTTGGCGCCAGTAGAGAGATCCAGTTTTTCGTGGTATCTGCGGGTTAATTCTTCTATATGAAATGCGAGAGGATCAACTCCCAGTTCTCGATGGAGCAAGGTGTTTCGAACGAACCAAGGGGCGTTGGCTGCTATCCGTAGGACTTTGTTCTGTAAAGTCTGAAGTCTTTTGATGTTCGTCATGTTTGTTCCATACCACACAGGGCAGGCGTAAGTCAGTATTGGGAGGATCATGGTCTTGTAAAGGAGTGTGACTAGTGAAGGTCGGAGTGATGTTTTTCTGTTCATCAGTGGGTATAGTTTTGAAAGTCTGGTGTGTGCATGTCGTAATTTTATATTAGTGTGGAGCTTCCATGTAAGTCGTGTATCGAAGTGTAGTCCTAGGTAACACACACCCTGGTCCTTCGGACACCAAGGAACCGGGAGTCCATCCAATCGAATTTCTGGAATTTCTTCGTTTGAGAACCTCCGAAGTGAAAATACTTTTGCCTCAGTCTTGGTTGAATTAAGGGCCAGACGCCATTTCCTGAACCAGTGGGTCAACGAGTTCGCCGATGTTTGTAGATTGTGAACCATCGTATTCAGACTCCTGTGACTGGATAAGACGAGTGTGTCGTCGGCAAATGTTGCGAGCTGAGCGTATGAATCTTCCTCGGGCATGTCGGAGACGTAGAGAAGATAGAGAAGGGGGCTCAATATGGCTCCTTGTGGTACTCCAGCTTCCAAGGTGATCTTGCGGCTTAGGGTGGTCCCGACACGGATTTGGCACGTTCGATCTTCCAGAAAGGACTTTATGGAAGAGAGAAGATTGGCTGGTGGTGATGTTTTCTTCAGTTTATATAATAAACCCTGGTGCCAAACTGAATCGAAGGCCCCCTTCAAGTCCAAGAATAAGCCACCTGTGTATTCCTTGGCTTCGAACCCTTTAACTATTGCCTCTGCAACTCTCTGTGCTTGGTGCGTGGCAGAGTGATGGTGTCGGAAGCCAAACTGATGAGATGGAATGATTGATGTTTCTTCAAGATGTTGCCGTAGTCTTTTCTCTATGCATTTTTCCAGCAGTTTGCCGAGAGTACATAATAGACTTATGGGGCGATAACTGGCAGGACTATGCTTGGGCTTCCCCTCCTTATAGAACATTAGTACGATCGCATTCTTCCATGTCTTGGGAAAGTACCCCAACCTCAAGCAGGCGTTAAAGAGTCCGACCAAATAGGCGATCGTCTTCCTGGGCAGCTTTTTCAGAATAAAATTCGGAATCTGATCCTCCCCTGGCGCTTTTCGGTTCTTCAGTTTCCTGATATACCCCTTGAGCTCCTGTGGAGTTATGTAGTCAGTAAGTGCACCGTCTGCGGTCAAAGGCTCTCTTAAAAAATCGTCCACTGTAGTATCGGTCTCAGGGTCGTGTCTGTCTAGCGGTCTTGCAATAGTCTGTAAGTGAGTGCCAAAAATATCGCATTTCTCTTCGTCAGTAGTCGCTGTCCGTTGGTCTGTTTTCAGGGTAGGGAGTGCAGGAATTTTACCAAGGATTCTCCTTGTTTCTCTCCAAAGACTATTGTCACCTGGGTCTAGATCAGAAACGTAGGCTTTGTAGGACATAATTTTCTCTGACTCTAGGAGGAATCTAATTTTACGGCCCAATCTGTTTACACGAGTCTTGTCTATCGGGTCTCTATATCTCTGCCACCTTTTCCTAATGATATTCTTGTCGTGGATAAGCTGTAGAATATAGGCCGGAGTCTTAGAACACTTAGAAGTATGTAACCTAGTCTGGGGCTGTAGTGTTGAGTGTTTTATTGATGTGCGTATGTGTTCTGAGAGTGTCGAGGCGGATATATCAATGTCTTCTGTACTTTCGTATATATATGGCACATCCAGAATATGCATAGCATGTGTGAATAGTTCCCAGTCCACGCGTCCGTTAATAAGCTTGGGGAGATTTGGTGAAAATTGAGGCGAATCATGAAATGTACAAATAACTGGTAAATGGTCGGAATCCAAGTCTGTAAGTGTGTCGTGATAAAGCGGGTAGCGTACGTTGTGAAGTACAGCAATATCTAATATGTCCGGATGATATCTGTCCTGTGTTGGGTAGTGTGTTGGTTCGTCAGGTGCTGATATGTGCAGTCCTAGGCTCGTAGATATGTGTTCAAGTCGTGTTCCGTTCGAGTTCAGTGTTCTGCAGCCCCAGACGGGGTTTTTACTATTTAGATCTCCGAGCAACAAAGTCGGAGCTACGGAAAAAATGCACTTAAAGTCGGATTCAATGAGGCGAATTCCAGGTCGGTGATATGCTGCCAGAATATTAATGTTGGAGTTGTTAGTTAGTGTTAGTGTAATTCCAACGGTCTGTATGTTCTGTAGTGTTGGTAAGTGGAGTTCAGTGTGTATTAAACGTCTCTGTACAAGTATAGCGACTCCACCCCGTCTGGTCTCCTGGTCAGCTCTGTACACAGTATAACCAGGAATTCGTAGTCTGTCTGTTTCAGTTAGGTGCGTCTCCGTTATACATGCTACGTGTACAACATGTCTATTTAGGAAGTCAGTAAGTAAGTTTACGCGGTTCGTTAGTCCCGCGGCGTTCCAATTTAGAAGGGTTAGGTTTTGGTAAGAAGTTAAATTAGAAAAGTCCATTTTCAGATGTAAAAATTGAAGACAATAATTTGGTGAAAAAGTTTTTAATTTGCGGTAAGAACGGCTTTATGAGAGTCGTCAGGAATTTAGAAATATCGAAAGTGTGTTCTGTAGTTTGGTCCTGTTGTGTCTGTGATGTTCGTAGATTTTCTCTCTCTGTCCAGATGTTTGGTCGAGGAGCCTCCGGGGTGGATGTTGCGTGTTTTTTGTCCTGTGTAGTGGATGATGTGGTATTCTGTGTGTAAAGGTGTATGGTGTTCTCTTGTGGTTGTGTACGTGATGCAGCAAACCGTCTTGTGCGAGTTTTTTCGTGATTTAAGTACACTTGACATCCCCTGTATCTTGCACTGTGGTTACCATCACAGTTAGCACATTTTGCAGCAGTGGATCGATCAGTGCAAAGAGAAAGGGGATGGTCTCCTGCACATTTCGCACACTTAGGATCCAGTCGGCAGTGCTTTTTAGTATGGCCAATCCGTAAACAGTTTCCGCATTGTACTGGACGCCCGGATCGGCGACGGGTTTCAACGGTAACAACCATGTTACACAGCCTATCTAATTCTAAAACAGATTTGCCTTTCTCAGTATTATCCAGCTCAATGGCAACTAGAGGTGTGGGAAATCTATCTTTATTATAGAGCCTCGTGGCTCTCTGTGCTGGATAGCCTCGCCTCTTCAAGTCATCTAGGACATCATCCTCGGAGACGTTGAAGGGTAGGCCTCGTACAACAGCTGAGAATGTTCTGTCCGGATTAGAAATTAAAAAATATTTTATATCTGGAGTTTCGTCGAAAAACTTCGTTACGTTTCTAAAGTCCTCAATGCTGGACAAAGATATTTTTATTTTTTTATATAGCAGTTTGCAGTCAAATGCTGACTTTGCAACTCGTCCAAGATCTGCAACTAGCTGTTTGCTGTCTATGAATGAGTTTTCGTGATTGTCGGACACAACAACAAAAATAGGCGGAATTTTTGGAGACTGGGGACTCTCAGGGATGTCAGCTGTTCGGTTGAAATGACTGGTCTGTTGTCTGTTTGGTCTCGGTTTTTGAATCGGGGAAGAAGCAGAAATAGTATTGTCTTCAGTCTGTATCTCAGATAATGGGGAAAATCTGTTAGTAGTCGGAGTCATAACTACCACAGGAGTTATTATTCGGGCATATCTATTTCTCTTGGGTTTAGGTTCTTCGAAAGATTGAGCGTCCATTGCATCGAGACTGTCTGTGTTGATTGGAAGTGACTGGTTGTCATTGGTTACGTTAGGAAGGTTAGAGTTAAGGTTACTACTGCCTTGCTCTATAACAGTCACCTCAGGGAATAAGTGAGATAGAAAATTCATATCACCTGTTTTGGCCGGTTCTTCAGTTGAGGTTAGGTTTGAATCGCCTCTAATATTTTCCGCACTTTTAGACAGAATTTTCGCGGCCGAGGAAATATCTAGCTTTCTAATCCGAGGACGGGTCTCGGCCAGTCTTTTCACACCCGTCATAACACTTTTTGACTCAAATAAATAGCAATAATAGCAATATAAACGAGAGCACTAAGTAAACACAGCCTTTCGGCAACACAATCACAGCTGTTCTTCATAGAAACAGAAAATGATTAAGTATAAATCATCTGTTATTACAACAGTTCCTCCGATCAGGACGTTTTAATATTTGGTCGTTTTCCCTCCAAACTTCTAAATGGCACGGAAGTTCTTAGCCTTACAGATCTTGATAAAGATGCGGGGACATTTTATGAATATCCTAAAAATTTCTTTTTTCATGTTAAGAATTCGATCATGTTAATCAGAAATGAACCAAATGACAGTATCAATGGTCTCCTAAAACTATCATTAATTATACAGCCTCACAGGGATTCAGTAATTTTTTTTTTTTTTTTAGGAGCTGTCCTACTTAGGCCTGAAGATGGTTTGCAAGTTAAGCCGAAACGTTAACGCCAAACCCTCCTACTCCTTCTCAATCTCTGCGATCAACGATTTCTTCTTAAAAAAAAATAACAGTCTTTTTGCGAAGACCACATCCAGTTACTTTTTATAGCTTATATGTAGGTTACTGATTAGCTTATATGTAGGTTCTTTGCTGGTTATCTATTACTACTTGACTCGTTATCTACGGTTATAATTCATACTAGATAATGGCAAGCAGTATTTGTTAATATGATCAAAATCAATTCTCTCTACTACGAAAAAAGTTATTAAGCATTAAAGTTAACTGTTTTGCACATTATGAAGGATAACATAAACAATGATATTTGAAAACACACATATTTTATTCCTTTCCTCTCTCTCTCTTTTTGGATATTTTACATTTATTTAGCATTATGGGCATACTTGCTATGCGTTTCCGCTCGCTCAAGAAGATATCAAAACTCTAGTCAATCCAACTCGGTAAAATTAATAGAAATCTATTAATTTTAGTGACTCTAGTCTATCCAACTCGCTAAAATTAATAGAATTCTATTAATTTTTCCGTGTAAGAAACCAATCCCTTTTTCTTGTTAGGAACATCGCGAACTAATTGTAAAAGACCCATTTTTTCTCACTAACATAAGCAGAGCTTTTTCATAAACATAAGCTAATTCACTGTTGAAGGTTACTTTACTCCCAGCAAGAACCAATACAGATGGTCATCGGAATCCTCCAATAGGAAGGCATAGGAGTTATGCGCATGCGCTGAATTACTGATACAATCACTACTGCTACTTCAAAAGTAACTGGATGTGGTCTTCGCAAAAAGACCCAAAAATAAATTAAATGGTATTTAGTTCCATTCTTATTAACATAATCCAATCACCTGATAATTTTATCGTACGAACCTGATCCATGAGGACTTCTACAGCGGTAACAATCCTCCACAGCTGATAGGTCCTTATCATGGTCCTGATTATAGCGAAGATGTGTATCGGAGGTTCTAGATTCTCCTCGAAGGATACGATGAGGAATATGTACAAATCTAAGGTGGTGCTGAAGAAGAGGGCTGCTGTCACTATTAGTGTCTGCTTCGTGAATAGTTCGTGGAAATCTTCAGAGATTTCGACCAGAGAACTAGAAACTTCAAGGAAACTCTCCAAGTTTGGCGAAGTAGTTAGTGCCGAAGTAACTGACCTGGACATAAAGTTATCTGTCTACTATATATTGTTCGGTAATTCTATCAGACATTTATTATTGAACTATTTTTAGCATAAATATGCTTTAGCGATGATTGAACTGAAAAAAAGGTCACAAAATAGCGGTCATGTACGAAAAAGAAGACTGCATGATATACAGTACATTACATAGCTTGGTCGGGTGGACCTAAAGCATATTTATGTTCCTGAATTTGAGCAGAATGCTCTAAACGAAATTATTGTTTGTACGTGTATGGTAAATTCTCGAACTAGGACTACTTACTGCCCCTTTAATTTTTCGCAAGATTTGCCTAGATTCCCGCGCCCTATTAGTAGATAACAGGGTAGCAAGGCGGTCTACCTAGACAGCCTGTGAGACTATCGTCGAAGCACTCAGCGACGGAGGAATAGACGTCAACCCGTCTAAGACTGATGCCGTTGTGTGTTCCTTCCAGGGAACCCTCGCACTTCGAGGTCCGAGGTCAGTGAATGAAGCTGTCCACGAAGGGAGTGCACATACACTGGCATCATTCTGGGACGCCGCACGTCCACAGCCGTCTGAAGAAAGCCCGACAGAAGTCGTTTCGCCTGAATCATCTCTTGCGATCGCCCCAGCTGTTCCTTCGGCTGAAGCTGCACATCTACTAGGCGATCATCTGCACGGGGCACCCGCCCTGAGGTACATGTTCCCAGCCAGCTTCAGAAGTTCCAGAACAGGGTCCTCCTCCGCGCAGTACAGCACACAAGTCTCCAGAGGAAGAAGCCATCCCTCCTTCACGACGAGCTGCAGCTGTCAGCAGTTCAAGGTTTTATACGGAGGAGTCAGGCGTCACGTCAAATTCTATGACGGCCTCCGGTACTGAGTCAACCCCCTGTTCAGGGACGTGACACTCCCTCTACTGCCGCTGATATGACAGGGCAGCCCCAGGCGGATCCTGGACTTATTAGAAGAGGCAGCTTAATGTATATATTGAAGCTATTAGTTTATGTGATTTTCTGTATAGTTCCTAAAGATTAAACCTAAAGACCTAATACGTAAGCGTAGGATAAGGTTTAGATTTAAGCCCGGCTCCAGGTTTCAATCAGATGGGCCTGGAGTTCCTTTAGTTTTGTAAATAAATGGGGGGGGGGGTTAAAAAAAAAACGGTCTAGTCCAGTTATACTCAGTGGGCATTCGGTCTGTCGAGCTTTTGTTGGTGGCGCTTATGCAATTGGTTTATTTTAAATAATTTTGACCTTCGCGGCTTTTAGTAATATTGTGAGCGTCAGTAAAACTACCACGCCATGGTTTCCAGGGCTATAATTGTTATGGTAATTCGCCGTAATATTCGGCAATTTATTAATTTTATTTTTATTTTATTTACAGCAATAATCTGATTGTATCACTGAAACACGTCATTTTAGTATTTTCGTAAATACGGCAAATCAAGTTTTTGGAAGAGCGTACATTGGGCGTACATAGTTCTGAATTGAGCGAAAACTATAATATTAATTGATTTTTATATATCATAAAATTAAAAGTTACTTAACTTGAAAAGTCCCGCCAGATGTGTTGCGATGGCTACTATGTGTAGTTCTACACAATTGCTACACCACTGGTTCAAGTAGAATCCAACAGATCTCAGATAGAGCTGAAGTGCATTGTTCACATATGCCCTGAAGTTGAGCATGCTGACAAGGAAAATACTGAGGAAGCGAACAGCAATGTCGGCGAGGATTGGGAAGTTCTTGTAGTTCACCTTGAAACAATATAGACACTTGTTTGAATAATTAACTCCCTATAAGGCTTGTATTAATTAAATATGGGTTCTGAAAAGTGAACGTTTCTAGTCGGTACTTCCGAATTGCTTTATGAGGTCAACCTCATAAGCGGGGTTACTCCCAATGGAGGGAGGGAGGAACCGCGCTAAAAGAAAAGACGCGTATTCCGACGGGATGCATCCGCGGGATGCCAGCGGTCACTTTTAGCATAAATATGACTAAACTGAAAAAAAGTTACAAAAATGCGTTACAAACAAGTGTCACAAAATTATTTCGTTTAGAGCCTTCTGCTCAAATTCAGGAACATAAATACGCTTTCGGCATGTGCGAACGCCACTGCGCATTTGCGAACTCCACTGCGCATGTGCGAACTCCACAGTGCATGCGCGAACGCCAGCGGGTACTTTTTGGTAAAGGGGTTTTCCAGTTTAGTCACCGCTAAAACATATTTATGCTAAAAAAGTGACCGCTGGCATCCCGTGCAAGCGCGGTGGTCATGTACGAAAAAGAAGACTGCTATACAGTACATTACATACGTTTGTCGGGTGGACCTAAAGAATATTTATGTTTCTGAATTTGAGCAGCAGGCTCTAAACGAAATTAATTTTTTTTGTGACACTTTTTTTTCCAGTTTGGTCATCGCTAAAGCATATTTATGCTAAAATGTAAAGACCTACTACAATGAAATCTCAAACAAGTTATGCAACAAAGCAAAGGAGCGAAACTGGCAGTAGCCAACTTACACAGAAGCGGAAATTACTCAATCCGCCTTCTCCATCATTCTTAAACCCGCCATAGACGGGGAACCAAGTTCGCCATTGTTTTCCACACACACGCTGCAGAGGGGGAAGAAGATTCCGTTCGCCAATTCCAGTATCGTCTCACATGCAGACATGGGTTGTTCAGACATAGCAGCAACTATTATGGTTTTAGACGACATAATCAAACATAACATTGGTTCCAAATCAAACATAAATACATTTTATTTTACCTCCCTATTTTTATTAACAAACTCATTTACTGCCAATAGGAAGTTTAAAAAGTCCGATTCGCAGGAACTGCGTCATCTTAACGCGGTTCCTTTCATATCCCTAGAGCCATTAGCAAATTTAAGATTTAAGGCGCGACAACAGGAAACTGATAGTATTCTAAGCGAAAATGACTCCCCTACCTTCTCAACGTTCGCCATGGGAAACACTATTACCAATACGCTTCTCATTTTTATACCTTATTTTATTAAAATACTAATTTTACTATTAAATGCAATTAAAAAAGAACAACCAATTAACGCGCGGTTTTGTCAATGCTTACCGCGTTTCGTCTCTATGGAGGGAGAGGAACCGCGCTAAAAACAGCTAATGAATTCATTTATAAATACCTGAATTCCAAGTTGTAGAAAGAAGTTTTCCACTTCTGTAACATTCGCCGTTAGCTTCTTGTAGAGCTGTCCCATGCTAAAACTAGACAGTACAAGTAGTTCTGTAGACAGGGTGAGAGTCCAACACAAGAGGACGAACATATTCCAAGCGAAGCCCGTGAATCCTGTCACGTACTCGTAGAAGAAGAAAGCGTTTACAGTGACGACGCAGAACAGCGAAGGCGGGAGAAGGAACCAAAATGGCGAAATGCGGAATTTGTCATTAAGAGGAAAGACGCCAGAAACGCGGCTGATAAGGAAGACAGGTTGCATGGCCGTTAAGATCGGTGAGTTATCCATTTCTGTTGAATATTGACTCGAAGTAGCGGCCTTTAGTATCGGGGTATTGGATCTAGATATCATCTATACACTTTACCTTGTTGGATAAATAGTTTATCAACAAAAACGTAATTTATCAAAGAAAGACAGTCTAACAGGAGCTGCATAACCAAGCACTTTCCTCGCCAAATTGTTTAGGTCACGCCGTATTGCTGGAAAAAATACTTAAACCAGGGCCGCCACATCTCAAAGCCGGGCCCAAGGCCAGATCACGGGCCCCTAATATTGATAAACCCTCTCTCCTTCCTACACAGAAATAATAATTCCCTCATACTCTTAATGGTTGAAATCTCTAATAAATTTACATTAATCTGGAATGTATTGTTTTACAAAAAATGTAATACTTTCACAAAAAAAAAAAATCTTAATAAAAGTAGCGTGTACATTTTGGTATTTAGAATCTTCAAAACTGAAAATTCTATTATTTTGTCGTAGGACTTTGGAAATATTTTCGTCTTAAGTTTTGAGCGATATGAGAATAAAAGCTGACAGTCGGTGCAGCAAAGATCACTAGTGGTACTTGTAGTTTTATTACAACTCGCAATAAAATATACTTTTCTGGGACGGAAATTGTTTTGTGGTTTATGTACATTAAAAAAATAAAGATCCCATTCCAACAAATACAGGCTATGCCCGCCCATATTTCTAAAATCCATTCTTTTTTCAAGCTCATAACCTATAGATTGTTTTCCAATTAGCGAGGCCCGGCCCGGGTCCCAGACAAAAGTCTCGCTAACCCGTACTATTTGGAACCAAACCCTTTTCGGATCAGCAAAAAGGCGAGTTTTTTTCATATCATGTCGTATTTTGACTTTATGAGGCGTATTAAGGTCGATTTACGCACAACCGTGCAGTAATCGGCTTGTGATTCCACCGGCAGAATGAAAATTATTCTTTCAGGCATTTGAGCTCACCTGTTCAAACATTCGGTGCGTATCCTTGACGATGCAAACAGTGTGACCGGGACGTGACCATCAAATTACTTCTCACTGATATTTTCCTGTTTTCACGGCCGTGATTTTTTAATTGTTGTACGTTAAAATTATCTACAGTGTTTTTCTTCTATGCAGTGCTTCCCTGCCTTGTTCTACGGAGTGTGCTTTAATAGAATCACGAAAATCTTGAGTTGATGCGCCATTTATGTTGAGCGATCAATCCAATTGAAAATGCATGGATTTGGATTTCATGAATACTCTCTGGAAACAGATGGTCAAAAGGAATTAACGAAGTTTGGTATAGCGAGTTTCGTTGGGAAAGAACAACAACTTTGGTCATTGTAACTTACTGTATGTAGGGGCACACGGATCATGCTTCAAACAACCACTAGACTACGAGCAAAAGAGAAAAAAAGTCAGTAATCAAATCCACAACAAAATATCCACCTACGCCGTAGGTCCTACTGGAGCTCTTTTGTGGGGGAGAGGGGATGCACATGCAAAGAATTGTATCGTCAACAACTTTGGGCTTATAGAATATGAGATAGGCATTGGTAAAAATGAAGTTTCACGCCCTCAGAACCGATTTTATTCAAATTTTGTACAATAACGTATTTTGATGCACCAAACACGAATACGTTAAAAAAAAAAACCTTCGCATTTAACTACAAAAGAAGTAATAAGCACTAAAGTTCACTGCTATGCGGGTTATGAGAGCTAATGTTAACAACTAAATTTGTGACGATTTTAAGGCATAAGTGGCGACTTTAAGGCATACATGCTATGCTTTTCCGCTCGCTCAAGAAGATAACAAAACCCCAGTCAATCCAACTCGCAGAAATGAAAAGAATTCTATGGCCCAAAAGTCGTCCAAGGCAGTCTTCCCTAACCTTCATAACAGTGAACTTTTTTTTTAAATAACTTCTTTCCTAGTTGCGAGCAACTTTTTTTTTCAACGGATTCGTGTTTAGTGCATCAAAATACGTTATAGTGCAAACTTTGAAGAAAATCGGTGCTGAGGACACTCTCCTTCAGTTTTACCCAGTCCTCTAAGCGCGTTTGTTAGGCTTTTGAATTTGATTTACAGTAAAATGCTATTATCGGTATAATTAGCCAGGGAAAATGAGAAAAGTTCCTAAAGGAGGTTTTGTGGCTATTTTTCTTTATTCTTACCGAAAGGATTCACCAATTCTAGCGAACCAACCTCAATTGTAGAAAGAAGAACTGACTGCACTCTCGCTTGGGTACAAGTGGCACAATGGAGAACTAAAATGTTGGAAATGAGGTGCTTTCAGTTCTCATAGTCTCGTTGGTTTTCAAACAATTTTTTGTTATTTTAAAATTGTGGCATGAGGAAGTTTTTTGTATAATATTGTTATAAAATTTATTATTTTTTGCATTTATTGTTGGAATTTTCCAATAAAAAACACGTTTTTGAATCGATACTGGTGGCAACGTTTTTAAATCGATACTAGTGGGGCTAACATCTTTAGGGCTGTTAGGAGCCAGTCTGCTTGCATTAGTGGTTTTCTACCGGTTTCTTCTTGAATTTTCTTTGTATATTTATGAACCGTTTCTCTTTTGGTAAATGTAAATTTAACGGTCATTAGGTATTGTGTTTATTTACATTTTTAAACTTTATTGACACTGTTTTCTTTCGAAATGGACTGATTGCTTGATGCGAGTATTTTGAACATAGACGTCTTCTCTCATTTATCAGAATGGAAGGTGGAGCCAAGGCTCTTATTTTGAGGACTTTGACTAATGAAGAATACGAAAAAATTGATCAAAATATCAGGGGGAAAATAGAAACTGTGCTCAATGAACACATTGAAGATTATATTACAGCAAAGGCTTTATTTGAAAGCACCAGAGGAGCCCAGCGTAAGACATTTATTTTTATTCTTTTTGGGTAAATTTATTTAAAGTTTTTGGCAGCAATTGAGGTCTTTGCTAATTTGATTTACAAAAAATTTAATGGCTAAGTTTAGGCTAAAATTTGGTTGTTTAAACTGTATAATTTAATTCTGCTCCTAGGAGGCGAAGTTATTTTGCGGTTTCAAACTTTTCTTGTGCAGTTGAACTGTAAAATAAAAGTCTTAATACCTACTATATATATTGTATTTCTCTATAATATTATTTATGGTTGAAGAGTGAGGATTCTATAAACTTTTGCCAGCTTAGGGATCTTCAAAAATCAAAAAGAGATTAATAATGGTGTGACCTAAAATTTGGAGACCCCTAAGCTAACAACAGTTTATAGATTGTATTTCTATTTGTAATTATTCTTCAACTGACCCTTTTTTTTTTTCCCAATCTTCTTATTTTCGTGGTAGGCGGAAGGTCAACCAATAAAAACTTCACTATACAGTATCACCAACTTTATTCCGTCCCTACATGTTTCACGCCTTTATTGGTGCCTCTTCAGGGGAAAAATTACATATATAAAACTTACAGCCTCAATCTGAGGAGGATAACCTTCCACCAGTATTTCTATTTGTAATCCTCTGGAAGTCGTTTTGGTTGTTGTAATTATTTTGTTATTTTATTTTTCTGTATATATTCCTTTAGTGTAAAAGCATTGTTCCAAAGAAGAAAATCTGGCTTATGTTATCTATATAAACCAAATTCCTTCTAGGACTATAGCTATTCCTGCGACAATCAGTTCGGATTCTATTACAGAGCAAACTTTGAAATTCCCGTTCCATTTTATTTACTATTTCACAACAGTCAGCCTTTATAAGAAACTTGACAAAACAGGAAACTATTACTGTTATCAGTGTTGGGCAAAAATTATTCAGAATAATGAATAAATGTATTATTTTATTCATGAATGAAGAATAATTACTTTTATTCGTTATTCTGTGAATGAAGTTTATGTTTTATTCACAAATTATTTGAATGATCAATCAAAATAAATATATTTTAGTGAATAATGATAGATTTATTATGATGTTGGCAGCCGGAAATATGTTTATATGTGTGTTTGAGTAGGATTAATCAGTAGACCAACTAGAAATAAATAATAACAAATGATGAATAACGAATAATTCTGTGAATAATTCATAATGTAACTTGTGAATAAGATAATTCAGTGAACTATTCATCATTCACTAAAAATTTATTTGAATAATCATTCGAATAATACCCAACACTGACTGTTATGTATGTTTTTGATTTTGTTTCACTTGCCCTATATTTGAAAGCAAGTAGCCATGTTCATCTCTTTTTTCGTATAATGACCCCTGCTTGTCTTTATTATTCTCTTAAAAAAAGGAGAATAATAAAGAAAATTATTTAAAAAAAAAGACTCACATGACTTGATAAATAACAAATATATGACTTGATAACTTTATGATTTGATTTTCTTACTCTTTTTCTGTGGAACAATTTAAAGTATAGTTTGACAATAGAATTTTTAAAATGATTCAGATTTTATTAATGTATAGGTTATAATATTCCCGAATTCTCAATCAGATGAATTTATCTTGGATGACATAACAAATTTTGCAAGCCCAAAACAAGATTTATTGGTAGATGCATATGTTACTAGAAAATATTGCATCACTTAATCCTGGAGATTCATATTCAGGAATGTTTCGGAGATAATATAGAAATCAGGGCAAGTGAAAAGAGACTATTTGATGATGTTTCAAAAAACTTTTATTTGAGCATTTTTATCTAATATGAAAAAATTTTTCTTGTTCCTAATGATAACTTATTCTTCTTGCTAAAATAATCTCAGTTGATTTGTCTTGAAATCCCAATTGGAAGGGAACGTGCTTATTGCCTAGTATACACGAGCTTAGTACTTGACATCTAAGCACTTGTACGTACGTGTAAAGGTTATTTTTTAGTGGCTAGTGAGAAGTAGTAGTACAAGTGGAAAGGAATGGATTCTATTTACTAAGCAGCAAGAAACCTGGCATACCACTAGTCAACTATGCAGTTGTCTCTTATCACATCATAGAAACAGCCCAACAAATGTTAAGTGAGAAGTTAGTTACTGGACGGATCATACAACACACTTGTACGCTACGTGTGAACGATTACTTGTTACTAAGCCAGCTTAATGAGTGTGACAAGTATGGATGGATCATAGTCAACGCAATTGCTCATCTAGTCACACACAGATGCAAGCATTGTATGGGACTACGGTAAGATGGCACAGTTCCTGCAAGTCACGTTTTAGTGTGGTTCCTCCCTCCCTCCATAGGGAGGAACCCCGCTTATAAGGTTGACCTCATGACGTAATCTGGAAGTGCCGACTAGAACATTTTGCGTTCCAGAACCCCTAGAGAACAAAAATAGCGGTGGTTCAAATTTGTATATATTTATTTATATGTATTGTTATAATATTATAAAATAAAATATAATAGCCACACATTGATGTGCCAAAATGTTATAATATTAATAAAAAAGTTTTATTTTTAATAAGTTTATTTACGTTACGCCTCTACGTTAGGAGCCAATATAATAAAAATTTTATAATATTTAATTTTAAAAAACTCTTTATCTCAGGGGTCGGGTTCGATTCTAGTAAAGTAAAACAAAGATAATTTTAAATAATAAAAAACCAAAACAAAAGAAAAAAAAAACTCATAGATAAGTTATATTCAGGCATAGGATAAACAAGCATTACCTGATATAAAGCCAGCTCGGTATTAACTGCATAGGACAGGATCTTCGTTACAACTGTATCTTCATTAACAGACTGAGCCTAGGCTTCATGAAAACTGATGACCATCTGAGACTAGCTGTACACTGAACTAGAGCTGCTTTAGGAATGGCGTTGTTTCTATTGAACTGCACTATATGTGACTGTATCTTCTTTTTAACTGAACTGCACTTATGAGATTGTATCTTCTTGTAAACTGAACTGCTTTTAACAGACTGACATGTATGTGACTGTTTCTTCCATTACAACTCAACAGACTGCCATATGAGACTGGAGCCACCTTTTCACAGACCGCTTGTAACAGACTGAACTAACTTTCATGGCGGGAGTGTCCTACCGGTATCCAATGCTACCTGTATCGACTGCTAGACAAATATAACAAATAATATTTGCTTATCACAGCAACGAATCCAACATATCAATGAGCTTTTTGGATTTTTCAAAATTTTCTGTTAGTTTTTCAATTTAAAACTTTTAATTTTTGATGAAAATTAATATAAGAAAAATTTATTTGTTTTTTATTTTCCGCAAACCTTGTATTCGTCTTTACCCACCTTTCTTACCTTTAAAGGTTATTCGAATTTAGAACTTTTAATTTCTAATGTAAATTATCATTACAATATATTTGTCTGTTTGCGCTCTGGAGGCCTCAAAAATGCTCCGATTTTGATGAAATTGGGTACAAAAATCTTTCGTCCAATTTGAAATGTCAAGTTCGTTAACCAGCAGAATCCGCTCACAGGAACATGTTTTTTGAAGCAAAATTCGCGCAAAAAAAAAAACAAAAATGTTGCGCTTACTTCATATGCTTGCAAGTACTCTTTTATAGGCTTCTTGGCCTAGGAAAACAAATGAAACCATTTTTAAGGCAATGGCTTTAACCGTTTTCGAGAAAAGTGGCAAAATAGTTGGTGAATCAAGTTTTTGATTTGGTTACTTAGAATCATTGGATTCAGTTAAAATATTTTTTGCATGTTTGAAATTTATGTAAACAAAGATGTGTTAATTTTGGTTACGTTTGGAGTTAAGGAAGGATTACAATCAAATATTTTATTAAGAGACATGAAACATTTTGGGAACTTCGTATATTTTCCTGAATATCTCTAAAACGGTTGAGAATCTTGGTAAGCGGAAGGTTACCATTCGAAAGCTTACTAAATTGTCTACAAAAAAGGTTCTGAAGAAATTTTTGATTAGGCATTGTAAATCGGAGAAATAAGCGCTTAAAACTTCCAATGTGTTTGTTTTGTTCGTTTGAACGGGTTTTCGTAGTTGTTTAGCTCACATTTTACTTGGTTGTTGTTTTTTTTTTAAATTGCATTTATTTATAGAATCTAGGCGCACGGTATTGCGCCAGGCCAAGTTCCGGCCTAAGCATACTGTGTGTATATTACAGGAGGTCTTAGAACCGATTTTTACCCTCTCATAACTTTCAACCAGGTAAAGATAAAGTTATGAAATTTTACACAGGTATTATACTACTAGATGTGAGTAAAACTGGAAATTTTCATAATTCTACATCGAATAGTTTCTGAGATATAAATCGATTATTTGTGCCGAAATTATCTTTAGAGGGAAAACTAAACATTGCCAAGTTTAAGAATATACCTGGTTGAGGAAAGTGATATTTTAGTAACTGGATATAAGTAATTTCATTGTTGTTTTTAAAAGTCAGTTGAAGTGTCTTTACTGTTCTTAGTAAGTAACTAATAGGTCTTCTAAGTAATGAACTTGGACATTTCTTTCTTGTATCATATCTTGTATTGGCAAATATTTTTGGTTGAAAATATGGTACACTTAATACACCAACTCGTACTACTTTTTTGGAGTGTAGGATGGTAAGACGTTTTTTGGAAGTTTTAGGAGGGGATATTTCTCGCTTTTTGGGGAGGAGTGTTTCTTTGGGGGGGGGGGGGGGGAACTTGGCCTCTATTTCACATTTATGTTGTTTTTTTTTGGGGGGGGGTTAGTATTACAGTACTGTAATACTTACAGTACTCTTCTACTTAGAAGAAATGACGAAAATTAGAAATATGTTGCTATTTGTTTTGATATTTGATACTGTGAAATAACTATTTGTAGTAGTGGGGTTGGCCAACCAGTGGTGGGTGGGATTCCAGGTAAAAGGGTACGCTGCCCCTTGGTAACGGGGCCTTTGTTTACGGGGGAAAGGTTGAACCAAAATAATAACTGTTACTATTTTAATCTTTCCAAATGAGACTAGGGATACAAACGGAACCGCGCTAAAATGATGCAGTTCCTGCGAGTCAGACTTTTTTTGTTCTTTTGTCACCAAAATAATTTAGTCCTTTTTTTTTGTCATGATAATCTTCATAATTACTCTTTTTTTTTTTTTTTTTTTTTTTTTTTTTTTTGCTTTCAATGCAGATAAATTAGAACCCATGACACCATTCCTGTTAATTTTGTTTTAATGGCAGGGAAGCTGATTGAATTAGAACAACAAATTTAATGAGGATCATTCATGTGCGTTTAAAATTTAATTTTGATTATTTCAGAGGATAAACTGAAAGAGACCCAGGAGAAACTGAAGACAGCTATTCAGGAAAGAGATGAGTATAAAATCAAAGCTGACGCTCTGTTGACTCAGTTCGAAGAAACGAACAACCGTCTAGCCAGTGCTAATGCTCAGCTGAATAAATTCCGTGAGGATGTTACCAGGTAAAATTCTTTATTATCTTTCTTTGGCAATGTTCCTTTTTAGAGAAAACATTAATGATGATGCCAATGGTGGATATTCGATCGGATTTGTGGTCCCTGACCGTCCTTAGGCCCACCCAGCCTTTAATTAATTTATTAATTGGTAACTGCAAAGGGGGAAGCTCAAACATAGTACTGACTGCGCTATCTCCCTAGTTTGCCATATAGTCAAGTATCAGATACCTCTACAGTATCTGCCCCTCTGGGTCCTCATGGTTATGGGTCTATTTTTTTTTTTATTTAGCAAGTACTGGTTAGTTTTGGAAGTAAAATATATCTAAATTTGAGATTATTATATTAGCACTGTGGCTCTAGCTTCTTCTCTATTAAGGGAGAAGCCTGTATAGGAACTC
Organism: Gonocerus acuteangulatus; assembly: GCA_946811695.1. Lineage (NCBI taxonomy): Eukaryota > Metazoa > Arthropoda > Insecta > Hemiptera > Coreidae > Gonocerus > Gonocerus acuteangulatus. The sequence continues at coordinate 6,168,775 of OX328128.1, read as the reverse complement.
CACGATGGAAACAGTAGATTACGATTTGAAATCTTGTCGTAATAGATCGGGAGGCACACCAGGGAGAAGATACTGTCAGTATCTTGCTCTGGACAGTGCTTGGCATACTTGAGTAAATTTTTCACTTGAATATTACTCATGAGTGAATTTTTGATGGTCACTTATTATTAGAGTTGTCACTCATGGAGTATGATTGAAGAGTGACGGTCAGACAGAATTTAATTATTAATCAATAAGTAATTTCATGAACGATTTTTGTAAAACAATTATATCATATCTTAGAAAAGTGTGAACCTGTGTTGGGCAGAAATCATTTAGAAAAATGAATAAATCTTTTATTTCATTCTGAATAATGAATAATTGTTCATTTATCGTTCAGTTAATTCAATGAATAAAGTATATTTTTTTTATTTATTATTGAATAACAATGATTTATTCAATGAAAATTTTTATTGAATAAAAGTTATTTATTCGAATGAAACAGTTTTTTGAATAAAATTGATTTATTTGACTAAAATGTTTTGTTGAATACAAATGATTTATTTTGAAAATCTTTTCTAATAAAAATGTAAATTATTAAGTTAAGTGATATTGTTTACTGAACTTAAAGAATCGGAGTTTGTTGTTCCATGAACCACATTATTTTAAATGTATTAAAATAATGAATGAAGAATGAAAAATAATTAATTAATAAAAAAAAATCAGTCAATGAATAACTTTTTATTCAATAAAAAACAATTGAATAATGAGTCAACCCTGTCATTCATTGAATAAAAAAATAAATCAGTGGGTGAATAACTTTATCAATGAATAAATGCTTATTCAATAAAAATGTATTTGAATGATTATTGAATAATGTCCAATATTATTTATATTTTCTTCAGAGAAACTAATGCGCTAATCCAGAGTTGAATTTTCCAACAAATCTATCCTAATACATTGAAAATGTTCGAGTGTACAAACATCTAAACATCCAAATTAAGTATTTAGACTTTAAGTAAGATATTTTAACCCCCCCCCCCCCTCCCAACTTTTCTTCATAGAAATATATTATTAGTTCATATTTCTTTCTGAGTATTATTTTTCATTGAGTTAATTGAAGGAATTGATTATTTTAGGTGTCAAAAGGAGATCGAAGAGCTTCGTAGAGAGAGAGATATTGCAGTCGATGAACGTCAGGTCACATCAAGCACTCTCGAGAGAAGGGAAGCCGAAATTGAGAGGCTTAGTGGTGAAGTGACATCATTAACATCTCAGCTGAGGTCTGCGATTCAGGCGAAATGTGAAGCTATTGCTGAAGCTGATGAAGCTAGGGCCAAGCAAATGGAAATAGACTTCAAGTAACACATTTTCAGTTTTATTTTTATTGAAGAGATTGAATCATAAAATTGTAATATTATTAGAGAAAATAAAATATTATAATTTTTATTTTTGTTTGTAATTAATATTTATTTAAAATGTACAAAATGCACTACAATTATTAATTATGCTAAGTCAAGAATGCGAGTACAGAAAATAGTTAAAAACAAATTCTACCACTCTGAGCCTATCTGCTAAAACTGAAAACTGTGGAACACGCTTTAAATGTGCATTTTGATTCAGGTAACATGTGGGTGTTCTTGACAATACAGATTTATGTCACAATTACTTGTTTCAATTATTCAACTCATTTAAGTTGTTCAAACAATCGTTTGAAGTAATGGAAAACACTGGTCTGTGGTAGCTGAAGTAAGTTATATAATTTTTTGAAGCAATCTTTTCAATATGTCATGCAAAAATCAAATCAATGCAGGAAGTGCCGAGTAGTCGCTTGAACTGCATTTGTCTTCAACCATAGTACTAAGGTTTCCGCAATGAAATTAACAAATTGTCGATTTTGAGGTTTCTTGAGATGCAATATTCTATTCTTTATGGTCAGAATAACAATATAATTTCTGGATGTGCCGTATAATCACTACATACTGATGTAACACATTTAGGTGACACTTTATAATAAAAGTGTGTTGCACGCTGAAAAATATTTGGAAAGAACCACTTAATATTCACACTTCCCAAGTTATATTGCATTTTTTCTCTATTATGCGCTCTTAGGGCAGTATTATGTTGGGCCAAATTCTCTTAAGCCCCCTAGAAAGGTCTTCAGGACGTTCCCGAGTGGAAGGAGATTTACCTCTGGGGTTCGAGTGTGTCTTTATAAAGCTTTGGATTATTTCACAGAGTGTCTACTCCACGAAAAAGTCACAAAAATCATGAAATTGAAAATAAGGCATGAAAAAGTCATGAATTTTAAAACCATGTCACGAAATTTCAGTTTTACCGGAGACTAATGTAATCCGAAGACTTCCGTATATTCGTAATTTTCGCCGTTTTCGTAGCGCAACACAGTTCTATCTGCCTCCCTCACCTGCTTCCTTTGTTAAGAGTCCTTTGTTGTAGCATTTACACGTTTATTATCCATTATTTACATATATCTTTATTTTTATTTATTCATATTCAGTGTTTTTCAAGTAGACATAAATATTGAGATTGTGTACACTTTAATTTATTAAATTATGTACATTGAAAATAAATATTTTTAGAAATCTTGATTTTTGCTACCATTGTTCAATATTTTTGAGGCTGCTAATTTCATAGTCAAATTTTTAGTATTATCGTTTCTCCATTTTTAAAATTAATGTAACTATCCTCTTTAACATATGATGTGCATTTTATACAGGGTTATTAATTGTTTTAAATGTATGTAAAATTTTAAGTTTATTGATACAAATAATTTTATTTTTTTTATTTTTACAAATAATTTTATGCTTAAAGTTACTGCTTTTTCTTGTTAAGTGAAATTATTTTCTGTGCAATGATCATGAAATTGGCTTTCACAAAAGTAGTGTATTCTTAGTTAATAATAATGGACGTTAAAATTTAAATAAATAAAAAGTAGTAGACACCCTGTTGCAATTCATTAACTTTCCATGCTTTGATATGAAACAGAGTCGCACAGTTGGAAATGCACCCGAGCATAAAACAGAAGGATCAGGGTTCAAAATCCCTAATAAAATAAAGAATTTGAAATTTAGTGCCAACAGTGAATACAAAATTACATTGTATTTTCTTTTTTTTTCTAATTTTAGGGAGAAGCGTTTTGATGCCGAAGTGTCGCTTTTGAGAAAACAAGTTGCTGATCTAACATCTGATCTGTCCAAAGCTACTGAGGATATGTCAAGGCAGCGACGTGACAGTACTACTCAAGTCATAACTCTACAGACTAAAGTAGCTGAAAGAGAAGAAGAGGTAGAAATTATTTTCAATTCTCTTCATTATATTGTATATAATTAAAGCAGAAGGTTATTAGAAATAGGATTAGGATTAACACTCGTGTCTGCTTATATTTTTTTAGTTGAGAATCCAAAATGAACAAAATATGAAACTGCAAGCAGGAAATAGAGAACTTTCTGATAGGATTGATGAGCTAACGAAAAGAATGAAAGAACAAGTGGATAAGGAAGATAATCTCGTTGAAACGTTCCAGCAAGAGATAAAAGCACAGACAAAGCTTGCTGATTTGTATAAAGGTTTATATATTATACTAATTTTTTTATTTGTGCTCTATTTACTTTAAAATTTATTCTAGCGCTTTCTGAAAGGATTTTTGATAAATTTCCTCAAAATGTTAACGATCCTACCTATTGTATACAACGTGTGTATATATATCAAGAGCACGGCAGTGCGCAGACCATTAGTATCTTTACAGGAACAAAAATGGCCGGTTTTTCACACCCCTATTACTCTTAGTTCTATTTGTGATTGAGTATTGAAATTTGAACCATACGTAGTTGAATAGTGTATAATAGGTACTAAAAGTTTCAGCTTTGAAATTTGAACCATCTTGAAACTAGAGAATTAGTTAAATGATGGCCGCCAAAACAATTGGATTTATTATAAAATTTCTGGCTTTTAAAGATTCAGGGTTATTATAAACTCTCTGATGACTTAAAATGATCGGGTTTGTATGAACTCTATGTAAGTTAAAAAATCCAACACTTAACAAAAACTGGCCGTTGGAAATGCGCAAATAAGTGAGAGGGTATTATTGTGTTCTTGAGAAGGTATTAAGGGCCTAAAACTGGCCAAGTTGGAAGTGCGCAAATAAGTGAGAGGATATTATTGTGTTCTTGAGAAGGTATTAAGGGCCTAAAACTGGCCAAGTTGGAAGTGTGCAAATAAGTGAGAGGGTATTATTGTGTTCTTGAGAAGGTATTAAGGGCCTAAAACTGGCCAAGTTGGAAGTGTGCAAATAAGTGAGAGGGTATTATTGTGTTCTTGAGAAGGTATTAAGGGCCTAAAACTGGCCAAGTTGGAAGTGTGCAAATAAGTGAGAGGGTATTATTGTGTTCTTGAGAAGGTATTAAGGGCCTAAAACTGGCCAAGTTGGAAGTGTGCAAATAAGTGAGAGGGTATTATTGTGTTCTTGAGAAGGTATTAAGGGCCTAAAACTGGCCAAGTTGGAAGTGCGCAAATAAGTGAGAGGGTATTATTGTGTTCTTGAGAAGGTATTAAGGGCCATTTCTATGTTTTTTTGTTTGTTAATTGGTTCAGCTGATAGTAACAAATATGTATGTGTTCTTTCTCAACATATGAAGCTGTATAGCATTCAAAAATAAGATCTAAAAGTAGTTGATTCCAAAAAAATTGTTTAATCGAGTCAACTGGTAAAAAAAAAAAAAAAAAAAAGTTAAAATAGGTAACCTTTTTTATAACTATCTATTTATTCGTTAAGCCGAAACCTCAGGAATGTGACATGAACTAACCAACTTTCTGTGGAATGTGCTTCGTTATGAAGCTCCTGTGTGACAGAGTTTCGTTAAATGAAAACATATGATTCACTTGATATTTTAACAGATTAATAGACTCATACCTGAGATTGTTTTTGTTTTTTCAACTTTCTAAATAGTTCAATTTCTTACAGAACGCCTCCAAGATTCCGAGAGCCGTGCTGCTGAACTGAGTACTGCCGTCAGAGAGCTGCAGCAACTATTGAGTGAAGCGTCTACACAATATGGAGATCTCGAGACTAAAATAAAAGTTATGGAGGCAGAACATAAGGAAGTTTTGGAAGCGAAACAGGAGACATTGACAGCTCTTAAAGAAGAACTTGCACACGCTAATATTCTTCTAGAAGCAGTCAAACAAGGTTTGCTTTGGAGCTCTCATATTTATTTATTAGTCAGTGCTTATATATTTTTCCTGATCCCTTTTCTCTCTCTTAAGCCAAAATACTACTGATTTTATCTTATTTGCTACTTTTATGTATGGCTCATTAAAAACCGCCAACCCTAAGTGGAATCGTAGTTAGTTTTAAGCCCTCGAATACCAACTTACATTAATTGCCTCTCACTTTGGACAATGGGAATAATATTACTTAGTACGCCAATTCTTGTGCTCGTTCAGATCCCTTACTCACTCATCTTCGGAATCCTGAAAAATCCTGTGCCAGTCAATATGTTACACTTTACAATATGTTACACAATTTGATCTACCATTTGATTTATCCATGAAGTACATTGGCAGGTGTTTAATTTATTGATACAAATCCGAAGTTTTAATTATAATACCACTGAATTTTGATTGTTTGGTTTGCCATGGGGCATTTTGTTCTGAATCTAAATGCCAAAATATGGAGAATTCCATAAAGTTCTATTTTACAAAAATCATAATATTATTTTGGTTTGAAATTTTTATTTTACATTTGAATATATTTATCATTATATAAAAGAATGTTTGTTGTAAGAACATGTTTATATTTTAATAAACTAATTAATTTATCTGGGAGGGAATAATGATCGAGTGAAAATAATTTCACTGCTGTTCAAGTGGCAAAACTCTCAATACACATTTGTTGGTTCGCTGCGTATTAAAACACTCTCAAATTAACATTTTTAAGAATTCCATGCTTATTAGACAATTTTTTTTTGTGTGTGTTAAAAGAATGGAATCAGACAACTCTGTGAACAATATTATTTTCTTTTTGTTCTTATTTCAAGTGTTACATTGATTAAATAATCACAAATTTTGAATATCTGCAACTTTTCTTCTTTTGTTTTATTTATTTTATATTTTTTTTTATGGCCTTCAAGGCCATTTAGCTGTGGTCTATAATTATTTCTATAAAAATAAAAAGACTACTAGAATTCATGTTTCGGAGTAAAACAACATGAAAACTAATATATATGTATATATAAATATTAAAATGTATTTAATTTCTTAAATTTAATTTTTCTCTCTTTCTTGCAGAATCTTCTGAAGCCGCAGTGAGCCGACTGTCACCATTGGCTGCTTCCGCTTCGAAGCTGATGAAGTCAGGACTTACTCTTACACAACTTTACACAAAATTTGCTGAGACGACTCAAGAGCTACTGATAGTCCGTCAGGAGAATACCAGGCTCAAAGATTACACTGAACGAATTGTCAAGGTGAAATAGTTTATTTATTTATATTATTAAAAGGCTTTATGTGTGTGTGTGCACGCGTGCGTGCGTGTATTGGATTGGTGCATTGTTTTGTAAAGTTCTCATATTTTATTTGTATTTTACTGTCACACATCGAACCTCAAATTCAAATCAGCGTCATATTTTACTATCATTACCATGCACTGTATCTCACAGTCACTGAGTGGCGGATTATCCTCCACTATCTTGCTAATGTTGAGGTAGTTGTTCAATGCCATGCCAGTAGAACTCTCTTGGTTGTGAGTGGAAGAAAATTGTTAGCCATCGGTCAATTGAAGCTTCATCAGGAAAAACTCATCACTGAATCCTCAGTTAAACTTGAAGATGAAAATGTGTTGGAAATGCTAATTTTTCTCAATTTGACATTCCATATTCCTTTGTCTGAAATATATACAAATAATATATTCAAAGTCAAGAAATCCTGTGTTTTACAACACGCAAACTTCAAGTGCATTAAAACAACAGAATAACAAAGTCCTCTGTAATACTTGTCCGACGTCAATGTTTTATTTTAAAGTTGCTTCTTTTGCATTTTTCCCTATGTCTGTAGTTAGTCTGATGTCTTTAGGCCCTGATTAACAACGAAGATTCATATTCCTGCTTCAAGATGTTGGTTAGCAGATTTATGTTTGTATAATGAATCTTCATTATAAGAATAAAACATTTGGTCTAATCTCTGTTAAAAGTAGCTCCTATTGTTTTGCTTTAATAAGAAAGAAGAGGAGGATTAGTACAATTAAAACTTTACAGTACTACATAGCATTAACAAATTTAGAAAAATCAATTTCATGACAAAAATATTCTAAATCAGCTCTTTGGACATACAGATATTTAGGTAATATTGATTTCACATTTTCTAATTCCTAAACCATAAAAACTATTAGTATTTCTCACTTTGAAGCCATTAACAAATGGATAATTTTTGTTTATTTAACTTTTTTAGGAAATTGAAGAAAGAGCTCCAATATTACAGAAACAAAGGGAAGATTATAACTACGCCATAACTACGATGGAATGCCTCACCGTTAAAGTTGATGAATTAGAAAATGAAATGGCTAAGTTGTCTAGAGCAAAAGAAGAAGCTCAACATACTGCTGAATTCCAAATTAGAGAGAACAGGCGTCTTAATGGATGCTGTGCTGATCTCAGTAGGCAGGTGAGTAATCCTACCTTATTTATGATTCTTCCTCATGTAAAATATATTATAAAAAATAAGTGATAAAGCAAAATTATACATTGTGAAAATTAACTGTTTTGTTTGATTCTATTAGGTCTGCTATTTACTTCGAGAACTCGAGGCTGCCAGAGGAAATACCATCCCTCTCCATGATGCTCCTGAGGCTCTTGCTGCTGATGTAAAAACATCATCAGAGGTACGACATACTCGTCATATTTCTCCTAGACTCCCTTTTTAACCCTTTCATTGCTGGCGAATGAAGGAACTGTCTAGTTTCCCCAGTACGCTCACCATCTCTCTTCATCTCGACCTGACTACCGCTCAACCCTTTCGTCTTTTTCATCATCACATTTTTATATAATTGGAATTATCAATATACAATGTCAATTGTTCTTTATATTGGTAGTTTTTACTGAAATAAAATATTTTTTTTATCTTGGAAAAATCACTCAGATAAAAAATTACGGTATAATCAAGTTATTTAGACCGACCACATAAAACAAGATTCGACTTGTGACTGAAAGATAAAAACAACAACAATAGGGTTAGAGAGACTAGTCTATGTAGGATCCATTGGATGCAAGGCTCCAACAATTTATTTTTTATTTTTTTATTGATTTATTTATGAGTATCCACATTGGCGATTCACTCTCTAATAATTATCCATAAAAATGTTGATTGTTAGAATTTACATTTTTTTTTTAATTATAGATAATAAAATAATTGCACAATGCAAAATTTCAATTAATATACCAGGGTGTCTACTGCACGAAAAAGTCACGAATGTCATGAAAATGTCACGAAATTGAATATAAGGCACGAAAATCACAAAAAAAAGTCATGAATTTTAAAACCATGTCACGAAATTTCAGTTTGTACCGGAGTCTAACGTAATCCCGGTACTCGGGCGCATTCTTAATTGTTGCCGTTTTTTGTATGACGACGCAATTTTATCTGCCTCTCCCACCTCTTCCTCTGTAAGATTCCTTTGTTGTAGCATTTGCACATCAATTATCCATTTTTTAAATATATGCAGACTTAAATATTGAAATTCTCTACACATTAATTAACTAAAATCTGTACTTTGCCAATAAATATTTAGTTATTATTTTTAGAAATTTTGAATTCTGCTATCATTGTTCGATTTTTTTGAGGCTGCTAATTCCTTAGTCATTCGACATTTTTTAGTATAATCATTTCTTCCCTTTTAAAATTAATGTAACTATTCTCTCTAACATAAGATGTACCGTCATCTGGGCCATTAACGCCCGTAGTCTTATTAATTGTTTAAATATATGTATGTCAAAACTGTAAGCTTATAGATATCATGGTAATCTGTGTAAGATTACAAATAATTTTAAGCTATTAGTTAAGGCTTTTGCTTTTTGATTGATATTATTTTATTTTTAATGTGTATGAAATTTGCTTTTCGAATCATGAAAATGTCACGAAAAAAGTCCCGAAATTGGATTTCACAAAAGTAGTAGACACCCTGTATACATAAAAGATTTGATGAAATCGAAAATTATATATTTGAAGAATCAGGTGAAACTCATTTCTAAAATAATAAAATCAACACAACTAGCTATGCCAATTAACCTTTATAAGAAATTAATAGTCATTACAGATCCTAAAAATATAGCATTATTTTATATTTAGATAAAGGACCATCGGAGCTATCGAGTTAACTTGTGAGGAGTGTCAGGGGCTCGGTCTGTCGTAAGATAGGAGCTCGGAGGAATTCCCTTCTCGAGGTCTTTCTCTCAGCTGGAACAATAGTGCACAAATACTCCTCTTCCCATAGAATGGGATCTGAGAGGGATGGAATTGCATTAAGCAGCCACCTGGACTTTCCATGCTAAAACCTCATGGAATTGACAGGTCTATGTGAGTCTAGCTATCTGAAAAGAGGGGCGTAGTCGAAAACCAATGATACTCTTGAAAGCAAGTGATGGGGGAAACACTCATTACAAAAGTTTGAAATATTAATAAAACATTATACAAAAGAAAATAGAAACTTCTCAAAAACAAATTAATAAACATAGATTAAATACCGATCACATTCATGATCTGAGTATGGGCAAACACTGTTTACTGTACATAGCAAAAAGACTGTTCAATATTAATAAGAAATAGTTTTGAAAAACTGATCGAGAAATTTCTCCAAGTAAAATTCTTAATTTCAGAAGTTCGTAATTAAGTTCTAACCCTGAACTTATGAATGATTAGAGAAGACAGATGAGTGGAAGGGGATTGGCAGGAGAATGTGGTATCACTTAGCAAACTCACCTTAGACTCCATCTAATTGAGTTGTCTTGCCCTATATATGTGCTGTTTTCACTTTTGATTTGTGAATTAAGAGTTCTTATTTTCTTTATGATAGTTCTTATTTTTTGAGCGTATTGTATAATAATTATTATTTTATTGGTACTTATAATTGTTTTCTTTTAATTGTTTAGATAATATCAAAACATTTAGTCACATTCCGGGACATAGAAGAACTTCAGCTGACCAATCTTAAGTTACGAGCTGCTCTTCGTGAATTAAGTGCTGAAAAAGAAGAGGTGGAAACAGAAAGGGAAAGTGTGACTGTTAAATCTTTGAAGGTATGTACAATTTTATTGGTTTTGTTATGATTCGGTATAAGTAATTAACTTTTGAATACAAAACTAATATTTGTTAGGGCGACATCAGGAGAGCTGGTAGTCAAATCGAAGAACTACACGACAGAGAGAAGATACTTCAGAAGGAAATAGAAATCTTAAAAAGCCAGAGAGATGTTTATGCGCGGTTGTACAAACAGCATGTGAAGCCTGGAACTCCCATTGATAAAGATGTAAGATTATTTTAGTTCAGGCTAAGTTTTCTTTTTATAGCATTGAAACTGAGAAGCTTTATCAGGGTGTCTACTGCACGAAAAAGTCACGAATGTCATGAAAATGTCACAAAATTGAATATAAGGCACGAAAATCACAAAAAAAAGTCATGAATTTTAAAACCATGTCACGAAATTTCAGTTTGTACCGGAGGCTAACGTAATCTTGGTACTCGGGCACATTCTTAATTGTTGCTGCTTTTTGTATGACGACGCAATTTTATCTGCCTCTCCCACCCCTTTCTCTGTTAGATTCCTTTGTTATAGCATTTACACATAAATAATCCATTTTTTACATATATGTAGACCTTAATACTGAAGTTGCGTACACATTAATTTTCTAAATGATGTACATTGACAATAAATATTTAGTTAGTAATATTTTTAGGAATTTTGAATTCTGCTACCATTGTTCAATATTTTTGAGGCTGCTAATACCATAGTCATTCTAAAATGTTTAGAAACATCGTTTCTTCACTTTTAAAATTAATATAACTATACTCTTGAACATATGTTTTAAATGTGTGTAAAATTAAAAGTTTATAGATATCACGGTAATCTGTTTAAGGTTACAAATAATTTTAAGCTTATAGTTAAGGCTTTTTCTTTTTAATTGAATTTTCTATTTAATGGGCATGAAAATATCATAAAAAAGTCCTGAAATTGGCTTTCAAAAAAGTAGTAGACACCATGCTTATGCCTGTCCAGAATTTTGGATAGATAAGTGTCCATCAGTGGGATTTACCTATAATCTACGATGGGTTCTCTCATTAATACTTGCTGTATTTATATCTTACAGTGCTTATGCGATCAGAGATGTAGACAGGCCCGAGGGTAGCCTTCAATCCTGTATGCATGGCTTTGCTTATGAGTTTCATTACTTTATTAGACCATAATTGTGTTTACTATTTTTTTTTCTTGTGTATTTGTATTTTTTGAGATGTAAATAGTCGGGGATCGGTTGTACAGAAAATAGTAAATATTTCTTCGTTTTAATTTTTAATTCTTTCTTATAAATTTGAAGGATATAATTTGTTTGCAGGTAGAGATGATTGAAGGAGAGAAAGACTCTACAACTTCGAGTAATCAGGAGAAGCCATTAATACCTTCGAGCCCTGCTAAACCATCTACGCCAGCAAAGAAAGAGGTAACTCGTGGGCCAGTTAAGCTTAACTCAGCATTTATTTGTTAATAATATAAATGAATAAATGCTTATATTATGTCAAGTGCCAAGGTTATTAAGTCATAGCTGTTTAGATATGCTGTGGAATGTGGCGTATGGCTGTTGTTAGGATTTAAAATAAAATTTCCTGCTGGTCGTCGCTACTTCCACTCCCCTCTCTCTCTCTCGCTTACACTGGGTCGGCCTCTAGGATTTGTTCAGACCCCCAAGATGACCACATCTTTTGCCATGGCTGCTTCTTAATTTCCTTTATTTATTCATTCCTTCCCCTTTTCAGCCTTCATTTTTCTTCCCTTTGATGTCACACCAAATGCAGTGGCCTCACTTTAAAGTTAAGATCCACAATTACCTATTAAACTTCTCGGGTTATATATTAAAACTCCCTTCCATGAACCAACACAAATTCTTATTGATTTACCGAAATAAATAAATATATATGTGTGTTTAAATATTGTGTTATTTTTGTATTTATTTAAATTGTTGGGCCTGATTATATACATATATAAGTAATTATATTTTTAGGAGTCTGATAAAGAATTGAATACAGTGCGGAGTATCCTCGAGGAACTGAAGAAAGAACACAATCGTTACCGGGAAGAGCGTAAGGAGAACGAGAAACTAATGAGTGAGACTATCGATAGATTGAGGACGGAACTGAGTGAGAGTATTGGGAAGAGAACTGAGCTCAGTTCAAAAGTTGAACATTACCAAGAGGTAAGTAATTATACATTTGGAATTAAATTAGAAGAGATTTATGTGTATGTATATATATATATATATATATATATATATATATATATATATATATATATATATATATACATACATATATATATATATATATACACACACACGCAAAGAATCTAGAGAAATGGATTCTGCTATCTAAAAATATTTAATAATATGTTAAAATCAAAATAATTATACTAATTAATTAATCGTATTTATTTTACTGATTTATTTCTAGCTTATAAAAACTCTCCAAGGAAGAGTCCAAAAATTAACCGAAGAGAATGCTGCAATGGAGAAAAGATGCAATGTTTACCTTTGCAGTATATCTAAACATGAGATGACAATTCATCAAATCAGAAAAGTAAGTTCATTTTTTTTTTTAATTGTATTTTCAATATTCTTTGATTATTTTTAAAAATGTTGTATTTGCTTAGGAAGCGATGGAAGCAATGAAGAATGTTACTGTGGCTGAACAAAAAGCTTTGAACCTCCAACAAGAAGTGCAAATGCTGAAAGACAGTGAGAGACGTCTATTGAGAGAACGTGAAGGCGAGAGGAAAGTGAAGCATGGACAAGTAAGAAAATTTATAATGTACAGTAAACTTCCTTGATCCCTTGGTGTGTAAAAAGTGTCTGACCGACACGAGTGAAATTACAGAAAAGCATTTTGGCAGCTACTCTATAGAAGGTTCCATTCAAACCTTCAGTTGTGATCTAGCAGCCACGAGGAGTACTCTCTTCCCGATTTTGTGAAACCCACCGTGTGTCCCTCAGACACTTTATACACTGGCAGTTAGGCAAACCTCCGTGTCCCTCAGACACTTTATGCCAAGCAACCGAAGTTCAATAGATTTAATCTATTTCCTTTTACATTATCTTTTTTTTTTTTTTTTTTTTTTTGTGAATGTTGTGCATTTTTATTGAGTTATGGCTGGTCGATTTATGAATCGGGGTAAGGGTATTTTTCATCCTGATGACCCTGACTTTGCTGAACGAATACAAACTTTGATGGCAAACGTATTTGATGACGAGCAGCAAGATTCTTTGATGATGAACCATTTGCTCACAATGGTTTATAAATCTAACCGATTCAAAAATCCAATCTGCCTCCCAAGAAGTCTGCATGATACCAAAAAGTGAATTTTGTGATGCCATATTGTACTTGAAACGTTTTCTTCCTTTTTGATGTTGTTCCTTCTAGTTCATAAGTCTGTTTCTTAGAGTCATAATTCCTTGTTGTTATTTCATTACCAAAAAGCCAGAATACCGAAGAGTAATAACGTTCTCAGAATTCTAATGTTCTCAGATTCAATGTTTTTTCCTACATGAATCATTTTTTCTTGTTTTTACTCCCTATAGACTACTTGGGAGTAAGTCTGATTAATTTATTTTAGACAATAAACTGTTTATTTGGCGAAAATGCGTTAATTAACTCCTGATTTGTCTTAAACTGTGAAAATAACGTTGCAGTTGCTGCATGTCAGTCAGACACTTTATACACTGGCATTGGGTCAGAGGGTTTATACACTTTAAGGGTAAATCTGACACGTTCGGGACTTGAAGTATATTGGATTAGCGGACGTCGAAAAAAATGGATAGAGATGAAAATTAAACAAAATGTTGACTTTAAGACTAGTACACACTTAATGTAAAATAAAATTGCACACTGTTAGAATTATACTATCTCAGTCGAAAGCTATAAACTGAGCTGGCAAAAAATACGTATTTGACCAGAAAGAGGGTTTCCAGGAGTTTTTCTATGACACTGTTGGTCATCACAGGGTTGTTGGGGTAGGGATTTCGTAAAATTGGTGCATAAGAACTGAAGAGGTGCACTTTTCATGTTTGGCCTTGAAACCGCTGCTGTGTCGGATTAGAGCTACGTAGATCCTGAGCTACGACCAGAGAATATTTAACGCTAGTCCAATACAGGCATCGAATTCCTACCACTCTAGTCCTTTGCCTTGAACGTTTTGGTATATTTTTCTTATGATGTGCTATTCTAAACAATCAGCTGATCATTTTTGTTCCGAAGAAGAATGAATCGTCTCAAAAAAAGATAAATGCTCTGTGAATCACAGATTCTAAAAATGGTTTCTAGTTATTTGTGCTAGTCATCGCAACAATTTTTTCAGTTTTCTTATTCTTCTGCTTTTTTATTGTGCAGATATTAAGTAGAGTATTTCCTAGTTTTCCTATTCTTCTGCTTTTTTTTTTGTGCAGATATTAAGTAGAGTATTTCCTAGTTTTCCTATTCTTCTGCTTTTTTATTGTGCAGATATTAAGTAGACTATTTTGAAATGGAGGGCCAAGATATTTTAAAGGTTTCGCGATGATACCAGCTCATTGGGAAATGTTTTGAGACATATCATTCCCTCAAAACGTCTAGATAACTTTCGATGTATTAATCCAAATATTAGTATAAATTAATTTTTCTTATTAATAAAAATAAAAATCAAATTTTGAACGAAAATACGTATTTTACTTATTTTTATGACCACTAAAGCAAAATATGCAATTAAATAGAATACTACGCGGGCCTCCAGAGAAATCTGAATACTCACTTACTAGCAATAATAATACAAAAGTTCATAACGTTTTTGGAACACCTCTTGCTCCAGTTTCTTGCATTAATCAATATTATTTATATTTATTTTCATACATCCCAAACAACATTTTATTTGAACTTCTTTTCAGGAATTGTTGATGGCAAATTTGGAGAGCCTGAAAGCTAAGTTCGAGAGCTCCGAGACAGAATCACGGATGAGGTTGGAATCACAATTGGAGAAAGCTCATCTCGAATGTTCCAATCTACGAAGAAGACTCCAGGTATTTTGAGTGAAATGTTCTTATTTATTAAAGCACCATTTCTTTTGATCTGCAACCCCAACCAACTTTTATTTTTATTGCGTTTCTGCGTTAAAAGCAAGCTGTCCTGTTTACTATTTTACACTACAGACATTCTATAGTGTAAAATAGTTCTATGTGACCTCTGGCATTTGATGTTTTTCTTTATTTTCAGTCCATTTTCTGGCCTCTGTTTTTAAAAGTATACCTCATTCTTGAAGGACACTTATTGCTACTTTTATTTATTTTTTATTTTTTGTTTTAAGTGCATCTGCTACTGGGGCCATTAGCACTTGCTACTTTTATTGTTATTAAAATAGCTGATTTAAAGAATAATGGCATTTACCATGGAAAAGTGTGTATCCTGTAAATTTTTATAAAAGTGAATCACCTTGTTTTACCTTTTTTGTCTTAAATTATTCTCTTGATGTTTTTCGTAAAATTATTATTTTAAAAAAAGTAATAAGTTTAATATTGTATGTTCATTGTTTTATGGATGAATGTCTGAACCTGGCAAAGTTATCTCACTAAAAGAGAGTTTTTAAAAAAATGTCTTTTCTGTAGTTAACTACTCACACTTGATAATATTCTCTTCTACCGAAACCTAATTAATTGTTTTATCAACTTTGTTTAAAGGAAGAACAGGATCGACTCGGTAGACGAGTAGAGCTTGCAGAAGAACAAGCTAAAACTGCAAAGATAAGGCTCGAAGAAGCTAAAGCTGAAAGCAGTCGTCTCCTGAGAGAACTCGAGGCTTCTCAAGAAGAAGTGAAGGAACGGGAAACTCGTCTCGAATCAATGTCTACTGAGCTGACTTCAGCTATTACCAAAAGCCAACCTATTTTGGATCGAGGTAGCTTATTTTAAGAATGTTATTTTATTTTATTTTAGCATTCAGACTAGGGGAATGTATTAGTTTTTAAAAATGAATGACTCTACCAAAATTGTTTTTTATTGGATTAACATCAATGCCAAATACTCCTTTTATAGACACCTAATATTAATATTGACAAATTGAATTTGTTATTGATAACTAACAGTAAGATTATACAGCAGAGGCACGCTAATCTGAAAATTTCCCTAATTCTCAAATGTGAATCGATTCAAATTGAAATGAAATACGAATTTTGTAGGTAATTGTAATTAATCATGAAATCGATCCATATCGAAGAATGATCTTCTGGGCCTAGAAGAGCGATCTTTTGAATCATCAATCTGAACTCGCCATCTTTTTTGTGGATCCATCTTTTCATTTCGATTTGAATCGACTCAAAAGATGGATTCATATTCCAGAATCACCCATCACTAGTACAGCCTTAATTAAAATGGAAACAAGTCAGAATTTACTCACACATGCAGAATCCATTTTCTGTATAGCATTTACACAAAACGTAAAAAGCAAACCATTATCTAAGAGATAAAGTTAGAAAGAATTCATTTTCATTCGCACTTACTGTACGACGTATAGATTTTACCTATGATCACAATCACACTACAGTACAGTTTAAATTTGATATATACTATAGTAAATAATTTCTTACCTCCAATTTTTGACACATAAAACCCTTAATATTCCTCATGAAGTCAATATGCGGCATTATATGAAAAATCTCCGCCTAATCCGAACAGAGTTCAGTCCTAAGTAGTTCGGATTAGCAGGTCTCTACTGTATAACCAAGTAATAAAAAAAAAAAAAATCATTCCTTTAACAAGCCCAAAGGGGCAGATACTGTGCAAGTATCTGATTTTTGACCATATGCAGCGATAGAAAGACAGTGTTGTCAGAACTATATTAAAGGATGGCTGGGCCTAGGGATGGTCTGATAATTCCAATTGGTTTCTTTACGCAGGAAATCAGTTTTTTATTATTTTACTTTACAATAAAAATATGTTTTCTTGGTTATGTGAAAATACTTTTATGTTTACTTCTTCTAGAAAACCGAATCAAGGAATTAGAAAATGCAGTTAGAGAAAGAGAAGCGGACGTGAACGGTCTGAACGAACAACTCACCGCAGCTAAAAGGACTATCAACGATCTTTCTGAAGTCTCGCAGAGCATAGAGAAGCAGCTTGCTGAGGTTTCTGATCAGTTTGATGAATACAAAAAGGAATCAGAAAAAACGTAAGAAAATTATAATAAAAAAAAAAAAAAAAATATCAGTCCCGTAACAGGCCACGAGGGCCCTGAGGGGAAGATACTATAGAGGTATCTGATTCATGACCATACGGCACACTAGGGAGATAGTGTGGTCAGTACTATGCTCCGGCCGCCTGATTTTCCCCTTGGCTGCTTCGACTGCTAGAGTCATTAGCACCCAAGGTACCCATTATTAAATTAATTAAAGGCTGGGTCGGCCTAGGGACAGTCAGGGAGGCCGAATTCAGCCCATGAGCGAAGCCACTAGAAGAAAAAATCTTTAGAGCTTGCTCGGGATTCGATCTCAGGTCCACCAACTTAGTAGTCCAGTGCTCTACCACTGAGCTAACCTCGCCCCTAAGAAAATTATAATATTTCTCATAAATTAGCATGTTGAACATATTCGTCATTGTCCCTGTTCTTGTAGAGAGATTTAATTCTATCTGCCTATCCTACCCCCTTCCTCTGTCCCCTGCTACCTTTGTTGTAGCATTTACACATAAATTAAACATTATTTACATATTTTTATTTTTTTCATATTCAAAGTTCCATGTAAGGTTAAAAATAATTTTGAGCTAAATGTTAAGGCTTTCTATTTCAAAGTGAAATTATTTTATTTTTAATACGCTTGAAATTTGCATTTCAAGTCATGTAATTGGCTTTCACAAAAGTAGTAGACAATCTGATTATGCATGTTCTAACTATAATTTGACAATGGAACATTATCTATAGAAGCTGTCAGAGAGTAGATGTAGTCCTTACAAGGCTTCAAAAACTAATGTGTAGAGAAAGAACAACATTTTTTTTTTTTTTGTTTTTTACTGCATATCAACAACTGAGCTTTTAGCCCTGAGCTATCTACAGGTTGCCACCCTTTTATAATCCTAACAGCACCCATTCAGGTACTGGCCATGTTCGACATTGCTTAACTTCGGGGATCAACAGGAACTACCCTACCAGTGTATTCAATGTTGCATGACCATTGGCTATTTTAGTATTTATAACCATTTATGTGTACAAATTATAGTTCTTTGAGTTTATAGGTATATTTTTTATTTTACTTGCACCCTACAAGTACAAAGAGCAAATTACCCAGTTGCTGGCTTTTATAATCAATAAATAAATAATTTTATAATTATAAGACCGATGATTTTTTTTTTTTTTTATTTTTATTTTTTTTTTATGTGTGTGTGTGCATCGACTTCCAGGGCCACTAGCACAAAGACCAATTAATATTCTTAAAATAAATTATATAACTAATTTTCTTTTTATTGTCTGTGCAGCATCTCAGAACTGAAGAAGTCAGAAACTGACTTGAAAGCTCTGGTGAGCCAGCTGGAAATGAAACTTAAAACATCGAGTGCTGCTGAAGCGGAAATGAGAGCAGAGCGAGAAGCAGAATTAGCATCGCTGCGTTCTCGCTGTGACAGCCTCGCTAAATCTCTCGAAGAAGCGAAAGCATGTGCAGCTGAAGCTGAAGCTAGTGCGAGCGCTGCAGAAGCTGCTGCTAAAGTGCAAGCTGAAAGGGTTGCTACTGAAGCTACCAGAGCTTCTCAGCTTATTCAGGTACGATTAGAATTCCTTCATTTCTTGGTGGCAAATTTTTTATCTAGTATTTAAAATCACTAAAAGCTTGTCATTAATATTTTTAAGGCAGTATTTGTTTTGTGTATATTTTTATATTTTCCCTTGAATTACAAATTAAACTTGTGAACACTTGTATGAAGAACAAAGTCCATGTTATTGCCTAATTCTGAATGATGAGTTCTGTCGTCGATTGTATTCAAAGTTGATTCTACTAAGCATAGGTCATGAACATTTTATGCTTTGCTATTTATGACTTTTTGCATTCATAATTTTTCTTTCTTTCATTTTTCAGGAACTCGAATCGACTAGAAATGAATTGTCTGATGTAAAAGCCCAGCTTGTTGAAATCGAAGCTGAGAAAGAGCGTACAGTATCTGGTGTGGCACTTGAAAAAGAAGGTCTCATTGAAAAAGTTACAAATATGGAAGGTCAATTGAAGGAAGCAGAAAGTAAAATATTGGAACTTTCAAAAGTGAATGATTTACTTCATGATCAAATTCAAGAGCTCGGTCTAAAAGTTTCTGTTATGGATACGTCTGCGGTAAAAACATTGATTATTTTAATTATATAAAATGTATAATTTCTTATTGAGCTTTTCTCTGAGTCTTTTCTTTGTATTTTTGATAATTATTGATTTGATAATTGCTATATAAAAAAATGCAAAGGAGAGAATTATTTAACTTATTTTTTTGTAATGGTCATGAAATTGGCTTTCACAAAAGTAGTAGACACCCTGTTTTAATTTTGAAATGTATTGGGACTTTAGTTGAAGAATCAAATTTTTGGCACATTTAAAAACTTTCCCACCACATAAACGCTCTTGGATATCATTTTTGAATAGTTAAGGAAGCATTTTATCATTAAAAAATGGTAAAAAAAAGTTACCAAGTAGTATTATCCCTTAACCCTTTCCGTACGCAAAGAGCTGCAAGGAGATGTGTTCTCCTGTATGGGATACTCGCACCCGGGATACTTTTGCCACTCTCGGTCACAGCGCCTTGACTTTCAGCGATCTCCTCGCCGAATTAAAACTCGTCTTTTATAATTTTGATTTCTGTTTTGTTTACAATGATTATTAATTTGTATTTATATTGAATTATTGTGCTAAAACAAGCTGTTGGGAATGTACATAGGTATAAAAACTAACGTTAATTTGATGAGAGTTGACAGGGCGAATGGGCTAACAAGTTGTAATACGAATGAATAGCTCACACGACCGAAAAATTCATTCAAATACCCTCTAGTTACGGGCAGGGATACTAGAAGTACGCTACAGTAACGCTAGAAAGCTCTAAGCTTAGACTTAGGAGTTGTACACAAGTCAACGGTACACAGGTCCCAACTGCTGTACAAGTCAACGGTAGAGAAAGGGTTAAGGTGGTAGAAGAGGATTGGAGTATGATTATAACGAATATAAAAAATGTTCATTTTATACTTTTGAAATAACTTTCGACTATACAATGAAACCAAAGATATATTAACTTTCCTTTTTGTACAAATTGAATCAATTATTTAATTTTTATTTTTTAGGGAAGCAGCCTTGATATTACAACTGGAAATGAATCATCTTTGACTAGTGACTCTTTCCGTGAATCAGACAAAATTCTTGAAGTAATGCGACACTTAAGAAAAGAGAAGATGGCTGCTCTCTCTCAGGCTGACACTCTTCGAGGGGAAAAAATTAGACTAGAAGCAGATGTATTTTTTTTTTTTTACAATATTCTTGTGAACTTCTTTGTGAATAGTTTCTGTTTTCTATTGTCTTAATTGGTATTTATATTTTCCCAGATGGAAGTCCTCCGAACGCAGTTAGACGAATCTAGAAAATTGCTCGAAGAGGAGCGTAATTCTAGTGACACTCCATCCATTACTGCAGAGAGACATGCTCAGCTCTTAGCAAAGGTATTGTTTGCATTTGTAGATTTTTATGGAACGTCTTGCTCAGTTTTGAAGTGTTTAGCGTTTCAGAATTGTTACCCTGGTATGCAACACTCCTCGAGTGTAAATTATACGAAAGCTGGCATCATGCTCAGCTTATTGGCTGAAAATTGGTCTCAAGCCTATTGTAAGAGTACTCAGATTAAAAGTTAACAGATTCTTTTTTTAAATAATTGTTAATGGCTATAATAGAGTAGACAAAGCAACCACATAACTGTTGAAAAAACTTTGTATACAATTTTACTTACTTTAATTGCACGAATGGAAACAAGCATTGTCTGTGATTAAATTTAAGTTTCAATAGACGAGTTAATGTTATTTTTTTCCTTTTAAATTGAATTAGGTGGAGACATTGAACCAGCTAACCGAGAACAACAGAAGGTTGAAGGAGGAGCGGGATAAATTGGTCGAGAAGTTGAATGCTGCTCAAAATGAAGTTTCTCGATTAGAAAAAGAAGTCGTTGAGCCTGCAAAGAAGGAAGCTGCCGAGAACAGCGCACTGGCTGAGCGTTATTCCACTGAAGCAGCTGCACTCAGAGCAGAATCCCAGAGGTAGTTTAACATTTAGTTGAGCTTAAAGAGGAAATGTGTGTGTCTGTTAACATGATAATAGCCAAAGGTTTTGTTTTTCCCCATGAAGATTTTGTATGTAGCATTATTGGTTTTTTCGAGGGGGATTTACTCCGCCCCCAAATTATTAATTTCCCCAAACCGGCTGTAATTTTTGGTTCATTGCAACAAAACTGAGTTGTGTCAACTATCAAGAGAGATGTGTAGTGAAAATAATCAAATCGGTCCATTAGGAGTGAGAGTTTACTCAGGAACCCATTTTGTTTATTTATTTTTTTATTAATAATCAAGTTAATAACAAATCGTCACTCAAATTTCACAACCGCGTAAGTCAATTTTCCTAACTTTTCAGGAGAGCAATAAAACTGTAATGATCTGTAACTTGGAAAAATGCAATTCGCCAAAAATACGTTGCATAAAACCAATAATAATAACTTGCAACTTATGAGGATTTCCGACTTAAGACATATTTTCGATAGTAACATTTAAACAAAAAACCTTGTATGAATGGCCTAAAATATATGAGAGAGATACGCGTTTACACGGAAGTAATAGTCAATTTTAGTGCGTTCTATTGTTTAAAACAAAAAAAAAGAAGAAAAATCTAGTACCATCATGTCCGGGAGATAATAAGGATTCTAAAGGTACCAATAGCTCAATTTTGCTAAACATCGACTTCCACGGTTGTGAAATTTGTACTACGAAATATATTTTTATTCTCATGCAGTGTAACAAGCTACATACTATTCGAAGATATGAATAGAAAGTAGGTACGAGAGAAACATTTTTTTTTTTTTAGATTGAGTCAGCTGGTTAAATGCAAATTATAACAGGTTAACTTATGTTTATTTGTCAGCGATGTCGTATGTACTGACCAACGTTCTGACAAATGTGCTTTTTTAGCAGCTCCAGGATGATAGACTTTTTTATTATAATAACCCCTATTTGTTATCTTTAGGTGGCAAGAAAGGGCCAATCAGCTTATTGAAAGAACTAATAAAAACCCCGATGAATTGAAAAGATTGACTCTTGAAAAAGAAAATTTGACTAAACAGATGGGTACCGAAAGGGAACAGGCTAAAGTAGCCCGCACCAAACTGGAACAACAGGTGAGTTTACGATATTCCCTTCATGGAACATTTTGAAGTTTGACTACATTTAAATATTATTTTGTAATATTGGAAATTTTAATGTAGGTTGCCGAATTACAAAAAGAGAAAGATGAAATCAAAACAAATCTTGAAAAATCTGTCGAAGGTTTAAAGCAAGAATTGGCTGCTGCCAGAGAAGAATCGAGTAAAACTAACGAAGAGTTGGAAAAACTCAAGGCTGAATTCGCTGTCCAAATGGAATCATTTAATGATATCAGAAATAAGGAACGCCAGGTTTGTTATACTTTCATGTTTTTATGAACAATTTTCTTTTTAAAAATATCATTCATTATCAGTGAAGCGTGTAAATGGCTTAAGCTGTCAATCCCCGCTAATAAGTTAAAAGTATTATTTATCAATGAATATAATGGAATAGTAAGTACTAAATTTCTTTATTCTTTCATTATTTCCTTTTGATATGTATTGTGTTAATTCAAAAGTTAGTGAAAATGTTGTTATAAGGAAATTGTTTGCCCGGCATTTCATTCAGTCGAGGTTACTTTTAATATTGTACTTATTTACAATGTAGAATTTTGTTTTACTACGAATTTTCTAAAAACAGAAAGAACTGGGGTCAAGTTCCAGAAACAAAAATGAAATTTGCATAGACTTCTATTCCCATGGGGAGGGCGAGGTTAGCTCAGTGGTAGAGCACTGGACTAATATGCTGGAGGACCTGAGTTCAAATCCCGAGCAAGCTAAAGATTTTTATCTTCTAGTGTCTTCGTTCATGGGTTGGATTCGGCCTCTCTGACCATCCCTAGGCCAACCCAGCCGAGCTAATGACTCTAGTTGTCGAAGCAGCAAAAGGGAAAATCAGTCGACCGGAGCATAGTGCTGACCACACTATCTCCCTAGTGTGCCGTATGGTCATGAATCAGATACCTCTGTAGTATCTGCCCCTTAGGGCCCTCATGGCCTGTTACGAGATTGATTTTTTGATCTATGGCCATGAGGGTTGGTCACCACCCTTTCTTAACATTTTAATTAGAGAATTTTTCAGCAAGCTCATTGCTAAAAAACCCGCCTCGCAGGAACTGCATCATCTTAGCACGGTTCCGTTCATATCCCTAGTCTAATGTGGAAAGATTAAAATAGAAGCAGTTATTATTTTGGTTCCACCAGTCATTTTTTTTAATTAATTATTATAATGGCGTGTCAACCCTTAAGGTCACTAACGCGATTCCTGTGAGTAGTAAAGTCTTGAAAGGTCATGATTTACAATCTTACCTGGAAGGGTCAGCTACACTAGAAAACGGACCCGCTAGTGACAAGGTCTTGGAAATCTATATGTCTAACAATAAATTGTTTTTGTTATTTTACTTAACCAGTTTTATTGTCAAATACATTACCAACTATAAGAAATTAAAAAATAACAAGAAATAAAACAGGCAAAAAGAACCATTGGAATAAACGAAATCAATTAATTTAAAGCTTTAAGCACTTATTTCTCCGATTGACATCGCCTAATTAAAACTTTCTTCAGAACCTTTTTTGTAGAGCATTTAGTAAGCTTCCGAATGGTAATCTTCCGCTTCACAAGATTGTCAACGGTTTTCGAGGTACGAACGAAATTATACAAAGTTACAAAAACTTTTTTTGTCTGTTAATAAAATATTTTATTCTAACCCTTCCTTTACTTTAAACGTAACAACAATTTCAACATATTAGTGTTGATGAAATTCGAACATGCAGAAAATGTTTCAACTGTATCCCATAATTCTAAGTACCAAAATCAAAGACAAAGAACCCTCCCTAGGAAGGACGCTAGGCAGTTGAAAAGCTATATCTTGGAAATCCATATCTCTAACATTAAATTGTTTTTCTTATTTTTCTTAACCTGTTTTATTTTCAAATACATTATCCAACTATAAGCAATTAAAAAATAACAAGGAATAAAAAAAAGACAAAAAGAACAGTTCGAATAAGCGAAATCAATTACTTTAAAGTTTTAAGCTCTTATTTCTCCGATTGACATTGCCTAATCAAAACTTTCATTAGAACCTTTTTTTTAGAGCATTTAATAAGCTTTCTAATGGTATTCTTCCGTTTACCAAGATTCTCAACCTTTTTCGAGATATTAAGGAAAGTAAACAAAGTTACTAACATTTTTTATGTCTGTTAATAAAATATTTTATTCTAACCCTTCCTTAACTCCGAACGTACCAAAATTTCAACATATTAGTTTTGATGAAAGTAGAACATGCGGAAAATGTTTCAACTGAATCCCATGATTCTAAGTACCCAAACCAAAAACGGTATTCAAAAACTATTTTTCCAATTTTCTCGAAAACGGTAAAAGCTATCGCCTTGAAAATGGTTTCATTCGTTTTCCTAGCCCAAGAAGCATATAAAACGAGTACTTACAAGCTTATGAACTAAAAAATGTAAGCGTTACGATTTTTTTTGCGCGAATTTCGCCCCAAACGCCATCTTCCAGTAGGCGGATTTTGCTGGTTAACGAACTTGACCTTTCAAATTAGACGAAAGATTTTTGTACCAAATTTCATCAAAATCGGACCATTCGTCTGGGAGCTACAGAGCGAACAGACAAATATATATATATATATATATATTGTAATGATATATTACATTCTCAAAAATATTTTTAAATTCAAATAACCATCGATATTTTGAAAAGCCCGCGCAAATCACAAACCAGATATACAAATAACATCGTATTATATACGATCAAAATTAATAATATTTTTGGACATTACTGGTATACAATATATCCATATTAAATGTACATCCAGATAACAATAAATTAATTATTTAGTTCTGCAAAAAAAATAATTGTTATCTATATATATAATCCGGCAAACTGCGGAAGTTGAGAAGCAGGGACGCTAAACTTTCCCGCTTTCTCGAATGAAGCGCCATTCTAGTTCCAGCAGCGTAGAGAGAGGTTCAGTCTACTCTAGTCTCAGCCTTGTCTTGAAGAAGAAGTCACTCTATTCTCAGCGTTGGACGAAGACAGAGCTCTCCTCCAAGGAATACGGAGCGTATTGAAGTTTGTTGGAAGCGGATTGATTTAGAGGTAGGAATTGTTTTTTTTTTTGTGATTGCTGATTATTTTATTGTTGTTTGCGTGTAGTTTTAATATTGTGTGTATATTCGGAATTGTCTGGAGATAAATAAAATACCGTTCATTCACTCGGAACCTTCATCCTTGAGATTAAGTTAAATTAACATAATAAAACTAATTAAAATTTCTTTATTTCTTATTGTAAAAATTAATCATTACATTTATTGGCGACCCAACGTGGCGCAATCTTTTTATAATAATTTATCATTACATTTAATGGCGCCCAACGTAGACGGCCGAGTGAATTGAAATTAAAAGCGGTAAATAAATATTGAAAATAAAACTTAAAAATAATTTTTTTTTTTAAATAAAAATGTCTGACGTGAATATTGAACAAATTCAAAATAACGGTGAGGAAAATAGTGTAGAATCACCGGAATACGTATTTTTTACAACACCGGGAGAAATAAATATTATAGTCGAGACACGTGAGAGCGAATTGCAGGAGGATGATGCAATAGCATTCAGAGAATCGGCGATTATATCCAATGGCGGGAACCATACTTCCGAGAGGGATAATGAGATGCATCCTCAAGGCCTAGAAAATTTGATGAGGCTATTATTGGAACAAAATAAAAAATTGGAAAATAAAATTGACGCAAATAGAATAGAACAAAATAAAAAATTGGACGGTTTATGTGCGTATTTAAATAATATGGGTGAAAGTCAAAATAAAGAGACGATAGAATTGGAAAAATCGAATAATAACCTTTTTAATAAAAATAATAGAAGTTGTAAAGAAATTATTGAGATTAATGAAAATAATAATGAAAATTTAATTAAAAATACCGGAAATGACGATACATTAATAAATAATGACAATTTAAATGAAACTATAAAATACAGTTTAAATATTAATGATAGTAGTAATGACCAAATATTAGAAGATAAAATATTGATTGAAGATAAAAATGACTATAATTGTTTAATAAATGAAGATAATACAATTCAAGAAAAAATATTAACTGAATTAAATAATGATAATGAGGGTACAAATGAAATAATTAATAATAAGCTAATAAATGATAATTTCAAAAATAAAATAAGTACAAAATTTATAAACAAAATGATGAAACAAAAGAAAATTGAAAAATTATCTGAGAACTATAAATTCAAAATAAATGAAAAGAGTTATAATAAAATAAGTGAAAATATACCAATGAAGAAACTGAATAGAACTATTAATAATAATAATAATTTAAAGATTTTGAATGTCAAATTTGGAAATAAAATAAAAATTCTTTATAAATATAAAAGACAACTTGGAATAAAAAAAAATTCAAAGCTAAATCGGCCTCCAAGGAAAAGAATAAAACACTTTTATAGAAAGAAATTGGACAACTGCAAAATAAAGTATTAAAGACCAGGCATAAATTCAAGGCAATTGTTAAACTTAGTTTTAGATTAGTGAGTTTTTATAAAAATTATTAGTTTAGCATTTTTTTTTAAGAAAATAAGATTTATATTAATATAAGATTTAATTGATAATAATAGTATTTAAAAATTTATCATAAATTTAATAATCATATTAGTTTAGGATAAGATAGTTTTGATAATGATAATGTTTAAAAATGAACAATGAAAAATGATAATTTAAATTGAGAAATGATAATGAATAAAAATTATGTAACGAAATAAGTTATTGCAAATTTGAATAAATAACAGGCTGACCAATCTAATTAATAGTTCTATATTCCGAAACTCCAAATTAAAAAATTCAATTTTAAATTTATTTTTTATACCGGACTAAAATCATTTTTTTTTTATTATTTTTTTTTTAGACAGGAGTGCAAATGTAATGATATATTACATTCTCAAAAATATTTTTAAATTCAAATAACCATCGATATTTTGAAAAGCCCGCGCAAATCACAAACCAGATATACAAATAACATCGTATTATATACGATCAAAATTAATAATATTTTTGGACATTACTGGTATACAATATATCCATATTAAATGTACATCCAGATAACAATAAATTAATTATTTAGTTCTGCAAAAAAAATAATTGTTATCTATATATATAATCCGGCAAACTGCGGAAGTTGAGAAGCAGGGACGCTAAACTTTCCCGCTTTCTCGAATGAAGCGCCATTCTAGTTCCAGCAGCGTAGAGAGAGGTTCAGTCTACTCTAGTCTCAGCCTTGTCTTGAAGAAGAAGTCACTCTATTCTCAGCGTTGGACGAAGACAGAGCTCTCCTCCAAGGAATACGGAGCGTATTGAAGTTTGTTGGAAGCGGATTGATTTAGAGGTAGGAATTGTTTTTTTTTTTGTGATTGCTGATTATTTTATTGTTGTTTGCGTGTAGTTTTAATATTGTGTGTATATTCGGAATTGTCTGGAGATAAATAAAATACCGTTCATTCACTCGGAACCTTCATCCTTGAGATTAAGTTAAATTAACATAATAAAACTAATTAAAATTTCTTTATTTCTTATTGTAAAAATTAATCATTACATTTATTGGCGACCCAACGTGGCGCAATCTTTTTATAATAATTTATCATTACAATATATATATATATATATACAAATTTGAACCACCGTTATTTTCGGTCTCTAGGGGTTCTGAAACGCGAAATTTTCTAGTCGGCACTTCCGGATTGTTTCATTGTATCAACCTTATAAGCGGGGCTCCTCCCTATGGGGGAGGGAGGAACCGCGCTAAAAATCCAACCCACCCTATGCTAGATTCAAACCATCATCTCTTTGGCAGTCCTCTATGCCTGACCTATCCTCCCTTCCTCTGAACGACCTATCCTTTATATGTCTTTAAATTTTATTAATTTTTCAAAATATTTTTAATATAAAATCAATCTTAAATTTTTTTGACTGAAAAGTGACCCTGTTGAGAATTCCTCACGTTTGTCCCTCTTATCACCCATTCGACTGTTGAAAGGAATTTAAATTAACAAGGTTTCTTTGCCTTTCACCTGCAAAAAATAATTTGATGGTATTACTTATTTATTTTTCTTCCAAAGAAATGTCGAAATATAAAGTAAAAGGTAGATAATTTTATTCTAACTTCCATAAAATGTATTGATAAAGCTGTTTTTATGTTTTGTAGATAAGATTGATTGCGAAGAGATACAAAATGCAGTACACTGATAATCTGAAAATATTGGAGAATGAACGGAAATCAAGAGAAGAAGCAGGGCCTTCAATATCCCAAGAAACGGAAGAAAAAATTAAACAGCTTACTGAGCAGGTAGGACCGTACTTCCAATTACTCGGACTCTAATTCATATTAAAAATAGGCTCCAAATATCTAAATAAACCTAGATTAGACTAGATTGATGTGCAGAGCCCTCTGAGGGAATAGTAACTCAACCAGTAAAGTCAATTTTATTCCTGATGATTCACTGGAAAAAATAAATACCTTTGAGAAATCCTCTGATCTTTTGGACTCAAATCTCCAGAATCTACAGTCCCAGAATGAGATATTTCCTCAGATCCACAGTACGAGAATGTTTTTGCCAGTTCCACAAAGTAGCAGATAACGGGAAAAGGCGTGTTCAGCCACGGAAGACATCAACAAATGAGTGGTCTTAGCTTGTTTGAGAATTGGCCTTTTTCATGTGATAAGACCCTCCTCCAATTTGGATCTTATGAAATGTGCAGCTATCTTTGAAACATATCTTCATGAATTGCAGAGGTTGTGAATATCTATTTATTAAAAAAAAGAAAAAAAAAAAAAAAGGAGCCTTTAGGCTTCCTGCATGAAATTCTAGGCGATCACACCTATGAAGCGGTTTTTCACTTTTTAATGGCCGCCACGTTTATTATAATGATCTAATAGAACATACAGAACCAAAATCCTCATTTATTTAAAAATTTATTTATTATTTTCCCTCTGCCATTTGAACTAAATGTAGGCAAATAAAACTAGCAAGTTGATCAGAGCTGTATACATATTAATACTTATTACAGCCCTTGATGCTGTGTAGCATCTCGAAAGTAATTTTTTTTTTCTTTTTAACGGTGCATCGACAAATCTGGGCCATTAGCGCCGACATCCAGAATACAGTGAGGAATTTTCTCAACAAGCCCTGAGATGAGAAAATTCCTGCCGCCGGTGGGGATCGAATCCACCATCTCCCGCTTATGAAACTAAGGCGCTAACATCTAGACCACGGGAGACCCCTTGAAAGTAATATTGTGCATTTCTCTCTACAATTACTCATTAAGTTTTTCTGGGAAACTTTCCAAGTTTTAGCTCATCCCCAAATAAAAGTTCAACACTCATAAATCAGGGAAGAGACCAAGGTTTATCTCTATCTTTGGCAGTGAGGCAGCCCAGAACCTCATCAACCCATTCCCATTCTATTCAATAATCATTTCATGAGCAGTTTTGATTTGTTTAAGTCCTCTCTATTAAGCACATACTTTAGTGTGTGATTTTAATTAAAACAATTTATCATACTTCACACTATAAAATAATTTAGTAGAACTGTAGAATTATTTTTCATGAAGTGCAGTAATTTATTAGACAATAATTGTGCTGTTTCAGGTGACAACTCACGAGTCTGAAATAGAAAATTTGAAGAGAGAAAATGAGTCGATGAAGGTGAGCTACAATGAACGGGACGAACGTGCAAAACAAATATTGAAGAATGCTCGTGCCAAGATCTTACACTTGACTGAAGATAAGAAGAAATTGGAAGAAATCTTGTCTAAAGGTTTATAGCTTTCTTTTTATTACATTTTAGTAATGGAATTTTAAAAACAATTTTTGAGTAGTCTAAAAGTAATTTATATAGTTGTTACTATGAGAGTTATTGTTCTTTTCAAGCAGGGAGTGAAGGGGACCTGAGGCAGATAATAGCACAGCTGGAGAAGGAAAAAGAAGAGGAGATAGCAGAGAAGGAAAGGTTGCAGAGAGAATTGGAAGTTATGAGCCAGCGTTTGGCTATAATGCAGCGCCAATTAGATAAGCAACAGCAGGTCAGATATACATTTTATATTCTCTCAGTTGCAATATCCCTCAAATTTATATAATCATCTTTATAAAAAGGATTAGATATCTGCCGAACTACTTAGCAATTGCAAAATGTATCATCACTATATCAAGTCCCTAAAATTGTTGAATAGTGTTTTCTCTTGTGCTAATTTAATGTTATAACTATTCTATAGGGAGCAAAGCCTAGTACCAGCACTACTGAGAAAGGAACTGCAGATCCTCCGACGGCAAATATCAAGCCGATGTCAGGACCTTCCACTTCTAGTGTCAAGCAGTCTCAGGTATTAATTTAGGATTACTAGTATAATCTAGGGGTTGGGGGAGGATAAAACTCCCTAGCATGTCTTCTTCAATTATATGAGGAATATCAGCAACTCCGGCTTAAATATTACCCAAAATATCTTAGGGGAGTAGACCTCTGAAAATGAGAATTATATACAGGGTCTGTCTGGAAAGTAATAGGACTAATTTTTTCCCGCCGCAGCTGTACTTCGGAGCACGCCGACTGGATTCGGTACTGGAGGTCCCTAGCTAACGAACGAGGGGTTGGTCAGTTGTCTCTGAGCATCTGGAGAGTCAAGACAGGCTTTTTCGTGCGACGAATTTTTGTGAGTAGTACAAGCCGAAAATGCAGCGTTCGTTAGAGCGGAGGTCGGCGATTAAATTCTGTGTGAAACTCGGTAAACCTGCAAGAGAGACGTTTGATATGACCAAGCAGGCTTACCCAGATAATATTTTAGCAAGAAGTGGTGTGTTTCTGTGAGAAGGCCTTTTCGGAAGGCCGTGAAGAGGTCGCCGATGAAAACCGTGCTGGAAGACCTTCGACTTTGACAAACATCGACAATGTGACTCGTGGACAAACCGTCAACTCCAAGTTCTACGTGGAAGTGCTCAAGAGACTCAAACCGAAAAGGAATCGGGTCCGAAAAGGCATCGCAGCCGACTGGAAGTTGCACCACGACAACGCCCTCCTTTCTTGTGACCAGCTACCAAGCCTGGCAGGCATCCCAACACTTCCCCAGCCGCCCTACAGCCCACATGTGGCCCCCCGGACTTCTTTTTTTTTCCTCGCCTGAAAATACCAATGAAAGGAAAGCACTTTGAGACGACAGAGGGGATCCAAGTAGCTTGTACCGGGGCTCTAAAGGCTATTCCGGAGAATGCCTACCGTGACGCCTGCAATGCTTGGAAATCGCGCTGGCAGCACTGTATCGATGCAGAAGGAGCCTATTTTGAAAGTTTTTAAAGAATTGTGACGGTTGGATCAATACATTTTTTTTAATCGACTCAGTCCTATTACTTTCCGGACAGACCCTGTAAGTCGGCCAGCACATTGGGTATTTTCAGGCTGAGGTACACGTTAGGGCAAGGAGTCAGTATGTATTATTATTTTATGAAGGGCTCAGTGCCAAAGGTGATTAACCCACAATTAGAACAAATTGAGAAAATTCGAGTTACAGCAAAGAAGAATTAAAAAAAAAATTACTGTTGGTGAATGAAATGATTTTAATTGGACGAATTAAAATCACTTCTGTCACCATCACTAATTTTTTTCAGATTCTTTTTAACTTTAACTCGAATATTCTCAGTTTGTTCTAATCGTGGATTAGTCATCTTTGGCACTGGGCCCTTCATATAAGGGTACTATCTTCGAGAGGGTCTCTTGATGGCTGGGGATTATTAACCCTTTCCGAGCCGAGCAGGAGGGCTAGAGTTTACAAGGTGGACCGACCAGCCCAGGAGGCAACTTTTCTGCAACACCTACCAAACGCAACCCGCCCTCCCGCTGTCCCTTACATTTAACTCCTAATTCGGTGAATGCCCTTTCTCTTTTTTTTTAGGCTGAAATATAAGAAGAAGAAGATTGTTCTTCATACATGCATCTAATTGTTTAGAACCTACTTTACTATTTGAAAAACTGAAATATAAGTAGTTATTTTTGTGCAGAAATATTATACGGTCTAATTAATAAAATGCATAATTACTATACATAATGTATATAACAGTGCTAACTACAATGTTTTACCCTCAAAATAGTTCACATACCTAGGAAACTTAAAAAAAGAGAGGATATCATTTAAATATTGAACTTTTCTTTTTTTTTAATTTGGGTTGCTCAATTAAACTAGGCAGAGTTGGAGAGAGCTTGGCCGAGTGTAAATAGTCTATTATAACATAATTTATGCAATCTGGCATCATTAAGGAGTTCTTGAATAAGTGGCTACACATTCTATTTTTTAGGCTCAGCATGCTGCGACAGTAAATCCTTGGAGGGAAACACCATTTGCGAGTATTAGGCCGATGGCACCGCAGACTCGAACGGTGGTGGTTTTGCCAAGCAGCCAAACTACTTCAACATCGAGCCAGCCGTATGTATTAATCTCAATTCTTAATTGGCAGCTTTAGGAATATGGTAGTTTTATGCCATTCTCTGATTTTGCTCTATGACAGCTTTAGGTTTATGCAGTGCAGTGTTGGGCAAAACTAACGTTAGTTTATTATTAAACTAATGTTAATTCACTCTAACTAAAAATAAACTCACATTATTTTCTTAGTTGTAGTTTAGTTTTAGATTTGTAAAATTATTAATCATGGAATTCAGAAAAATTATTTTCATTTCATAAAATTGGACTTTGTTGGAGTATTTTCTTAATAAATAGTTTTTTTTAGTTTTAGTAACCGTTTTTAGTATGGTAATTAGTTTAATTTAAGCCAAAGTGACCTTAATTTACGATTTTTGTTTAGTTTAGATTAGTTTATTGCATACTTTGATTCAGAACAAGGTTAAAAAAATAGGTATGTACGTATTTTTGTTTAAATAAAGTGTGTTTTATTAATTTATGAACGATAATGGGGAAAAAATGAGGTTTCAACTTACAACTACAACTTTAACCTTTTTAAAACAAAACAACCTATTTAAATTCGTAGTTAATAATACATGGAAATTAAAATTTAATAAAACAAAATGAAAACAAGTTCTATTAGTTTTAATAATTAACTTAATTATCGAATCAACATATGATTTACATTAATTCGTTATTTTTGTAAAACTAAACTAAAGCTTTAATTTTAATTTTAGTTTTAATTTTTTTTTAGGTTGCAATTTTTATTTTAGATTTAGTTTATTCTAAAAAGTGAATGCAGTTGTAATTTTAGTTTTACTTTTTAGTTTTTCCCAACATTGTATATATGAGAGTTTTAGGCCATTCGTAGTTTCAGCTGTAAGACAGGTGTTTCCTGTATGAGTTTTTCCCCTGCCCTTACAAACTGAGTGCTTGTCCCATCTCTCAAGTGTTGTGGAGGGTACATTTATTTTGAAAAAAAAATATTAGTATAAAATATTAGTTTGCCAATATTTTGGAAAATGCATTACTCATTAAATTAAATAATGATTGGAAAAAATAATCAATCCTTTAACAGGCCAAAAGAGCCCAAAGGAGCAGATACTGTAGAGGTATCTGATTCTTAATGCCTGAGTTTCTCCTTTCCCAAGTACCATTAATAAATTAATTAAAGGCTGAATGTGCTTGTGTCCTTGCTAAAAAATAGGTTACTTTTTTTTTGTGTCATATAAAAGAACACAAAAATATTAATAATAATTATACTAACATTAGCTCTTTACATCCTATTGGTCCTGGAAGTCACTGTAAAAATAAATAAACAAAAATTATGTCTTCCTACATATTACCATATTCTTGTTTTAAGAAAAATTAATCATACTTAACATTAATAAAATATACTGAATTTGTTGATTTACTATGGTTCATTTATTTTAAGTAATAATTCTTTCAGGGTTCTTGTTGCACCGCAACAGCAGGTTGTACACACGAGCAGTACTTGTGAAGGACTTTCATCATCTCCAACATCGTCGCATACCGACTACATGCCTGCTACTAGCTCTGCGGTTCTCAATATTCATCCAAATACTGTATTAATTGGACAGGTATGTTCATTTATTATAAACTAGCTGACACGGCGAACTTCGTACCGCCTAAGTCGATTCTTCAATTTTTAATACTTATTCTGCTATTTGGGACACCGGGTCAGTTAGTAAGATAAAAAAAGAAAAAAGAAACTTAATAAGTCAACAATTACATTATGTCAAAAAATAAAAATTATAAAACACTTAAAATTCTTTTAATAGTCACTAAAAAATCACAATGAAAATTACAATATCAGATTTCTTATTATGGATACCTACTTATTATATTTCATTTTATTTTTATTTATTCTAAATTAAGTTTCATTTTTGTTGTAGTCCTTTATGGTACACGATATTTTTTGTTTGATTACCTGGCGCGTAAACAAACAGAGCAGATGGTTTTCCAACACGGTAACAGGCAACATACAATTGACCATGCTAGAAACATGGGTTTTCTAGATTAATACCACAAACACTTAATTAATGACTGCCCCTGGGATTTGTAAATGGTCAAACTGAGCTCATAGCTCAATAGCAACACAGCTGTAGGCACTGTATTCAATTGACAGCAGCTCGATTCAAACTTGCATCATTATTAGTCGAATGCCAACGGCCATAGCCACGTTGAATGCACCGGTTCCCATAGATCACCGAAGTTAAGCAATGTCGGGTGTGGTCAGTACCTGAGTGGGTGACCGACCACTTGCTGTTGGCATTAGAAAAGGGTGGCAACCTGTAGATAGCCCGGCGCTAATGGCCAAGATGTAGATGCGCCGTTAAAAAAAAAAAAAAAAAAAAAAAAAAAAAAAAAAAAAAAAAAAAAAAATTATTAGTCGAATGTCAGGCTTCACGGATCTATCTTAACCGAATTGTGATCTTTACGTTCCTGGGCCGTACGATTAGATTGATAATTATTCTGATTCCTTGCATTTTGGGTTCTTCTGCCTTAATTGGTCCGTCGTCATGTTGGAGGCATATTTAGTAAGTCACAAACACACAACACTTTTGTAATTTTACAGAATTTTGTGGCTTATTATAGATGCACAGGAAAGAGATGTTTACATTTCAAATGGCATTTTACCACAGACAATTTGTTTTTGATATTTATACGATACTAACGTCACTCAATTGTTTTACCTTCCCAGAATCCCTCCACTAACACTTAAACTTTATGGTATGTTATTAAAGTTCAAATTCACTTTTACGTATTATTACGAATCTTTTGTATGGGAATATAGAAAAGTGGGGTCTTTTTTACTTTGTTAACGCAAATATAAATTAATTGAAATTGCATTATTAACATGTGATTCTATTGTCACCTAGTGATTACATGTTCTTACTTATTTAAATTTTGACGTCCATTATTATTAAATACGAATTTTAGGACGGGTTATCTATAGGTTACCACCCTTTCTAGCCAGGATAGGGCTGATGCCTTTCCTTTTTTCTAAAGAAAAGCCACCACCCTATACTGGGAATTGAACCCACGACTTTTGGCACGGAGTGTTAAATTATCAAGCCTTAACACTCACTCCCACCAGGCCTCCACATGTTCTTATTATTACTGTTATAGTGAATTTTTGCTTATGCACAAATAACCGAATACGTTAACTGTTAAAAATATTATAATTGAGAACACATGTTTTATTGAAAAATGAATTTGCATTAACAAAGTAAAAAAGACCCGAAAAGTGTTGTTTTTAGACTTTTTCAGGCATTTTTTAAATTTTTCTCCCTGTAAGAACCATCCGCGTACTTCAAGGAATATTATAAAAAAAGAATTAGCGAAATGGGTTCAGTTGTTCTCGAGATTTGCACTTACCAACACATTTAGCGATTCATTTTTATATAACTGTTTATTTGATGTCAAAAACAAAACATGATATATACATTGTGTACCTACAGACCACAAGGATAAATTTACAATTTAAAACAAATTAACTATAATTTTTAGTGTTTTTTTTTTTTTTTTTTTTTTTTTTTTTTTTTTTTTTTTTTTTTGTCATGGCACATCAACATAATTCTTGGCCATTAGCGCCGAGAGCCAGGGTGCAGCCAGGAATTTTCTCAGCGAGCCCTGAGATGAGAAAATTTCTGGCGCTGGTGGGGATCGAACCCACCATCTCCCGCGTATGAATCTAGCGCGCTAGCCACTAGACCACGGGAGACCCCCACTAGGTGTTTTATTATTATTACTTCTATGAAAAAATAATTATTTTTTGAGCATTTGCTATACATGCAAGCTTAAATTACTGAAATTAAAATTAATATTTATATCATTGTTAGAATGCTTTCGTTACAAGCATTATAAAGGCATATGTTGTTGTTGTTTTTTCTATTTTTATTATTAATTTATTGCAAACTCCTCACAAATTCGCCTAATCGAAACAGGACTAGGGAAAAAATTATGTTTTTTTGTAAAATTTCTGAACTGGGAAAAGTAAATAAAACAAGTTTTTTCAAGTTATGTCAGTCGTTTATTTAACATGTTGACTGCAAGAGAGCTAAACCCCAAATCACCCAAGAATTTGTAATTTTTTTTTCTTCCATTTTATGATTTCATTTGTTTTGTTAATGTGAAAAAATAACCTACCCATGGGAAATTCTGGATAATTTCCTTCGGAAATATGTTTTTTTACCATTACGCACGTTTGGTGAAGAAACTCCTGCAAAAATTCACAGAAAGGTCTGAGCCAGGAACGATTCCAGAATAAGGCACTCGAAACATTCCCTGAGACGACAGAGAAACGAATAAACCAGCCTAGAGGTTTGCAGCCGATCCCCAAAACTTTTTCTTTTGTCATGACACACATGCAGCGCCATTTCAATTTTCCTGTCTAACTAAAAATAGAAAATACAGCCTCACTTAAAAGTGAAAAGAAGTGTGAATTACTTCTTTATGTATTTATAATCCATGTCCTGTACAGCTTTTACACAAAACTAAAAAAAGCAAATCATTATCCAAAAGATAAATTTAGTCTCACACAACAAACTAATATATATATATATATATACCCTTCTTATATATATATATATATATATATATATATATATATATATATATATATATAAAAGAAGGGTTTGCTTTTATCAAAAAGTCTTTTATTTGTAAGGAATAGTAATATGTCTGCGATATATATAGTATCACTTGAAAGTATTTTGTTTGTGTTTTTTGGAAGGTTATGGTTTTGTCTGAGTATCCAGTCTGTCAGTATATGTTTATCAGTAAGCATCTTATTGCAGTTCTGAAAAATTGGTCTGCCTCCAAATGTGAAACTCTTGATAAATAAATAAAAATTAGATTTTTATTATTTAATTAATATTTAGTTATGTAAAAATGTCTGCAAGTATTGCATACAGATCCGTGAGTCTTAGCGAAATCTTTCTTTACTTTAGCTTTTCAAGGATATTTTCCTTTTTTGTTAGTGATATTTCATGAAGTATTATAGATTAAGCTAGAATTATCTGTTTTTGTAGCACATGGAAGCTGAAACTGGAACGGAAGAAGTACCTAGTCAGCTAGGCGTGCAGCCTACACAGAACACTGTTTCTATTGCCTTGGTTTTACCTCAACCAACACCCCATCAGCAGGTATAGTAACATTAGATTTAGAAGGTTATGACATTGTTATCTGTGCATTTATGAGACGTATGATGGGACATTCCAATCATTTGGTATTCCCGTACCAAATGATGGTTAAGTTCATTAACCTGAAAATCGGACGAGAGAAAGTAGTTGGAGTGGGGTCGTATTCAATAACCATATTATTAGTTTGCCTTTCTGGCCTTAATTTTTGTATCCTTTCTTCAAAATTGTGTTAACACCATTTCCATGTAATGAGAAAGATTTGTTGTGGACATAAGAAAAATTGGTGCTTTAGAAATGTTTCTTGTTTTTATTTAAATTTTAACGTCCATTATTATTAACTAAGAATTTTGGGACGGGCTATCTATAGGTCACCACCCTTTTCTAGCCAGGACAGGGCTGATGTCTTTTCTTTTTTCTAAAGAAAAGCCACCACCCCATAGTGGGAATCGAACCCACGACCCTTGGCACGGAGTGTTAAGTGCTCACGCCTTAACAGTCATGGTCAATTGATCAGGCGTTGGCTCCTCCCAACATTGCTTAACCCGACATTGGGAACCAGCGTATTCGACGAGGCTTTGGCCTCTGGCAGCTTGACACTACAATTATTATTGGTCGCATCAATAGAATTTATTAACAGCCCAAGGGACTAATCTTCCACCATCCCTGAGTGAAGACTGGGCGGTCTGTAATTTTAAACTATGTGATGAGTAGGGATTGGATGTTCTTGTAAAATAAAATTCAAAATATGTACATATATCTTTAACTTTTTTTAATGAAATATGTAATAAAAAATTGAAAATATTGAGTAAACAAATGCCTAAAACAGTATAAAATCTTGAAAATAAAAACATAAATAATAAGTAGGAAGTGTGCCAATGACCAAAGCAGTCGAGGCACCCAAATAAAAAAAATAAAATAAGTAGGAAGTATGTTATTATAAATGGAAAGAACAAAAGTTGAAAATATATAAAACAAAATGACTAAAACTCTATATTATATTGAAAAATAAAGTATAACTAAAAATTAGGAACTTATTATGAAAGGGGAAAAAAGAAGTTGAAAATAACGTAATGTGTATCGCCCCTAAACCCATATCCTATCTACAGAAGAACATTATTTTGGAAAATTGTTTGTAACAACATGAATTTTTAAATTGTGAAATGACACCGGTCTGATCTCATAAGGGGAGGAGTATACAGTGTTGGGAACATTCCCATTGCGATCAAGCCCATTGTTTTTTCTGGTAATTCTGTATCGAAAAATAGTTGACACGTGTCCGAGCGCTTCGTCCAATGCGCCTTAGGAGCTGAGAAGTAAAATAAAATGGGTTGAAA
Source organism: Gonocerus acuteangulatus (assembly GCA_946811695.1). Classification (NCBI taxonomy): domain Eukaryota; kingdom Metazoa; phylum Arthropoda; class Insecta; order Hemiptera; family Coreidae; genus Gonocerus; species Gonocerus acuteangulatus. Next base: position 6,129,179 of record OX328128.1, on the reverse strand, counting down.
ATTTAGTATTTTGTTTCTCGATTTCGGCATGATTCTTACACTAATTCATTTGTTTTAGAGAGTAAATTAAAGGAGTAATACAATTTGTTATATATTTTTTTAAAACGCATCTGCTCCAAGACCATTAGCGCCTGGGAAGAATGGCTGCCAGCCACCTTTGCTTCTTGCAATTAGAAAAGACACAGTGATCTAGACTCAATGGGTAAAGCATTATTTTCTTTCTGTTTCCCCATTATATTTTCAATTACCAAATTAAAATAATATCAAAACTAGTATTTATGGCAGAATATGTAAAAATATAGAGTTTTGATAAAATAGGTAAAATAAAAAACTGTTTTAATACTTACAAATCTCCTAAAGCAGAATTACATAAAAAATTATGATCAGAAAAAATATGTAAATACAATAACATCCGTTCCCTAGTGATGAGTAATAATTATAGTTTTAAGTTCCTGATGAGACGCTGAAGAGTGTGAAAACATGTTGAGTGACAATATGCATTTTTGAGAAGATATAATTCTTTTTTTTAATTATTTCATATAATTCCACTTCTATCTACCTTATGTCATCTATCATAAACATTGTAATTTTCAGCCTGTTGAGGAATCTGGACAGCCTGTAGCTAGCAGTGGAAGTAGTGTGGGAAGCGGAAGTAGCAATCAACAAGCTGCTAGTAGTACTACGAGTACAAGACAAGCTGCACAAGGAAGCAGCAAACGACCAGCTCCACCTACCGATGAACAAGGCAAGCATAGTGCACCAGCTAAACGAAGCCGTATCACTCCTGCACCGGCTAGTGGCTCAGCTCCTACCACTGAAGGAGAAATGCTCTTAAGGTAATATATATATGTATGTATATATATATATATATATATATATATATATATATATATATATATATATATCAATAAAGTAATCATTTGAATCAAACGTACAATTTTCAATTAAGAATCTGATTTCAAGGCCAATGTTGAAACAAGCAGTTTAAAAACAAACATCCAATTCGATCAACTTCAAAGGTGAATGAAAAGTATAAAATAATATATTATTAAAAATTGTTTGAAATAAAAGGTTTATATTTTTCAACATAGAATCCGAATCATTGAAAAATGTAGAAATAATGAATTTCCGGTCTGAATTGCCCACTTTTAGTGCAAAACTCAAGTTGATTTTATAGCTAATCTTTAGAACATACTCCATTTTCCTATATTCACATCATCAAGTTTTTTTTAAAAAAATAAATGAAATCTGGCACTTTTTATAGAAATGGTTTCGGACACTCAGTATTGTCCTCCTTGGGTAAAACAGCTTTTTCATTGTTAATCAGCTTCCTCAAGCAAGAAGTATTCAACATTTAAACTTAGCTCTCTTTTATTATCATTAGTCTATACTAAATAGAATTTTGTTTCCAGGCCAGACGGGCTAGAAGTCGAATACCAAGTTCCTACAAGCAGCCAACGAGATCAAGAGGATGATATTCTTGTTATCAGCGATGAAGAGGATGATATGCCTGATGGGGTAATTACGATTATATAATTTTCTGTAGAAATCAGTCCACGATTGATGTACATAGATATTTTTGTGGAATTTCCGTGTCAAAATTTCCTATGCTATTATTCTAATGTATTATAAAATGTATTCTGTTCCTATATTAAAGACGTTTATTCCTTTCTTAATAATGCTTACACTTTCATAATCCTATTCTCCTAGCACTGGAGCATTAGTCCTCTAACCCTTCCTCTATCATTGGCTGTTCCAGCAGTCGCCCTGTGTACTGTTGACTGCTCGAGCAGTTGAGGGCGGCTGTGCCCTGTGTACTGTTGACTTGTCTAGCAGTCGAGAGCCTCTCATATTACTCGCCTTAATACTTCAAGCAATTATAAGTAAATCTAGGAGTCTTGACGATAGTATAAATGAAGACATAGTTAAATTTTTAACATAATGAGCCATGCTGTAAGCCGAATAAGGCTCACCTTTATTTATAATGTGATAACCTTATTAGCTAAAGCATGAGTACAGGTTTATCTTGAAAATCAATCTTCTGTCCAATGTGCCTTAGGAGTTTAAAAATAAAATAAAATAGATTGAAAATGCTTTATTTTATATATTGTTTTTAGAAAATGAAATCGACATGATTCTTTCACCAATTCATTTTTTTTATAGAGTAGATTAAAGAAAAAATACAATCGTTAAGCAATAATTTATATTTCCTCAAATAAATTCGAAACTGTGCTAGTTTTCAAGTAAACTAGTATTATACATTTTTTTACATCGAAAATAATAGCAGCTTGAAAATCAGCTCCCCAAGAAATCCTAATGTGGTAAATATAATCAAAAACAAAAAATAATAATTTTTCCCAGTCCGAAAGGGTCTAAAAATTTGTAAGCGAAAAAAGTAACGTGACGTTTTAAAATTCAATATCTCCCCTTGAGATAATCCGAGTTTTATATCCTTGAGCTCTTTCAAAAGAAGAAAGACTCCTCTTTCTAACCATATAAATTACTATTGTATTATCTCAGAAAATACATGTAAAAAATTGTTCTCAAAATAAAGTGTAAAAGTTTTTGCGTATAACAGCGATTCCAGAACACGTAGAAAAATCCCTATTTGAAGGAAATGTGTCACTTTTTAGCCTTCATCAGACCCTACAAGTTTGGATTAAATCGAGTAAATATTCTTTGAAATATGGCCTGATTGTTGAATCTTTAAAAAAATTTTATGGGTCCGGCCTCAGCGGAATTTAAAATACTTTTCTTTTTTTTTTGAATCCTCCCAAAATTTGAATATAGAGTTTTTTTCTAATGGAATGTAAGGTAAAATGAAAATACAGATAATTTTTGGTACACAGTAAAGCCAATGCTAAATTTTGTTTTCCTGTACTTTACAGATTTCATTAGTTCAAGAAAAATCATATTTCGGCGACTAGTTTACACAGAATAACTGATAATTGCCACATTATAGCCTCGGTAATCATTTGCACACACGGTGTACAATCGGTCTCGAATGGGTTAATGGGTGTCTGAACTGAGAAAATAGTACTATACAAACCATATCATTTATGTGTCCTGAATCATTATCAGCTCACTGAATTTAATTTTAAAAAAATAAAGAACAACAAATACTCAAATATATTATTCCATACTTTGAATTAAAATTTCTTTGTAAATAAATACAAAAATATTAAATATATTCTTACCTTACCTCAGAAACATTCAAATAAATTCTAATTGTTATTATAAAATCATAAGAAAGTGTGGAAAATTTGGGATTTAAGACAGTTTTAAGGCTAAATGGCTTCTTAAATTTAACTTATTCATTAAAACCATGTCCGAGGCTTGTTGGCCGAGAGTGCTAAGGCTTGAGCACTCCACGCCTGTGGGTTTGATTCCCAATAGGAGTGGTGGCTTTTCTTCGAAAAAAAGAAAACACATTAGCCCTAACCGGGCTAGAAAACAGTAGTAATCTATAGATTACCGGAAGTAAAAATTTATATAATAAAATAAAACCATGTCACCATAAAATTCTTTATAATTCTATAAGTTATAAAAGCTGTTTGCATACTAACATATCAGGGCATTCTTAAAACTTGTTAATCCACTTTTAGTATCTCTATCTTTAGCTCAAGGTTTAAGTATTAGGTGTTGGATTACTTCATTAGCAATATTTAATCCAATGTTTACAAAGAGGATTTTCAACTTCGTTAATTTAAGAAATAATAAATTCATGCAATAATACTTTTAAATTTGAATTGAATACCTTTTTTTATCAATTTCCTGACAGTAAGACATTAAGAGTGCACTTAGGAGTACTTTATAAAATGTCTATTTATTCATTTATTTTGTTTTTAAAATATCAAAGTGTGCTATACTAATTTTAATGCCAAAACCATTATGAGATTTAATACATACTTCTTAATTTTAGGGCATTGAAGTAGAAGACTCTCAAGAGTTTGAAGAGGAAACCGAGGAAGAACAAAGATATCTAGAAGGATATCCTGGAGATGCTCAGGTAAACAAAATTGACCCAGGTTAAAATTATTTATATATATATATATATATATATATATATATATATATATATATTATGTTATATTATATTATATAGTCCCATAACAGTCCCTATAGGGCCCAGAGGGGCAGATACTGTAGATGTAACTAGGGAGATAGTGTGGTCAGTACCATGTTCCGGCCACCTGATTTATCCCTTTGCAGATACCCATTAATTAATTAAAGGCTGGGTGAGCCTAGGGACGATCTGGGGCCCCAAATACAACCCTCGAACGACGACATTAGAGGATACAAATCTTTAGTGCACGCTCGGGTTTGGAACTCTGGTCTTCCAGTTCATTAGTTGAGTCCTCTACTACTGAGCTAACCATATATATATATATATATATATATGGTTAGCTCAGTAGTATATATATATATATATATACATATACACACACACATATATACATATACACGTATATATGTACTTTGTGTCAGCTCCCATCTCTGCAGCAAATTTAATATGTCAATATAGAAGAATAATGTGATAAAAACAGCTGCTAGACCAAACTTCTGATCTATTCCTAACAGTTTATCAAAGTTACCAATGGATTGTCACGCTATTGAAAAAATTGATTCAAACTATTACATCATGAAAAGATTAATTGAAGTTTTTTAAATAATGCATAAATGAAATTTGAATTACACATTAGCTTTTGAAAAAGTGAGAATAAATGCACAAACATGATGAGCGAATAAAGGAAATGCCTATGGAAATCGAATAATTATTTAATCCCTTACAAAAACTACACAAGTTATCACAAATTGGATCAATTTCCCCTTTATTAGATAATATTTTTCATATAACAGCTAAAATTCTTTCTCTCATTTTTAATTAATTTTTTTTCTTATATATATACACATATTTACAAATACCAATTTATTTGGTGTATATTGAGGTAGTTTATTTGTTGACAGGAGATTGCAGGCTACGGAGAAAGTGAAGGCCCAGACATCGATGAAGGAAGTACAACAGATCAAGAAAACAATGAAGTTGATATGATTGGTTTGTATTAGTGTTGTTTTTTTTCTTCTCCAAAAATGTTTTCATTCTTTTTTAGACATACAATTCCTTTAGTTAAATAGTATCATTCCGACCCACATTATTAACAAAATTTGAGGTGAAAGGGAGTTTTTATGAACCCTCTCTTTGTAATAAATGCACCTCCCCCTTAAAATGTTATCAATATAATGGTTTATTATCTTAAGGAATATATATATATATATATATATATATATATATATATATATTTATTTATTTATTTATTTAAAATATCTCAAACAACAATACTAATTTAGGTTTATGTTGAATTAGATGATTCGAGTGAAGTTCCTAACCGCTGCGAGTCTACCCGAGGGAGCGTGAGTGAGATTGTTGGATCAGGTGGAGAAGCAACTAGCTCGCAGAATAGTGTTTCGAGCAATCCAAACTATGCGAGGAGGCCAGTTCCTACGTTGAACCGTCATCACGTGATCATTGTAATTTTTTTTAATTATCTTTTTTTGGTTCATATTTTGTTATTTAAAATACATGTCTGCACTACATTAGCAAGCAGAGGTAACTAACCTTATGAAATGGGAAGACCTCTGACTGGAAAGTAGGTACGAAGAGATGGGCTGATGGTTGATTTTGGTTTTTAGGGCATACGACTTGTATAGTGTGAGGGGTATAACTTGTGACTTGGGGAAAGCGTAGGGGGGGCTCGATTTTGCCAGTTCTACAACCCTCCCAGCCCCCGCTCTGCCTAGGCGTGGGACTCACGGAGGGAGGAATGGCAACCCAGCGAGGACCTCATTGGCTAGAGGCACCTCCACCTTCCCCTACCTGTCCACTGCCAAGTGACAAGTTATATATCTCACACTATAGTTTACCATTGCTTGATTTTGTTATGTCGCATATGTTTGATTTACTGTTATAGTATGTTGTTATTATAATTTTTTTATTCTTATTTTTTTATTTATATTTTATTTGTATCTATTTTATTTTTGTAGTTTATTTTTTATTTGTATCTATTTTATTTATTTAATTTTATTTGTTTATTTATTTAATTTTATTTGTTTATTTATTTAATTTTATTTTTCTAGTTTATTTTTTTATTTGTTTATACTTTTTTATTTTTTTTTTACTTATATTTTATTTGTATATATTTTTTTTATTTGTTTATTTTATTGTATTTTTTTTTATTTTATTTTTTTATTTGTATCTATGTTTTTATTTATATTTAATTTTTATCTATTTTTTTTTTTTTTTTATTTATTTTATATTTATTAAATAAATGAGCATTTTTTTCTGTCATGTTAATTCAATGTGGCAAATAAAACAATTATTAACAACATCAGAACTGTATATGTATTAATATTTATTACAGAATAATAATTGATGAATAATAATAATAAAAATTAAGCATCCTTAAAAAAGAAACAGTCTATGCTTTCTTCTCAATTGTGTTTATTTTGAACAAAGTTGTTTTTTTAGATTAATAGTTGTTGGTTTTAGAGCAGTAAAGCATGATTTTTGATAGTATACTCAAGGCGATTTACAATACTTTATTTATTTTTTGTATTTATTTGTAACAAAGCATTTAATAGTGTTTATGTTTCTGGCCCAGCTCTGAAGAGTTTGGCATTAGCTGTTGTTATAATAAAAATAATTTTTGTAAAGGAAGTGACATTTTTAATTTCTCAAAAATGTTTTAATTTCTCCAAAAATATAATTGTGATCACCTCATTCTAATCAGGTATCAAGATTGCTTAATTTTGTAAGTTTTCAAGAAATTTGATTTTGGAATCAAAATACTTGGATATCTTCTCAATGTATCATAACAAAGTATTTTTGAATTTCACAAAAGATAAGTTGTTTTTTGGATCTTGTGAAAAGTTGCTTTTTTACAGACTCTCTATTTTGCCATATACTCATCTATATATGGATATCACATATTGCTGAGTTATTTGCTTATTCCTATTATTTTCAGCCGACATATGAAGATGGTGGCGACGATTCAATAGTTCCTAGCACACCAACACTTTTCATGCCTCGAAGAAGCGATGGTTTTGGAGAAGCGGTTAGTTCGCCTCAAGTTCCAACTGGTGGTCGGTTTACATTCACACAGGAACCTACTCCACCATTGAGACCAGCAGGTAAAATCATTTATACTCCTCACTTGGTTATTTCTATACTAAAGCAAAGGTGTTTCTCCGAGATAGAAATGGGAAAATCACAAAAATTCACAAGGTCGTGAATTTATTGAAATTGCTCTAAATTCTTTCTATCTTAATGCCATTATATCAGAGTGTCTACTTCACAGAAAAGCCACAAAATTGAAAATAGGCCGTGAAAATCACAGAAAAGTCATGAATTTTGAAACAGTGTCACAAAATTTCAGTTTTACCGGCGTCTAACGTAATCTTGGGACTACAGGCATTCGTAATTACCGAACTTTTTGTACAGCGACGCAATTCTATCTTCCTCATTTACCTCCTTCCTCTGTTAGATTCCTTTGTTGTAGCATTTACACATCAATTATTCAATATTTACTTATATATATATATATATATATATATATATATATTTTAATCATATTCAGAGTTTTTCATGCAGACTTAAATATCGAACTTGTGTATACTTTAATTAACTAAGTTATGTACATTGACAATGAATATTTAGTTAGTAATGTTTGTAGAAATTTTGAATTCTGCTACCATTGTTCAATATTTTTGAGGCTGCTAATTCCTTAGCCATTCTAAAATTTGTATTATTATCGTTTCTTCAGATTTAAAATTAATGTAACTATCCTTTTTAACATATGAAGTACTTGTTAGACAGTTTTATTTATTGTTTTAAACGTATGTAAAATTGTAAGTTTCTCGGTAATCCATGTAAGGTTACAAATAATTTTAAGTTAATAGTTAAGGCTTTTTCTTTTTAATTGAAATTATTTTATTTTAATGGGCCTGTAATTTCCATTTCAAGTCATTAAAAAGTCCTGAAATTGATTTTCACAGAAGTAGTAGACAGCCTGATTTATTAATAAAACACAGAACTGGGAATGATTATATTTTATTCAGTAAATTTAGAGCTGAATAAATTTGACATACCTCTGGAAGGAATTACCAAAGTAATGTTCAGCATACCTGTACTTATTATATGATTGTTAATTATCACTTTTTAATGGTATTTGTTATCTTTGTTTGTTGAGAAATGGTGCAACTTGTGGAAAATTACAGTGAACCCTGAAAAATGCTGTCACTTAACATTTACTCTTAATAAAAGCACTTGCCCTCCTGTATTCATATGCAACAGTCAACTTCCAGCATTGAATGAAGTGCGTTACCTTGGGCTTCTACTAGACAGCAGACTCACATGGAACCCTCACACATGACTAAAAAGACAAGAGCTTTAACTACTAAAAAGACAAGAGCTTCAAAGCTTACGACACACAACAAACTCACTATAAACAAAACTATAATCAGACCTATTTGGACATACGGGCTTGAATTATGGGGAACAGCGAAACACTCAAACATACAACAAATACAAGCATTCCAATCCAAAGTCCTTTGTAAAATAGTCAATGCACCCTTTTATGTCTCCAATAAAACCCTACAAAATGACCTAAATATCGTCGATTCAAATGCAAAGTATCGAATGTGAAAAAACGCATTATTCATTTTCAATTTTTCTGGTTGCTGTAGGACTGATGTACCTTGTGGCAAACTCTCACAAATTAATGAAAAAAAAATTATCAATTACAGAAAATCAAACTAACGAATGTGCACTAAGTGTAAATAGAATATATCATAAGATAAAACAAATATTAACTCTCGTATAAGGTACCAACCACTTTTTACATTCGATACTTTGCATTTGTATCGCCGATATCCCCTTCGTAAAAGACCTCGCAAAATCCTGTTTCCTAACGTTTTATTCCAAAATGTCATCCCATCCAAATCCTAGAGGTCAATCCCTTTCCAATCGGACCCATCCTAAAGACCTTCCCAGGAGGCTTAAGAGACTTTGGCCCCACGAACAGCTACCATAACAGCAATTAAAAACTGAAAATATGAATGTTAGTATACATTAGGAAGTGCCCATAATGATTGACTGAAATGTATAAAAGATTAGCCCAATTAATTATTGTACTATATAAATTGTACAGATTTTAAATAAACAATTATTTAAAAAAAAAATTGTTATATTCAGTTTTAGCTGGTGTCGCTCAGGCTGCTTCGGAAGGAATGGATGATACACGGATGGATCTAAGTACGCTCGAAGAAGGAACCGGGAGAAGTGTTCCTTCAACACCTTCGCAAGTCTCTCCTCAAGGTCAATACTCAGCATATTTATATTTTTAACCCATATATCTTTACAATGAAATAACCCTTTTATTTATTTAGCAATTATAGAACTTTTAAATTAAGGAGTGTGAATACCCTGGGAATATTCTCGTTTTTTCCAATTGTTATTATTGTTTTATCAGAAGCGGGAGGAGAAGAAATTGGGCAGAGCAGTGGTCAAGAGTCTTCTGGTAGTAATACTATTGAAGGAGGCGAGCCCGAGTCTGATCAACAAGCTCCGGCGGATGACAATCCTGATGGTAAATCTCAAATTATTTCATTAGTTTAATTTTCAGTAAACCCCAAGCTAAGGGAGTTCATTCGAGTCGGACATTTTGACGTGGATATGTCTTAGCTCGGCTAATATGTTCGGCTACTTCTGGACAATGGTACACGAGGGTTCCTTTGCTATGGCGACTAGCCCTCGTGGTTAATGTACTATCAAAACCGTAAACTTTTCATAGGTTACGATGTAAAATCATTGGAGATTAAATCCATTTATATTAAGCCCAGATGCTTTACAGTGGTGGTGTCTTTTTTTAATTAGATATTGACCTCAGAAATTTTAGTGAGCAATTATTCAGAAATCAAATTTTATACCTTAAATATTTTGTTACCTTTATTTATTTATTTATTTTACACGGGACATTAACATCTAGGCCATTAGTACCTACATCCATGGTGTAGCTCGAAATTTTGTCAACAGGCCCTGAAATAAGAAAAATCTCTGCTGCAGGAAGGACTCGAACCCCCATTTCCCGCATGGGACTCTAAGGCATTAGCCACTAGACTATGAGGAGACCCATATTTTGATACTATATTTTAAGAAAATAAACAACTTTTAATAAATTTCATTTTTGTAGGTGTTAGCAGTGAAGGAGAGAAGGCTGGTGGTAGCCGAGTCACCCCAGAAGAAGAAGAAGGCCGAGAAGCAGAAGCTAGTCCAGCGAGACGAGGAGGAGGGAGTCGGAGATCTCCACGATCTACTCGAGCGAGGACTAGAGTTACTCCTATAGTCTGGGAACCTTCTGTTTCTATGATGCCTATGAGGGGTAAAGAGAGTTATTTTACAATTTATTCAAATCAAACTAATTAGGTTGAGATGATGAAAGAATTTATGACAAATTTATTTAAATCCTCTTCAATTCTACCTACTATATATCAAAAATGTATATGTGTGCAGGTCTTAGTGTGTGTTATGCGACAGCGGCTGCAATTTTTTTTTTTTTTTTGTTTACTCCTGAAAAGAATTATAAATTATCCCTGAACAGGCCACAAGGGCCCAGTCGGGCAGATACTGTAGATGTATCTGATTTTCCCCTTTGCAGGAAACCATTAATAAATTAATTAAAGGTGGGTTGGCCTAGAGACGGTCAGGGAGGCCGAATCCAACCCACAACGAAGACAAGAAGATAAAAATCTTTAGTGTGCTACAGTTTTGAACTCTGGTCCTCCAGTATATTAGTCCAGTGCTCTACTACTGAGCTAACCTCGCCCTGTCGATAAACTTAGCTACAAAAAAAACCAAAAGCAGTCCTTTGGAAGTTTGAGTTTTCTTCAGAACAAAATTATCTTCTTATTTTAAATGGAATTTTAAATAAATAATATATTTATATTGTTTTTAATTTCAGGTAATAACCCTGTGCGATCTGTTCGAGGACAGCCAGGAAGAGGTGGCGTGTTCCGAGGCGGAAGGCCAAGGCGTGCTAGGCCACCTTTCCTTTCGGCTAATCAGCCTTTCCAACAAAATAGGTTTTAAATTATAACATTTAAACAGATATTTATTCATTCTAGTTTTGCATGAACTATTTGCAATGTTTGTCGTAGGACAATATTTATTATTCAGACAAGAATTTATTAATAATTATAAATAAAAGATCTTTTTGGAACAATATCAGTATTTCATATTTTTGCGTTAAAAAATGGTAATTTTTAAATATTAAAACAAAATAGAAGCAGTCCTTGTAATATAAAACTTAATTAATTACTGATTTCTTTTTTGAGTGTACTCCTTTGGAAATTAAATCAAACTGCTTTGGTGTTTTCCAAAATGATCTTTTTATTAATTGTTCATTTATTTTAACTGTATGATTGAGTTAAACTTTTTATAAAAAGACGTCATTTCATAAGATGAAGCTATTTTTCATGGTGCCAATGACCTAAACAGACGATACAACTATGTTTAGAAAAAAATGATCTGCATTTATTTAAATTTATCTAAGGTTTTCAATTTCATTTGTGGAATATAAACAAACTATATATATTTCTAAATTAGTTAGGATGTTATATGCATGAGCAGATATGAATGTGTTTATTTGTACGGTGTAATATGGGCGATGACTTACAGTTTTAAAAACTAAATGTGTGATCAACATTTAAAAAATTGGTTGTAGATAGTAATTACAAAAGAAAAGAAAAAAAAAGGTTTTTAATATAACAGTCAAACCACCAGGTTGATGTATATTGTGGCAATTTATATATCTAAATGCACTTATATAAGGTGGAAGGTCAAGAATTATAAATACAGAAGAATATCTCCCCCCAAAAAACTGTATCGTTGCTTTACTGCAGCGGTGGCCAACCTTTTTCAAAGCAAGAGCTCAATGAAACATTTTTACAGCTTGATGGGCGCATCTGTTTTTTTTTTTTTTTTTTTTTTTTTAGGTGGGTATACATGAGAAAAAAAAACAAACATATATTAGGGTTACAATAATACAATACAATGATTATAGTACATGGCAAAATATTATAATAATACATAAATGGTAAATAAGAAGTCAATTTAAACATTAAAAAAATCTATTTTCTTTTTTCTTTAATTTTTTTACGGCAATTCAACCACTATTGGGTCATACATGCCTCATGGTCAGTAGCATCGAAGGCAAATTGAATGTTCGACGGCCAGGAGGAGGCAGGCCAAGTCAAGGCCGAGCCCTCCCTGCTAGTTCTACGTTAGTAGCCTGCATTTGGTGACTGGCTGCCACAAAATTATAATTGAGGGGTCAAGGGGTCTAAGTGACATTTTTCACAAAAAAAAAAAAGAAAAGAGAGTTAGATACAGGAATGGGTTGTGAAGACCGTAATCTTGTGGATGGTAAAGAGATCCAAGTGATTTTCTTGACATTTGCTGTCACCTAGCTTGTGTTCTCTTGAGTATTGTCACTTTTGTAAGCCCAGAAGGAAATTAAAGGGTCTATGTGTCGATTCTCCAATTCTTTTGGATATTAATCATAAACTGGATGATGTACCTATTATGTATCATGGATAATAAGCAGCTAAGGACTTGAGGATTCGTCTAGTACGATCGGAACTGTAAAAATATAGTTTTTGATATTACCACATAAGTCCAACTTTGAATCCATTTTCCTCAAAACATTGAATTTGTCACTTAGACCCCTTGACATCTGGGGTCCTCAAATATTATACAAGACAATCCTCCATTATCGACCAAAAAAATGCTGAAGTTATAAATAATTACCAAATTATAATGCTTAGAGAAACATCATAAATTATATTTCAGTCATTTTGTTTCATTTCAACTATTTCATCATCAATTGTTCACTATAATGATCAATCTTTATAATTGTTGTTTTTTTACGGCGCACCGACATCAGCACCATTAGCACCGTCTTTATCATTTATTTGGTTTTTATGGTTTTGGAAATTGTTAAAGAACACACGTTTCTTACTTTAGTGCTTTAATTTAAATTGTCCCACTTTTTGTGGATGGATTGGCCTTTTTGCCATCCATTCTGGGTATTTCTTACTAAAAACTTTTGTGTATGCTCTGACGTTGTACCCTGATTTGACAAGCTGACACAGAAGTCTGGAAAAAGTGCTCAGATGAAATGAAAAATAGGCCATGAGGAGCCAATTTAATAAAGTAAGTGATTTGCTGGACTTATTGATCTCTCCGAAAACGAATAAAAACGTGATTACGCTCTGCTAGACCAAATAATCAAATAAAATGAATAGAACTCAATAATAGCAGAGGAACTGAGTTCAAGTCCCAGCCTGGCAAATTCATTTTTCTAACTATATTTAATTGATGTGACATAAATTATTTTAAATTCTCGTATTATTAAATCAGTACTCTATAAATGATGAAGTTATGTATCACGTAATTTGCAAAATATTAAGGTATTGTGTGAGAGTTATAAATTAATAATTTTTGTATATTTTTACTGATTTCTTAGGATGATTTTTTTTATTTTTAAATATTTATACTTGTCATTCAAAACATGTTACTACTTATATGATTTTCTCAATATTATCTCTTATTAGTGCCTGTAGTTTTTCTCATTCTTATTTTCTATATGAGTCATCGATTTTCAAAACAGGATATATCCAAATCGTACAACTTTAGGAAATTAATATTAACATTCATTTCCTTGTTTTTGATGAGATTTATTGAATTCCCCCCCCCCCCAAAAAAAGGTTTTTGCTATGTGAAAAAAAAACGTCTAAAGGTTGTTAGATAAAAAATTATTTTGACAAAAAATTGGATTTAACCCATTTTTAAAGTCATCGCCACATATATTGTTTATTTAAATAAAATTAGAGAAAAGGTATTCTTACAAGGAGTTAACTTAATTTTACCACAGAATTGTATCCATTATCTTTATATGGTGAATAATATATTGGAGCTAAGTACGTTCATGTTTTAGGCTGTATGTTTGGAAGCGATAATCTTTTGGATAATTTCTGTAAATTTTTCTACTAGAACTAAATCCTTTAGTTTCTCGTCTTCCTTCTTTAACAAGGTGAGAAATCATTAATAATATAATTTGAGGCGAGCATAAGCAGATTATTGACCATGAACGTGGAGATGGTCAGGGTTCCGTCGTGAGGTTATTGAACTACTATTTTGTATATTGAAAAAATGTGTTATATTTGCCGTTTCGACATGAGCTTCAAGCCTTCATCAGGCCTATGAACAAAGATGGACAGAGTAAATTCTTATAATAATTATTTTTATATATATTTTAGAATAGTTGATGCGCTGTTAAAAACGAAATATATATATATATATATATATATATATATATATATATATATATATATATATATATATATATTAGAAGAAAAGGAGAAAAAATAATGAGGAATGAGTAATACTATCAAATGATAAATACTTCCTAAATTATTGAAAGTTTAGTGTATAGAAATTTGAACATAGAATATGAGTTACGTAGAAATTGGTACTGATACTCTGTACGCACCTACCTTTAATTTAATCACTAATTTTAGCAAATATGAATCTTCTTATTGTATTACTCATTCTTAACAGATAATTTTTTTTTTCTTTCTTTACATATAATAGTTATTATAATTTAGCCTGCCTCTCATTGTTTACAGCCATGATAGCTTTAATATCAAGCCAAAACATTATCAAATACAATGCACTGTTAAATATTAAAAATCTAGTTTTATTATCAGGGTGTATATTGCACGATAAAGTCACAAAAATAGGGCCCAAAAATCACAAAAAGGTCATGAAATTTGAAAGCATATAATGAAATTTCAGTTTTGCCGGAGTCTATTGTAATCCCACACGTTCCTAATTGTCGCCATTTTTTGGGTTCTGCTTCCTCCCCCCCCCCCCCCCCTCCTCTGTTAGATTTCCTTTTTTAGCATTTGCACATCAATTATTCTTTATTTACATATTGTTCCTCTAATTTCACAACTGTGTAAGTCAATTTTCCCAACTTTTCAGGAGAGCATTAAAACTGAATTAAAATAAAACTATAATGATCTTTTACTTGCAACTTAATTAAAACATATTTTCGGTAAAATTTTAAGGAAAATCTTGCCGGAATGGCCTAGAATAGATGAGAGATATGCGGTTGTGCTTGAGCGTTTGAAATCAGTTTGTTTCCTCAATTTCATTAAAAATCAATTTACACGGTTGTGAAATTTGAACAACAATGTATTTTTCTTTATTCATATTTAGAGTATTTCATGCGGACATAAATATTGAAAGTGTGTACATGTACTTTACTAAATTATGTACATTGGCAATAAATATTTAGTTAGTAATATTTTTAGAAATTTTGAATTCTGCTACCATTGTTCAATATTTTTGAGGCTGCTAATTCCATAGTCATTCTAAAATGTTTAGTATCATCATTTCTTCACTTTAAAAATTAATTTAACTATCCTATTGAACATATGATGTACATTTTATACAGGTTTGTTTTAAATGTATGTAAAATTGTAAGTTTATTTATTTCATGATAATCCGTGTAAGGTTACAAATAATTTTAAGTTAATAGTTAAGGCTTTTTCTTTTTAATTTAAATTATTTTCTTTTTAATGAACATGAAATTTGCATTTCAAGCCATGAAAAAGTCCTGAAATTGGCTTTTGCAAAATTATTAGACACTCTGATTACTCTGCCTCTCATTGTTTGCAGCCATGATGACGAAGGCTTGTAATATTCCAAGTCGAAACATTAGCAAATATATCGCATTGTTTTAATATTAAAAATCTATTTTTAGTATCCTCTCGATCGGACCTTGTCAATCTCCCTCTTCATAAGCCTATTATAGTTTTTAAATGAAAACATTTTGTAGTTTTGGCAAAATTTATTCTAGCTTAATGACAAAATTTTGCACGTATAGAAGGTTGTAAATATTTATAAGCTAAAATAATTCTGCTTATGTTTATTAAAGTAAATTATTTTTGTACTTGTATAAATTGTATTACATGATTTTATTATTTGACAGATGAGTTTTGTTGGTGGCACAACCGATGTGATATTGCCCTGTTTTTTGTAAATACTTTTTTTTATTATTGTGAATATATGTTTTTATTTGTAATATAATCATGAATAAAATTCTTCATTTCCATAATTAATTATAATATGAATCGGTATTTGCCATGAATTGTATTTGTAAATGAATGTGAACAAGTTAAGAGGAAGACATTGTAGTTCTAAGCTTTTGAGATTGAAACGTGAAATATAGTTTTAAAATAGTCAGAGGAGATTTGTACTCATTCCAATCACATTGTGCTTGCCCTTTTCAAGAGTTTTCACTTAGATTGTACATTTTGTTGTTCAAATTAAATAAAGTACCATTGGTATTTTAAGGTATTTGTATCTCCACTTGTTCTGTGTTTATTTGGAGATTAATTATGTACTATGAGACTATAAAATTTCCTTTTATATTTCTTTGTTGAATAAAAGAGTTTTTCCTGGCATTTTTTTTTTTTTTTTTTTTTTTTTTTTTTTTTTTTTTTTTTTTTTTTTTTTTGGTTGATTGGTCATCCATCTGCCTTATACAGTTCCATTGGATTGGATTTACAGTAAGTATACAGGGTGTATCGCAAGTTGATAGCAATACTCTAGGGGAGGACTTCCCAACTAGGGGTGCATGCCTCACTGGGGGAAGGCGTAGAGAGATGTCAGAGGGGGCGTAATCTTTTCGTATACATCTCCGAAAAAATAATTATTTAGCACGTAGATACATTAACTGTTCCGAATTCCCATTCAATCCCTGATATACAAGTTTCGACAAGGCACAACACGACTCGTGACGCGCCCCCCACCCCAGCTTGTTGCTTGCATCCATCTACTACTCGTAAAACAATTGCGTTCCGTACTCGCTTTGTTTGCATAAATATCCAAGTTGCATTTCAACTCTATTAAGTGAGAAATGGTTGTGAAATTAAAAAGACAGTTTGTTTTTTTTGTTGTTTTTTTTCTTTTACGGCGCATCGACTAATCTTGGCCATTAGCGCCGACATCCAGGGTGCAGCCAGGAATTTTCTCAGCGAGCCGTGAGATGAAAAAATTCCTGTCGCCGGTTAGGATCGAACCCACCATCTCCCGCTTATGAATCTAGCCACTAGACCACGGGAGACCTCCCAAAAAAAAGATAGTTGATACAAAAATGTGTTTCTTATTTTTGATGTGAAACTTAAGGGGGCCATGAAAATATTATTTTTGGTTTGGAGAAGCTCAGCGAAATAAAGTTTGGGAAACCCTGCTGATGCTGTCCAGAATCTTATTTAGAAGAAACCGTGTTTTTGTAGAAAAGCCCCCAATTATCTCTGCTTGTACAAATTATTTTTCTATTCTTTATATATGGCCAAGGTCAAAAGAATAGTACTCCAATTCTCTTTGTACTATTTATTGTTTGTACGCCCTACACGTTTCGTGGCCTTTATGCCCCCTCCTCAGGGGCCATTACATCCTAAACATTTTTAACAAATTTTTAAAAACATATTTTTCATTTTCGTAAATCCATTAAATTTATGTCATTAATATATTATAAACGAATCAAATTACATTTTCTATACTAAATCCTAACCCTAAATCTATTGTTAAAGTATAATAAAAATAATGTTATATTGCACATACCCTATGTGTGGATAGCTCGCCACCCATACCAAGACTGAGGCAAGCTAAATCATCTGTGTCGAGAGGCTTAGTCATCAGCTTATTACGATAAGTTCTATAAAGGCCTGTACTATTGTTTTTTTCACTGGACAGTTCGTTATTGTCTAATGTTATTGTAAAATATTTTATTTAAAAATTTTATTTTCTGTCTGCTTATTTACAGAGTTCCTGTTTTTAATAATGTGGATATTTTCCTTTATTTTTCGCTTGATATTGTTTCTGTCCTTGTCAACTATTGCTATGTCTTCCAAGTCAAATGTATGTCCGTTCTTAAATGCGTGGTCCGTTAGAGCTGTTTTATTTGATTTCTCGTCTGTTCTCGTGGCATGTTGCTTAATTCTATTTTTTAGTATTTGTGATGATTCGCCTATGTAGCATTTGTTACAATCTTTACATTTAACCTTATATACATTATATTTTGAATTAATTTTATTTACTTGGTCATTAATTTTGCTGAAATTCTTTTCTATTTTGTTATTATATTTCCAGCTTATCTGGCAAATCCCGTTACAGGCCAGTTTCATCCTGTTTGCTATTGCCGGGTGAAAATCGAATGCATAAAAATTATTTTCTATTTGCTCTTTTACTTTTCTGGTTTCTTGAATGTTTTTATTCCTATTTTGACTAAGTATATGGTTATTTATGGTGCATCCCTCATGAATTTTCTTGGTTCCAAAATTATTAAAAAAATGTTTTATTTGTGTCTGGATAAATGTTCTCTTCTTTTTTATCGAATCTGGCCGTGCTTCGTCATGTTCTATATCCCTTTTTCTTTTACTATTAGTTTTTCTATTGTCCCTTACGATTTGTTCATTGCATTTAATACGTTTTGCAGGTTGTCGATAGTACTAATGTCCAGCGAACTCCGTTTTCTTTTAATCCGTCTGTCAAGTAAGTCCTCAAAAAAATCCTCAGTAAAGTGGAATAATTTTATATTAAAATTTTTCGTACAATCTTTTTTATTTTTCTTGTAAAAACATTTTTTTCTGCTTTTTTTATTTGTATGTCTACTAGTTTCGAGGGGAAATTATTTTTGTTAAATATTTTTCTAATTCTATTTTTGATTTCATTGAAATATTGAGGCGATGTTCTATTTAAGGCAGTTAATGTTGTATTATATACTAAGTTTTTTTTTTTGAAACTGAGAGGATGATTGGAGTAAAAATTAATTGTTCTGTCAGAGTGATATACCTTAGAAAACCATTTAAAATCAATGCAGTTGTTTTTGTTTCATGATAGTTCCAAGTCTAAAAAGGTAATTCTGCCATTTGTTTCTATTTCTTTTGTAAATTTTAATGTAACACTCTTTTTGTTAAAAATCTCAAGTATTGGCCATATATAAAGAATAAATAATTATACGTATTAAAGGTCAGAAATACGTGGAAAATATTATTTTTCTATGTTACATTCCTTTTTTGAAATCAGCATTAAATTTGCTTAAAGGCTAATACACTTTCCATGTTCAAAATTGCCTTGATCAATCCGAAATACTGTTCAAAACGTTCATATTTATACACTACTCTTCCAACAAAAATTCTGTAAACTGCCGAATCTCACATAAGTTGTAAAATTGAATTACCGTTCCAATGGTAGGCTCAGAACTGAGATTATCAATCAAGAGGGGAAAAAACAGCTGATAAATAAAACTAATATTATGTTTATTTTGGTGATCTTATAAGAAATAAATGAAAATTATTCTTGATGAAATTGATATTTAATGATTACAGTAAGCCTTATATTAAAGTTCAATAAAAAACAATTACTTCAAAAATTATTTAAGTTGTTACTTACATATAGTATATAGTATATAATAGATAAGTTTAAATTTTAACATCTATTTATAAATAACACAGATTTTTAGGACGGGTTATCTATAGGTCACCACCCTTTTCTTGCAAGGATAGCCCCCCCCCCCAAGGAATGCCACCGTCCCTGGTTGGAATTGAACCCACAACAATAGGAACAGAGTGCTCACACTGTAGCACAATAACCATCTGTTAAGTAATCACTGTATTTTAGAGTCAACAAATAAAATTGGAAGCAAAAATGAAACCAAAAAACCTATTCCAATATGTTTTTACGATTTAGCAAATATCTAATCGAGTTAATGGAAAGCCACATTCAGCTGCAGTTAAAATTCTCTCTGCTATTTTTTCCTTCGGAGCAAAGTGATAAAAGTTTATGGAAAGAAACTTTATTTATGTATCATTAGACAAGATATAAACCTTGTATACGATATGAAAAATTAGGGTTTAATTACTTCCACACCCTCTACACAGATGTTTGTTTCTAGCATTTCGAAAATCATGGAAATTACAACTTATATTAAAATATTCGTTACTCACCTCAAAGTGCTACGCAAGGCGATTTCGGCTTAACTATTGGATTAATTTGCAATATCGTTGGTATTTGTATGACGATTATGTCGCCCATGGGCGTATATAAGGGGGGGACCGAGGGGGCTACAGACCCCCCCCCCCAAAATCGGTAAAAATGTATCATAAAAACCTTAAAGATAAATTAAATAAGATCACTTAGTTCAGAAAAATAGTTTTTATTGGGTGTAATAGCGTTTTAATTGGCTAACTATTCCAAGTTCTAAATTGTTACCACAATGTTCTCAGCCCCCCCCCCGAAATTATTTTCTATATAGGCCAATGAAAAACGTGCTGAGCGTCAGGTGATTTCTCGCGCCATGCAGTGTTGTCATACCTCGTACGACCTGACCGAAATCACACCAGATGACAGTACTTCCGGATTCCGTCATCGGGCCAACGTCATAAGCTGGGCGTCGCACAGTCGTGCCAAAAGCCCTATTTCGGAAACTAGGTACTTGAATCTTTCTGATTTAGGAGCCATTTTTGAAGTATTTTTTTGTGCTGAGTCGAATGAGACCACTACCAATTTGATAGAATAATTATTTTGGAAGATAAACGGGTTTTATATTAAGAAAAACCTAAAAAACAGCAAGTATTCAATTAAAAAAAAAGCCAAATTGTACTCAATCGTTAGAGATATTTATAATTCAAAATGTGTTTCGGATTGCTGAGTCGAATAAATTAATAACAAATGTAATTTTGTTAACTGTTCTCGAGATATTCCTCATTCTTGAAATTTGAGCATATAACGACTAAATTAGCAGTTTTACACAAGATATTTGATGGATCTCACTGTTTATGTTTAGTTACTTCCTAACACAACATTTTTAGCAACTCTCTGCAGAAAAAATAATGGTAAAGTCGTTTTTCGTAAAATAATCCCATCGCTAATTGACACCTTCATTTTATTAGGCTGTGCACACATACGGCCGAGTACGGCGATTAAATTTATAGGAAAGCAACTTCAAAACATGTACTGTTAGGCAAACCTATGCAGAGAGGATAGCTAAGTACCGCTTTTTTTCCCTACACCAAATAAACTACGGATAATTGAGTTTCATTACAGCAGTGTTGAGCATTATTCGAATAAATTATTGTTCGAATGATTATTCAAATAAAATTTTAGTGAATGATGAATAATTCGCTGAATTATCTTATTCACACGGTACATCATGAATTATTCACAGAATTATTCGTTATTATTTATTTCTTGATAGTCTACTGATTAATCCTACTTAAACACTCATATATATACATATTTCTGGCTGCCAACATCATAATAAATCTATCATTATTCACTAAAATATGTTTATTCTGATTGATCATTCGAATAATTTGTGAATAAAACATAAAATTCATTCACAGAATAATGAATAAAAGTAATCATTCTTCATTCATGAATAAAATAATACATTTATTCATTAATCATTATTCATCATTCTGAATAATTTTTGCCCAACACTGCATTGCAGATATCTTCACAACCTAAATGTGGCAAGTTATGGTACATTTTGGCAAAAAAGAAAATTCGTTTAAAAGATACATATACTAATCAGAGTTGGGAATCAATCAATTAATTTTTCAATCGTATGACCAAACAATTAACTTTTTAATCGTGATTGAATCAATCGCGATTAAATCAATTGCGATCGATTTAATCGCGATTTATTTTTTAATCGCCAAATACAATTAATTTAATCGCGATTAATTCCTTTAATTGCCATTTGCGATTAATTTCATCGCGATTAAAGATTTTAATTGCAATTGATTTAATTGCAAATGTGCAATTGATTTAATCGCGATTGATTAATTGCAATTGATTTAATCGCGATTGATTAATTGCAATTGATTTAATCGCGATTGATTTAATTGCAATTAAATTCATTTTGATTTTTTGTAAAACAGTATTTTGATAAAAATTACCGCGGAAATTCAACAAAAATACCACTCCAAAGTTCACTTCCGGCCCACAATTGATCCTCCTCCGGTCCTATTTTAGTCGACCCCGGCTACTTCCGGTCAACTCTGGCCATTTCCAGTACATCCCAAACTACGTATGATCTACTCTGGTCCACTTCCGGTCGGCTCTGGGCAACATCCAATGGCATTCCAGTCCACTCCTGGTCCACTTCCGTTTTACTCTAGTTAAAATTTTCTCACAACTGGGTTACCCAGGCCCACTTCCAGTCAGTTCAGATCCACCAGTGTTCACTTCCGGGTCTCTAAGGGCTCGCTTCCGGCACTTACTGTGTGCAGATTTTAGTGCTATTTTTTACCTTTTTTTTACGTATATCCGGAAATTGAAACGTTAACTGCGGTGCATGTCCCCGGGGCTTGCACCGCGTATAACTTTAGGTAAAACTGCAGTTAAGTGTCCTCATAACCGATTTCTTTCAAATTTGGTACAATAACGTATTTTGATGCACTAAATTCGAATCCGTTAAAAAAAAAGTTCGCATACTTAAAGTTAGGTAAAACTGCAGTTAAGTGTACTCATAACCGATTTCTTTCAAATTTTGTACAATAACGTATTTTGATGCACTAAATACGAATCCGCTAAAAAAAATGTTCGCTTTCAACTAGGAAAGAAGTTATTAAGCACTAACGTTCACTGTTAGTAAGGTTCTAAAAGTAGGCGTAAACAGCGTATTTGTAACATTGGGAAACAGAGAACTCTCATTTGAAATGTTCATAAAACATTTGTTCAAAAATATTGTAAATTTTAAGAGTATCCCCTCCCGTCGTCACCTGTCACTTATAGGCATACGTACTAAGCGTTTCCGCTCGCTACGCTCGTTCAAGAAGGTATCAAAACCCTAGTCAATCCAACTCGCTAAAATAAATAAAGTTCTATTAATTTTAGCGGGTTGGATTGGCTAGGGTTTTGATATCTTCTTGAGCGAGCGTGGCGAGAGCAAACGCATAGCATGTATGCCTAAAAGTCGTCCTAGACATTCTTCTTATCTTCCTAGACATCCTTTTTAGCTTTCTTCTTCTTGAGATGCGATGTTCGGTGGATACAAATCCCCAGTCGCACAGAAAAATGCCTTTAAGCGCTCTTCATATTTATGAGCTCGTTTGAATAATAAATTCGTGCAACTTCAGTGCTATTTTTTTTTTTTTTTTTTTTTTTTATAAATTAAGAGTATGTTGATAATTAAAGTTCAGCAGGCGCGGATTAGAACGAACTAATAATTATAAAGGCATTAGCTAATTATTTAGGGATTTCTGTTACAGAATACTTTTCGTGAAAGAAACAAGATGTGAAGAGTGTTTCATTATTTAAAAAAAAAATGGTTGTGAATAAATAACTGCTAGTGAATTTAAATAATTCATGGTAAATTTCAATTAAACTTCTTTATTACGAACTTTTCCATACCCGCGCATCCGCATGTTGACAAAGTTAGTTGTTTACATAAGCTATCATATCCCCCATAACAGTGAACGTTAGTGCTTAATAACTTCTTTCCTAGTTGAAAGCGAACTTTTTTTTTAACGGATTCGTATTTAGTGCATCGAAATACGTTATTGTACAAAATTTGAAAGAAATCGGTTATGAGTACACTTAACTGCAGTTTTACCTAACTTTAAGTATGCGAACTTTTTTTTTAACGGATTCGTATTTAGTGCATCGAAATACGTTATTGTACAAAATTTGAATGAAATCAGTTAGGAGGACGCTAAACTGCAGTTTTACCTAACTTTAAGTATGGCTAAACAGCAGCCGCACTTGACATTTTAATTGCAGAATAAATTGTTAATTGCGAACTGCGCAATTACAATTGATTAATCGTTAATTGCGAAATCCGCGATTAACAATTGATTAATCGTAATTGCGGATTCACACAGTAACGATTGATTAATTGTAATCGCGAAATCCACTATTACGATTAATATTTAATTGTTAATCGCGAACTCCGCGATTAACAATTGATTAATCGTAATTGCGAGTTGATGTGATTGAATTTTTAATTGTCAATCGTCAATCGCCTCTGCGATTAACGTTTGCCCAACTCTGATACTAATGAGACTTCCTGGGTAATACCAATTTTTCAGGAATAAATTGAGTGGTATAAAATATTGTTTTACTTTTCACTAAAACCTGTGGGATTTTTACTCGATGAGAAAACGGTCTACAAAGAAGTATTTTGCATGGGCGTATATAAGGGGGGGGGAGCTGCAGCCCCCCCCCCCCCCCCCCGAAATTTTGATTTGATCGGTAAAAATTTCATAAAAATAAATTAAATAAGATCATTTAGTTCATAAAACATATTCTATTTTGGGTGTAATAGCGTTTAAGTTGGCTAAAACTCTTCCAAGATCTAAATTGTTAGTATTCCATACACCGGAAATGGTCTCTGCCCCCTCCGAAATTATTTTCTATATACGCCCATGGTATTTTTTGATCATACCTATTAATAAAATTGAAAAGCAATATTAGGGATGTATCCTACAACTAATTAGGTATAAAAAAATGTTAGTTGAAACGGGATTGAAAAACCTTCGGTTTTGAGGGTTTTTCCCACTCGGCAACACTGTGCGTCGTCCCTATGGAAATTAGCTGATGATACCGAAGAGAGGGGGGAGAGGAGAGAGCCGCAGCTGGTAAGCACCGCTGTCGCTGTCAGTTCGCTAGAAGATCGGGATGAGTTCGGTTCTGTTGTTGTTGGCTTTCTGCTCTTCTGTCGTCACACAAGGAATACTACATCTCAGTAAGGGCAAATACTAAGACCTATATTATATTAAATTTTTGCTTATTTCATTCAGGACAAAGTTTAAATTATCCTACGAATTGACTGAATTACTTTCCGATGGTAGTCTACTCGTCGTTGAACTTATTAAATATCTAATACACACAAAAAATATAATACAAGAATATTTTTAAAAAATAAAGCCATTTAGTAAAATTGATTTTTCCTTAATTGATCTAACAAAAAGATACTCTCTTTTTGTTGGGTTAATGGAACCGAACATTTGATAATATCTGGTACGCAGAGACATTTGAAACATAACCAGAAATAATTTTATTTCTAATAGATTAAAGAAAATATTTAGTTTTATCACCAAATAAAACTTATTTAATCGGGGGCTTTCTTCTCATTATCATTGAGTTTGCGGAATAGAAATCAGTCTTTTCTTTTTTCTAAAGAAAAGCCATCATCCCTAGTGGGAATCGAACCTACGACCCTTCGGCACGGAGTGTTAAGTGCTCACAGCCACCAGGCCTCCACTAGCTTTTCTATTTTTTTTTTCATTTGTGTTTTTTTTTTTTTTTTTGTGTATTTTTTATAATTCATTTGTTCATGAAATAGAGTCTCTCCTCCACTAGCTAATTTTGATTTATTAACAAGTTCCGTTCACAGCACTACAAGGTGCTGTCAAATGTTATTTCAATATATATTTACATTTAAACAAATGACGGCTAATAATTAATTTTAGCACTTTCCTCCGAAGGAAAGTAGCTATTGAGGTTGCACTCATGACGGAATTTTTGAAAAATTTCTTCGAATCTTTATCGATTAGTGGACACCGTAAATGACCCCAGTTAAAACTTATATATATATATATATATATATATATATATATATATATGTCCTTTAACACAATATGGGCCAGAGTTTTTGTTTCTTCCCCACGAAACTTGGTATGTAGTATTCCCCCATCAAACGATTGAACGAGTTCGTTAACCAACAAAATCGGTCCATCCGGAGGGGGATTTACTCCGGAGCCAAAGTAGTTATTTGTCAATACCAGCCATAATTTTTGTTATATTTCAACGAAAATTGGTAATTGTTGAGATCAACTTTAAGAGAAAAATTTGTTGTAAAAAATAGACTAAATCGGTTGACTGGAAGGGGGGGTTATTCGGTTAACGAACTCGTTCAATCGTTTGATGGGGGGAATACTACATACCAAGTTTCGTAGCGAAAAAACAAAAACTCTGGCCTGTATCGTGTTAACGGACACATATATAACTATATATACAAATATATATATATATATATATATATATATATATATATATATATATATATATATATATATATGTTTGATGTTAACCCCCATAGCAGCCAACCTGTGACGTCATCACTCGGCTCACCATAGAGGTTGCCTCCATATATGCATCTGCTACCTCCATGCAGTTCAAATGCTAGAGACCGTTAAAACAAAGGGACCTGGACTCCATTAGCAACCTTTGACTAATGTATGCTGTGGACACCATGTGCATCCTTTTACAAAAGCCCATAGCTTTGGCCATGGTCGAGTAGAGACCACAAGCAACCCGGAGAGCAACATGGAGGAGGATGAAGAGAAGAAAGGACCCCACAGTGAGTAGCACAACTATCCCAACATGCGAGACTACTCCTGCTTCAGCAGACCGCATGGACCAGACATCAATTTATTTTAATATAAACCCCCCTTTATAAACCTCAAAAACCACTAACACATTAACCAATATTATAACCCTTTTCGGCCACCCCCCACTCATAGAAACATGTAACATAATATTATTACACTTAATTTATTTCATATCCGTGCATACTTTCAAATATCCCGAAATACAGTCCACTCCATTCATGTGAATCAGCACCAGCATTACAGCGGTACGTTCATTCCCAATGGTATAGCACCTTGGGACAGCGTAGTGCAAACATAGTGGTCCTCCGGGCCGGATAAAATTAACCCAACAATTGGGTTCAAAATTAAAATCATATTTACTGAGCTTTCTCAATTTATTTTGTTTATTCTTCATCATCATTGTCTGCATAATCTTCATTATTAGAATTATTATTTTCATATATTGCTCCTATTAGGTCAATCCTACTTGTAAATCATTGCATCGCAGTAATTTTTAATTAATTAGAATTATCAACAGGATTGATTCTCAAATAATTTTACATTTTTTACTTTTTTTGCTTCAGTTAACAGTAATATTAATTATTGTGTATATATTAGGCATATCTTTAATAGTAGAACCAAAAATGCTATTTACTTTAGTGTTTAAAGCTCTTTATTTTATTTAACTTGCATAGTTAATAGATTATAGGATACAAGTTGCAACTTTCAACAGTTGCAAGTGCAGTTACTGTACTTCAGAGTTTGCTTTCATTATTATCAGTTAATTATTAATTTTTTTTCTCCATTGAGGCAAACTGTATTATTTAATGTTTATATTAAGATGTTTCTGCAGAAAAGAAACATTAATTATCAAACATATAGTATCTCTCAATCTGGTAAATGAGTTCTGTTAAGAATATTAATCAAATTGAGTAAACCTTTAGAAATTAATGAACATTTTAATCAGATGATTATAAATTGATCAACAATTTAATTAATTTATTACAATGTTGTGATAATTTTGGTAAAATAATTGTAATAATCATTCAGCTTACTTCTATCACTGCTTTTCCTAGCAAAATCACTTACCTTTTATTGCTAGTGCTTTGTATCAATTTTCAATATTGCCTGGATATAATCATAAGTTATAATCATCTAAGTTCTTTATTTACCTGACTTAAGTTCCAATTCTCCATTAATTGATTAATAAAGGTGAATAGTTATTCACTCAGCATTCATTAAGCCTTGCGGTTTGCAATTTTCAACAGTTATATGGATTTAAATAAATAAAATACTCATCTTTGCCATTATATTTTTCTGTGTATCTATTTAATTAGATAATAATAAGTTACAATACTTAGTCATTTCTGCCTACATAGTGCAGCTATCATCTTTATATAATTAGTTTGACATTATCAATTGTCCTTTAGCACCTTATTTATTCTTATATACAATGATTTAGTCACTATTAAATGATTGTCAACACTTTTAACTTAGCAAAGAGCAAATAACTTAGTACAGAACACAATGTGCTAATGTCAGTTGTTATCATATATCTGGGCAGGTTACTGCCTCAACAGAGAGGTCTGTCTCTTTACAGCTCTCTGAACTCTCCGTGCTGCACAGTCATCCTCTGCGTGACGTCATCATTGTCATACCTTTACTTTATTTCTTGCCTACTTAGGTCAATTTATTATTTTATAATAATTATTTGCTTTGCTTGTTGACATCATTAAATATATTAATTTGCTGAATCAATAATTGGTGCTATTATTTACTGCTTTATTACTTTAAAGCCATTATACAATTTTCTATTTATTTTTTTTTCTATAGAATGTTCGTGTTGCTCATCATTTGCACTCTTTTTTTTTTTTTACATTTTTCTCCTCATGGTCTTGCTTTCTCTCTCTCTTCTCTCCTCTTTGCTCGATGGGTTGTAGTATCCTAATCATTTTACACTCTACTTTCAAGTCATCTCTATTGATAGAAGAATTTTCAACCATGCCTGAGTCTATCCCTGATTACGACTCTCACATCAAGATCCTTGAACGGAAGTTGCGGTCTCTCAAGAGAAACATTACCAGTTTGTCCACAGTACGGAAAGCCGCCATCGCTGATGATTCGCAAACGTATCTATTTCTCGTGCACCACGATTCAGCCGAAGCACATTGGGCGTCTTATCAAGAAACCTGGGATGAGCTTGATAGGATCCACGTCTTGATAGACAAGCCAGATCAATTTCCCTCAAGGGCTTGGGAGGAGCACTACGACCAAGTGCAGAGCGAGATATTTAACGCTCGCGCTCTACGTTCGCACCTCAAATCGAAGGAAGAACCCCGGGATGCTCGTCAAACTATGCTTCCCGAAGACCTCAGTCAAGTCCTTGGCGCTTTGAACTTAAGCGGATCTGACAGAGCTCAACTTCCCAAAATATCGATCCCCAGCTTTTCAGGAGATATTTTTCAATGGACGAGTTTTAAGGATTCATTTGTATCTCTCATCCACAACAATACCAGATTGCCGAAAGTTGACAAGCTACATTATTTAATGCAAGCCCTAAAAGGAGAAGCCTTTTCCCTCATTTGCCGGTTCCCTAAAGTCGAAGAATCATACGAGCTAGCTTGGGAGAAACTTACGGAAGCATATGACAACCCTCGTGTTCTGGCCAGCATGTACTTGCAGCGGATTCTTGACAGCGACTGTAAAGGCAACTTAGGTGAACGTCAGAGATATGAGCAGTTTCTGACTCAGGTCGGTGACAGCATCGAAGGGTTCTTGTCTCTCAATCTTGCCAATCCAGCGGACTTCATACTTTCTAAGTTAGCGCTCCGCTCTCTTAACACGGAGACGCGGAGGCAGTTCGAGCTAGCTCGCAGTGACCCGAAAGCCATGCCATCTGCTGCGGACGTCATAGACTTTGTGCGCCAACGTCTTATGGCATTTAAGTTATCAAGAGACGTAGAGTCGTCAGCGTCGTCGATGCCTGCTGAATCGCGCCCAAAAGGCGATTCAAGGGCTAAATACCCCAATCGGTGGTCTGCAAAATATAATGGTGTAGCGTTTCATGTGACAAATACTAACCGCCGCAGCCCATCACCTAGAACAAACATTCCAGGAAACAAGGCTCCAAATTCACCACAAGGTCAAAGGCGTCATTTTGCGATTCCCACAAGGTCGCGCAGTTTCCAGGCGCATTCGGGCCAATGTCCGTATTGTCAAGGCAGACATCTTTTATCATTTTGCATCAGATTTGCGTCTCTCGCGGTTGAACAAAGATCGGAGTTCGTTGCCGCCTGGAAGGGATGCTCCAACTGCCTTCGCGAAGGGCATAATGGTGCCTGCTGCCCGTCGAAATTTTCGTGCAAATTTTGCAAAGGAAGGCATCATAGTCTTATACACGAGGAAAAGGTAGCTGCTACAAAAACATCAAGTAAAAATGGAACAAAATATGAAGAACCTGCCAATCCACAAATCCCTGATGCGTTCATTGGCTTCGAATCCTCAGCCGAAGAACCTGCATATTCGGGCGGACTAGTATTCTTGGGCACTGTACAAGCACTGATCAAATCCCCAAAGGGAAAACTTTACCCCATCCGCGCCGTGATGGATTCCGGCAGCCAACACACTTTTATCACTAGGCAACTAGCCAGTCGGATAGGGGCGCCCGTTGAAACATTCATAGGAAACGTGTGTGGACTCGGGGGTTCCAAAATCGCTCAACCCCTAAACACTGCGACCTGTGTGATCAAGCCATATTCCTCCCCAAAGGAATATAAGACCAAAGTTTTGATCGTCGAACGGATCACCTCAGCGCTGCCCAATCTCCCAGCTCCTCCCAATGTCTACGAGCGATTCTCATCTCTCCCGCTAGCGGACCAGGATTTTGCCAAATCGGTTCCAGTGGATGCTTTGATTGGCAGTGATCTATACCCACAGCTAATCAACGGAGCTCCAATAAAATCCGAGGTCGGCGATTTGTACCTTACACCTTCAGTTTTTGGACTTGTGGTCTCGGGGAAGTTAGAAGCCACCGAGAGCCCGGAAACAAGCGTTCTGTTTTGTCTCTCAACGTCCAGCATCAAAACAAAAGACGAAATGTGTGAGCAGCATTTTCAGAACCCGCACAGCCGCACGAAGGACGGCCGTTATCAGGTTGAGCTACCTAGGTGGAGAAGGGAATATCTCCACACCCTTCAACAAAGGTCCAAATGGACGCGAAGAACCCCTGATCTTCAGCCTGGTGACTTGGTCATTCTCGTCGAGAAACGCCCAGCCATTGGCCACTGGCCTGTCGGCAGAGTCGTCGAAACCTTTCCGGGTAGAGACGGTGTTACGCGCTCGGTAGTTGTCAGGACTCCTTCCGGCAGTCACCTTACCAGAGCAGTGTCATCGCTTGTCCCCCTTTTTCTTCCCGAGGACAAGGAGTCCAAGGATAATTAAACTTTTAATTTTTGTCGTCTACCATGTTTTGGTAGCTATTCATGTATTTATTTATTTCAGTAGGGTAACTGAAGGAAGCAATTAAATTTATTATTTTGTTAAATTTAAGTAATTATTTATCTTTTTTATAAGCGATGCAGTGATCGTCTTCTTTCATCATTTGTCATTGTTATAGTTTTTCCCCATGTGATGTTTATTATTTGTATGCTCCATAACTTAAGTTTTGTTTTCTTTATTTAAATTTAACCGGGTCAAATTTAGGTGGGCGGTTTGTTTGATGTAAACCCCCATAGCAGCCAACCTGTGACGTCATCACTCGGCTCACCATAGAGGTTGCCTCCATATATGCATCTGCTACCTCCATGCAGTTCAAATGCTAGAGACCGTTAAAACAAAGGGACCTGGACTCCATTAGCAACCTTTGACTAATGTATGCTGTGGACACCATGTGCATCCTTTTACAAAAGCCCATAGCTTTGGCCATGGTCGAGTAGAGACCACAAGCAACCCGGAGAGCAACATGGAGGAGGATGAAGAGAAGAAAGGACCCCACAGTGAGTAGCACAACTATCCCAACATGCGAGACTACTCCTGCTTCAGCAGACCGCATGGACCAGACATCAATTTATTTTAATATAAACCCCCCTTTATAAACCTCAAAAACCACTAACACATTAACCAATATTATAACCCTTTTCGGCCACCCCCCACTCATAGAAACATGTAACATAATATTATTACACTTAATTTATTTCATATCCGTGCATACTTTCAAATATCCCGAAATACAGTCCACTCCATTCATGTGAATCAGCACCAGCATTACAGCGGTACGTTCATTCCCAATGGTATAGCACCTTGGGACAGCGTAGTGCAAACAATATATATATATATATATATATATATATATATATAGAGAGAGAGAGAGAGATAGATAGATACATATATATAAATTTTAACTGGAGTCATTTTCGGTGTCTGCTAGGTAGGATCGATAAAGATTCGAAGAAATTTTTCAAAAATTCCGTCATGAGTGCAACCTCAATAGCTATTTTCCTTCGGAGGAAAGTGCTAAAAGGTAATTATATTGAACTTATTCAATTTTAACCATTAATGAGTTTTTAGCGCGGTTCTTCCCTCCCTCCATAGGGAGGAAACCTTACCATTCGAAAGCTTTCTAAATGTTCTACAAAAAAGATTCCTTCTTCTTCCTTCTTGAAGGAGTTGCATTTCGCCAGGTACCAAGAAATGACGTCGTTTCCTATATTAAAAGTGAAATTAAATCGTCGTGGATCTCTAAATGGCATACTATCAGAGAAAACAAATTAAGGGAAATAAAGGCTTACCCTGTGCCCTGAAGGACTTCGTCTATAGCGGAAAATAGGAGAGCAGAAGTGGTCCTTGCTCGGCTCAGGATAGGCCACACACGATTGACGCACTCCTACCTAATGTCGAGGGATGAAGCACCAGAGTGCCCAGCTTGTGGTGTCGTAATTTCCATCAAACATATCTTCACTGAATGCCGTGCCTACGAGAATGAAAGGTCTCTATTTGGGCTCACGGGTAATTTGAGTGAAGATATGGGTGATGCCCCGAATAAGATCAAAAATTTATTTAATTTTTTAGAATACACACAACTTGTAAAAAAACTATGATTGTTGTGGCATGTGGTGGCTATGTGCAACAAACAGAACTCATTGCTTAAGGTTAACTATCAACTAATATTTAAATTTAGTATAAAAATTCTAATATTCAACAATATATTATTTTGAAAACAATAATTGAACACTTAATGGCTGAATAACAACTATTACAAGCATACATTTATAAAATAAAATTCTAAACTTTATTTAAAATCTGTGGCGTTAATATCCTAAAAGGTTGAAACGCCTTAAAAAGGAAAGAAAAAAAAAAAAAAAAAAAAAAAGATTCCGAAGTAATTTTTGATTAGACATTGTCAATCGGAGAAATAAGTGCTTAAAACTTCAAATGTATTTGTTTTGTTCTTTTGAAGGGGTTTTTGTCTTTGTTTAAATCACTTTTTAATTGATTTTTTTTTAATGCATTTATCTGTAAAATTAGTATTATGGTAAAAATATTTCTATGCCCCTTCTCATATAGACTTTTAAGTCCCTCCTGAAAACATAATTCTATAAAAGCCACTACTCTTAAATATT
Organism: Gonocerus acuteangulatus; assembly: GCA_946811695.1. Taxonomy (NCBI): domain Eukaryota; kingdom Metazoa; phylum Arthropoda; class Insecta; order Hemiptera; family Coreidae; genus Gonocerus; species Gonocerus acuteangulatus. Next base: position 6,096,057 of record OX328128.1, on the reverse strand, counting down.
TCAATAATCCCATCTTGATGGAAATCTCTCATTTCCAAGACAATTATTCCTTATGATAATTTGTGATGTTTTGTTTCATTTTTTTGAAATAGATTATGATTTATTGCTTATCCTAATCGATAATTGCCAATCTCGTAAAATCAATCTTCTTGAAAATTGACTGAAATCAAAGACGTGTAGTAGACATTAGAAGAAAATTCTGCAAACCATAATAAGCACTAAATGTAATAGAGCCAGTACCTCGTTGGCTTGGGGAAAACATACAGCGGGGATATTCTTTGTTTGAAATCACTTCTTCCCGGAAATCCCAGAAGATATGGAAACCAGGGGTCAGGGTCGATCCTATCCCCGTGCGTTGTTTGCTTGGGAGTCGTGGGATTTACATCAGCGGCTAATGGAACGAGGAAAACACTAATATAATAATCCAAGGATTTGTACACCACAGTAACTAATCCGTACTTATAAAAATCACTTGTCTGTTTGTTCCTTATACACATGGGCGTATATAAGGGTGGGGCTTAGGTGGCTGCAGCCCCCCCCCCCGAAATTTTCATTTGGTGGTAAAAATGTGTCATAAAAATAAATTAAATAAGATCACTTAGCTGATAAAAATAGTTTATTTTAGGCGTAATAGCGTTTTAGATGACTAAAACTATTCCAAGTTCTAAAGTTTCCATATTCCATGCCCCGGAAATGGTCTCAGCCCCCCCCCGAAATTTTTCCAGCCCCTCCAGAAATTATTTCCTATATACACCCATGCTTATACAAATCCACACCCTTCTTCCGATTTTGATCAAAGTTGGCACACAGGTAGGTCTGGATAAGATGAATGTCATAGGCTAGGTCAAAAACGTCTACCAGCTGTCTGTCTGTATGTTGGTTCCTTATACAAATCCATACCGTTCTACCGATTTTGACCAAAGTTGGCACACTCGTAGGTCTTGATACGAGGAGTGGCATAGGCTAGGTCAAAATCGTCTACCTGCTTTCTGTCTGTAAGTTCGTTCCTTATACAAATCTTCATCGTTTGCCCGATTTTGACAAAACTTGACACACATGTAGGTCTTAATCCAGGGAGTGTTGTAGATTAGGTCAAAGTCATCTAGGACTCACAGTTAGGAGGTCAGGGGTTCGAAACTGTGAACCCGAACAGAACCCCGAACGCTGGAGAAAGATGCCGTATGACTAATACATTTAATTCCTAGCGAAGCAATTTAAAACGAAGCATATATGTAGAAGCTTTAGGTTTATTTTTGGAACTTTCCTGGATACCTAGCACCTTTTCGATAATAACCTTATTTGTAGACAGCTTCATGTAGAATAAGATGGTTTACAGTTCACGTTGATAGCTTAATAAATAACGAAGTTATTTAACTTATTGCTAACCTCTGAAAACGCAACAAATGACCGAACTTCACAAACAAAATGGTTGTCAGCAACTGAATTAATAATGATAAAATTGTAAAAAAAAAAACAAAAAAAAACGGTCTTTTTGCGGAGACCACATCCAGTTACTTTTGAAGCAGCAGTAGTGATTGTATCAGTGATTCAGCGCGTGTGCATAACTCCTTTGCCTTCCTATTGGAGGATTCCGATGACCAATTGCTTTGGTTCTTGCTGGGAGTAAAGCAACCTTCAACAGTGAATTAGCTTTTGTTAATGAAAAAGCTCTGTTTATGTTAGTGAGAAAAATGAGTCGTTTACAATTAGTTCGCGATGTTCCTGACAAAGAAAAAGGGATTGGTTTCTTACTCGGAAAAATTATGCAATCCTATTAATTTTAGCGAGTAGGATAGACTAGAGTCGCTAAAATTAATATAATTCTATTAATTGCGAGTTGGATTGACTAGGGTTTTGATATTTTCTTGAGCGAGCGGAGCGTAGCGTAGCGAGCGGAAACGCAAAGCATGCAATGCCTAATAAACGTAAAATATCCAAAAAAGAGAGAGAGAAAAGGAATAAAATATGTTTGTTTACAAATAACGTTGTTTGTTATCCTTCATAACCTGCAAAACAGTCAACTTTAATGCTTAATAACTTTTTTCATAGTTGAGAGAATTGATTTTGATCATATTAACCTTTTTATTAATAAATATTACTTGCCATCATCTAATATGAATTATAACGAGTCAAGAAGTAGTAGATAACCAGCAAAGAACCTATAAGCTAATCAGTAAGCTTATCAGCGAGTATGAGTAACTGTTATAAATCACTACTGCTACTTCAAAATAACTGGATGTGGTCTTCGCAAAAAGACCCCCAAAAAAGTTTAGTACTCCCAGATATATGTACAAATGGAAATCGTACTGTTAAAAATGAAATAAAACGTGTCAGCAACAATATTATTTATTTTTGGTTGAATTAAAATCAAGGATTTAGCCTATATATAAATGCATGGGATGTGCAGAATTAAAATCAAGGATTTAGCCTATATATAAATGCATGGGATGTGCAGAATTAAAATCAAGGATTTAGCCTATATATAAATGCATGGGATGTGCAGAATTAAAATCAAGGATTTAGCCTATATATAAATGCATGGGATGTGCAGAATTAAAATCAAGGATTTAGCCTATATATAAATGCATGGGATGTGCAGAATTAAAATCAAGGATTTAGCCTATATATAAATGCATGGGATGTGCAGAATTAAAATGGGACGGTTACTTCGATGTGAAAATAATCATTAAAAAAACCGGGGTCTCTCCGTGGTCTAATGGCTAATGACTTAGATTCTCTAGCCGAAGTTGGTGGGTTCGAGCACAGCGGGGTCAAAGGACATTTCGTGTTTCAAAAAATACTACAGCCTCTAAATTTTAATGCATTTTTTTTTTTTTTTTAATTTAAAACAACTTTGTCTAGCCAGATTTTTGTGTTTTGTTTCCCTTGTTTATTAAACTACACATAAATAATTCAATAACTTTTACAATTGAACATAAAATAATATTTTATTTCTCATCTAACATAATATCAGCACTGATATCGTTGAAATTAAACATTCAAATCCTGATTAGATTTGGGAAAAATCAGATTGACATCTTCAAAACTGAAATTTATCTTAATTCAACAATGGGATTATTTGAAATATTATTATTTTTGAATGATTTGGAAATAGATTTTGATTTTATCCAAGTCTAATCAGGATTTAAATTTTTAATTTCAACGATATCAGTGCTTATATGAGATAGGTTAGATGAAAAATGAAATATTATTTTATGTTCAATAGTAAAAGTTCGTTAATTATTTACACATTTATAAATTTTATAAACATGGGAAACCAAACACAAAAATCTGGCTTGACAAAGTTGTTCTAAATGTTATTAGCTTTCATTCTAAAAATATGGGTTGAAATCGGTTATGATTTAGTGGTTGTAGCCTTTTTTGAAACAAGAAATGTCGTTTGGCCCCACTGTGCGGCGGCAGGAATTTTCTTATCTTATGGCTCGCTGAGAAATTACTCGCTGCACCATGGATTTTGGCGCTAGTGGCCGAGATGTTGGTGCACCGTACAAAAAAGAATGATAAAAAAAGCATTCCGACTCGCGGGAACTGCGTCATCTTAGCGCACAAAGCTCGATTAGCATCACAAATCTCAGGAAACTGACAGCCACTGCCATCATGATTACCTCAGCCACTCCAACCTTATTACCAATACCTTTCACTGTTTGTTAGCTTATTATACTACAATACTAATTTTACTGATAAATGCAATTTAAAACTAGAAACAACCAATTAAAAAGTGAGATAAAGAAAGAGAAAAACCATTTCAAAACAACAAAACAAACACTTTTAGCGCGGTTCCTCCCTCCCCCATAGGGAGGAACCCCGCTTATAGGGTTGATACAATGAAACAATCCGGAAGTGCCGACTAGAAAATTTCGCGTTTCAGAACCCCTAGAGACCGAAAATAACGGTGGTTAAAATTTGTATATATATATATATATTTATTTATATATATATATATATATATATATATATATATATATATATATATATATATATATATATATATTTGTCTGTTCGCTCTCTAGATAGAAGACGAATGGTCCGATTTTGATGAAATTTGGTACAAAAATCCTTCGTCCAATTTGAAAGGTCAAGTTCGTTAACCAGCAAAATCCGCTTACTGGAAGATGGCGTTTGGGGCGAAATTCGCGCAAAAAAAATCGTAACGCTTACGTTTTTGAGTTCATAAGCTTCTAAGTACTCGTTTTATATGATTCCTGGGCTAGGAAAACGAATGAAACCATTTTCAGGGCGATAGCTTTAACCGTTTTTGAGAAAATTGGAAAAATATTTTTTGAATACCGTTTTTGGTTTGGGTACTTAGAATCATGGGATTCAGTTCAAACATTTTCTGCATGTTCTACTTTCATCAAAACTAATATGTTGAAATTTTGGTTACGTTTGGAGTTAAGGAAGGGTTAGAATAAAATATTTTATTAACAGACATAAAAAGTTTTAGTAACTTTGTTTACTTTCATTAATATCTCGAAAAAGGTTGAGAATCTTGGTAAACGGAAGAATACCATTAGAAAGCTTATTAAATGCTCTAAAAAAAAGGTTCTAATGAAAGTTTTGATTAGGCGATGTCAATCGGAGAAATAAGAGCTTAAAACTTTAAAGTAATTGATTTCGCTTATTCGAACTGTTCTTTTTGTCTGTTTTTTATTCCTTGTTATTTTTTAATTGCTTATTGTTGGATAATGTATTTGAAAATAAAACAGGTTAAGAAAAATAAGAAAAACAATTTAATGTTAGAGATATGGATTTCCAAGATATATACCTTTTCAACTGCCTAGCGTCCTTCCTAGGGAGGGTTCTTTGTCTTTGATTTTGGTACTTAGAATTATGGGATACAGTTGAAACATTTTCTGCATGTTGGAGTTTCATCAACACTAATATGTTGAAATTTTTGTTACGTTTAGAGTAAAGGAAGGGTTAGAATAAAATATTTTATTAACAGACATGAAATGTTTTGGGTACTTCGTATACAATACCTAATATCTCGAAGACGGTTAGGAATATTGCTAAACGGAGGGTTACCATTCGAAAGCTTACTAAATGTTCATGACCTTTCAAGACTTTACTACTCACAGGAATGGCGTTAGTGACCTTAAGGGTTGACACGCCATCATAATAATTAATTAAAAAAAAAAGACTGGTGGAACCAAAATAATAACTGCTTCTATTTTAATCTTTCCAAATTAGACTAGGGATATGAACGGAACCGCGCTAAGATGATGCAGTCCTGCGAGACGGACGTTTTTAAGTTTTATGCGCTTATATCTCTCATTGACGTTGTCCCATCGAATATGGCTTCAGAACATTTTTTGTAGAGAATTTAGTAAGCATTCGAATGGTCTCTCCCACTTACCAAGATTTCCCAACCGTTATCGAGATATTTACGAAAAATGTATGGACATCCGAAAACTTTTCACGTCTATTAATAAAATTTTTTTTTTCGCATACTTCCTTAACTTCAAATATAACCAAAATTTAATCATCTTAGTTGGGATTAATTTCCAAAATGTAGAAAATATTTCAATTGAATCCCGCGATTCTAAGTACTACCAAAAAAATAATGACTTACAAAAACATTGATTCCACTTTTCTCAGAAACGGTTACAGATATCGCCTTAAAAATGGTTTCATTCGTTTTCTTATGTTAAGAAACCTATAAAACAAGTACCTGCAAGCATATAAACTCAAAATCATATAATACATAGCATATAAACTCAATCATACAGATATTTTACTAGCTGAAAAATTAAATAAGTACGAACGTACGACTAGACATTTTAAAAAGGACAATCCTGACATTTTAATAATAAAAGCAGACAAATCGAATAAAACGGTCTTAATCGATAGGGATACATATAACCAGAAAATGGAAAACATTTTAAAGGATCCAAATGTTTATAAGCAAATAGACTATAACCCGACTACTAGCCTTAAAAACAAAGTTATTAAATATTTAGACAATTTGGTAAAGAAGCGCTATATTAGTAAAATAGATAAAAGAAAACTAGTAAATCATAATTGTATGACCCCGTTAATTTATGGACTTATCAAGTTGCATAAAGAAGATAAGCCTTTACGACCTATAATCAGTGCATGTGAATCCCCAATACAAAAACTAGCGAAAATGTTAGGAGATGATCTAAAATTATTCTGTGATAATAACCCTTTTGATATTTTAAGTGCGACACATTTAATAGACAATCTTAAAGATATTAAGATTTTACCGGATTTTAAATTAGTATCATTTGACGTGGTTAACATGTTCCCAAATATTCCCGTAGAGTTAGCAATCAAAATAATAAATAACAATTGGAACCAGATAGAAAAACACACAAAAATTAAAAATAAAGAATTATTCATCGAAGGAATTCGCTTATGTTGCAAATTTGGATATTTTCAATTTAATAATAGATTATATAAACAACTTTATGGCATACAGATGGGAAACCCACTTTCAATTGCTATTAGTGGAATAGTTATGAATTCTATTCTTACAGAACTTATTTCGGAGGTCAAAATTAAAATACAGTTTTTATACAGATACGTTGACGACCTTATTTTATGCGTAAAAGAAAATGACATAGACGAACTTTTAAACATTTTTAATAATAAATGCAATAATTTGCAGTTTACAAAAGAGTTGGAAGTGAATAAAAGTTTGGGATTTTTGGATATGGAAATAATTAGAAATGAGAATAATTTCCTCGAGTGTAAATGGAAACCTAAGACATATCATTCAACAAGGATGATTAATTTTTACTCCAGCCACCCTTTTAATTTCAAAAAGAACCTTTTATATAACAGAACATTATCAGCTTTACGGAGAACATCTCCTAAATTTTACAGTGAAATAAAAAATAAATTGAGAAATTTATTCACGGAAAATAATTACCCTAGGGATTTAATTGAAATTCAAATAAAAAGGGCTGAAAAACACATAATATATAATAAACGATTAATTGACCTTCCGGAAAATAGTGATAAATGTAAATTTGAACCCCAACTTTTTAATTTACCGGACGAATTTTTTAACGATTTACAAAACAAAAAGAAAAGAAAATATTCTGAAACTTTTATTGAATCAAGGCCATCTAAAAAAGTTAAAACAGAAGTAATAAACAAGGAAGTGCAGAATAATAAGCGTAAAAGAGATCTTAATGATAATTCCGATATATCGAACAAAAAACAAAGATTATTGGTGCAAACTAATATTAATCAATTTTTCATTAAAAATAACGGCAGATTAGAAGAAACCACGTTAAATAATCACTTATTTTTACAAAAAAGGAAACAATTGGTTTTAAATAACAGTATTGACAAAGATGTAAATCCAATTAAGCAATATTTTACTTTCGATTATCATCCTCTTATAGAAAACAAAATAAAAACAATATGTAAAGATGTTTGTAAAATTGGCTGGAAATATAAACATACAATAAACAATGTATTTAGTAATATTAAAGACAGGGTTAAAGCATCAAGTTCAAAATATAATATTTATAAAATCAACTGCAATGACTGTAACAAATGTTATATTGGGGAATCTGCGCAATTATTAGGTAAAAGAATTATACAACACGTAAAGAGCATTGACACACAAGAAAACGGTACAGCATTGACGGATCATGCAATAACAAAAAAACACAGTTTCAATTTCAAAGAATTCAAAATATTAAATAAAGAAAGAAATACCCTGAAAAGAAAAATAAAAGAAAATATTTATATTTTAAAAAATTCGAAAATAGCAGTGAATAAAAGAACCGATCTGAAAAATGTTCACCAAATTTTCTATGGAATAATAGATTAATACCCAAAAATGTATAAAACAATATTTGACGAGTAGACTTTACTAGGACAACAACAAAGGACAGATAACGACAGGGCCATTTTGGCCATCCACTTACAGGGTTAGTATTAAGCAGGACTCCAGAGGGAGTACTTGGTAACGGGAGGACTTCCTTGCAAGGTAGGACTCAACACCTTTTATAAAAAATATGTAATTTAGCTATAATTATTGCAATATTTAGGGTAGAAGTAACATTTAATGAGCATGATAATGTTAATGCCTTTTGTGGAACAGTTCAAATTTGATAGTTTTAATATAGTAAAAAAAGGTTTGTGTGGATGTGCAAAAAATTATATTTTGTTGTAGAAGTGCCCCTGAAGAGGTGCGAAGAAAAGATGCACGAAACATGTCGGGCCCAATAAATAAAGTAGTATAATAAAGGAAGACTGCTTAATGACCCCATGCCTCCTAGGATAAAAAAGTCCGACTCGCAGGAACTGCATCATCTTAGCGCGGTTCCGTTCTTATCCGAAGTGCGATTAGTAAAGGAATAGTAGCAGCTATCGGTAGGTTTTGATCTGTCGTTAAAAATATAAAATAAAATCACAAAGAGAAGGAAGCTTGAAGAGCCACATATGGAAACTGACAGTTTTCTAAACGGATGGGACTCTCCCGTCATCGCGACGCTCACTCTAGGAAAACTATATTACCAATATTATTCTTATTTTCTCAGCTTTAATGAAATACTCATTCCACCGTTAAATAAACTTAAAAAACAAAAGTGAGGTAAACAGTGACAAAAACCCGTTTAAAATAACAAAACTAACACTTTCGTAGTTTTAAGCACTTACTTCTCCGACTGACATTGCCCCATCGAAATTTGCTTCAGAATCTTTTTTTTTTAGAGAATTTAGTAAGCTTTTGAATGGTTAAATCGTACTTCCCACGATTTCTTAACTGTTTTGAAGATATTAAGGGGGGAAAATGGTGCTAATACCTACCGATAGCTGCTATATTCCTTCACTAATCGCACTTGAGATAAGAACGGAACCGCGCTAAGATGAAGCAGTTCCTGCGGGTCGGACTTTTTTTTGTCAGACAAATTAATGTATTATGTTTATATTATAATATAAATATTATGTTTATAAGAAGAGCAAATCACTTTAATTGCGGTGTAAAATATTGTTGCTAGCTAAATCTAAGTATTATATAAGCTCATAAGGAAAAAATGGTGCTAATGACTCAGATTTCGATACACCATAAAAGAAAAAAAAAATTAAGGACAATATACAAAGATTCCGAATTATTTCATGTCTGTTAATAAAATATTTTATTCTAATCCCAATAACGCAACACTTATACACAAATAAACTTTTTTTAGGTACCTATTTAATACGTATAAAATAAGGTTATAATGAGCGATCCGCTGTGGCATACACCAAGTACTACCACCGTGTGGAGTGCAACTAGTATAGACCGGTACGTCTGTACCACTGTGGTATGTAAAGAGCGGCTGTTCTGATACTGGCAAAAATTAGAAATCCTACATTCCTAAAGTTGTTTGGAGGCTTATCTTTATGACTCTAGACAAAGACTTGAAGATGACGAGGGTACACAGGGAGACGAGAGTACCTGGGGACAGGGAAAACGCCCCCAGCCTAAGCCTCCTAGCTCCTCACCTTCGAATTCATATGATTTCGTTCAATGAATTTAAAAAAAAAAAAATTAATAAATAGATAAAAACTTCTGAAAATAGGGAATACCAAAAACAATTCTAAAGAACGAAATCAACACCAGTACAGTCATCTAGATATTCATAGGGCATCTTCGAATTCCAAGATACCGTTGAAACAAAATATGGTTTCTATAAATACGTATCCTGTTTTATTGACTAATACATTTGACTACTATAAGCAATAACAAAAATAACGAGCAGTGAAAAAAAAACTGTAGGAAACACACAAAAAGATTCGTTCAAATGAACGAAATTACCTATGTTTTAAGCACTTATTTCTCCAAATATGACCATCCCATCGCAAATGTCTTCACAACATTTTTTGTAGAAAATTTAGTAACCTTTCGAATGGTAATCTTTTGCTTGCCAAGATTCCAAACCGTTTTCGTGATATTAATGAAAATATACGAAGTTCCCAAAACTTTTCATGTCTAAAAATGAAATATTTTATTTTAATCCTTCCTTTACTCCAAACGTAGCCAAATTTTCAACATATTAGTTTTGATAAAATTCAAACATGGAGAAAATGTTTCAACTGAAGCCCATGATTCTAAGTACCAAAATCAAAGACAAAAAAACCAGTTCGAATAAGCGAAATCAATTACTTTAAAGTTTTAAGCACTTATTTCTCCGATTGACATCGCCTAATCAAAACTTTCATTAGAACCTTTTTTGTAGAGCATTTAGTAAGCATTCTAATGGTAATCTGTTGTTTCACAAGATTCTCAACCTTTTGCGAGATATTAAGGAAAGTATACAAAGTTACCAAAACTTTTCATGTCTGTTCATAAAATATTTTATTCTAACCCTTCCTTAACTCCAAACGTAACATAACTTTCTACATATTAGTTTTAATGAAAGTAGAACATGCAGATAATGTTTCAACTGAATCCCGTGATTCTAAGTACCCAAACCAAAAACGGTATTCAAAAACTATTTTTCCAATTTTCTCGAAAACGGATAAAGCTATCGCCTTGAAAATGGTTCCATTCGTTTTCCTCGCCCAAGAAGCCTATAAAAAGAGTACTTACAAGCTTATGAACTCAAAAACGTAAGCGTTACGATTTTTTCTGCGCGAATTTCGCCCCAAACGCCATCTTCCAGTGAGCGGATTTTTCTGGTTAACGAACTTGACCTTTCAAATTGGACGACTGATTTTTGTACCAAATTTCATCAAAATCGGACCATTCGTCTTCTATTTAGAGAGCGAACAGACAAATATATATATATATATATATATATATAAATAAATATATACATATATATATATATACAAATTTGAACCACCGTTATTTTCGGTTTCTAGGGGTTCTGAAACGCAAAATTTTCTAGTCGGCACTTCCGGATCGTTTCATTGTATCAACCTTATAAGCGGGGTTCCTCCCTATGGGGGAGGGAGGAACCGCGCTAAAAGGAATATATATATATATATATATATATTTGTCTGTTCGCTCTCTAGATAGAAGACGAATGGTCCGATTTTGATGAAATTTGGTACAAAAATCCTTCGTCCAATTTGAAAGGTCAAGTTCGTTAACCAGCAAAATCCGCTTACTGGAAGATGGCGTTTGGGGCGAAATTCGCGCAAAAAAAATCGTAACGCTTACGTTTTTGAGTTCATAAGCTTCTAAGTACTCGTTTTATATGATTCCTGGGCTAGGAAAACGAATGAAACCATTTTCAGGGCGATAGCTTTAACCGTTTTTGAGAAAATTGGAAAAATATTTTTTGAATACCGTTTTTGGTTTGGGTACTTAGAATCATGGGATTCAGTTCAAACATTTTCTGCATGTTCTACTTTCATCAAAACTAATATGTTGAAATTTTGGTTACGTTTGGAGTTAAGGAAGGGTTAGAATAAAATATTTTATTAACAGACATAAAAAGTTTTAGTAACTTTGTTTACTTTCATTAATATCTCGAAAAAGGTTGAGAATCTTGGTAAACGGAAGAATACCATTAGAAAGCTTATTAAATGCTCTAAAAAAAAGGTTCTAATGAAAGTTTTGATTAGGCGATGTCAATCGGAGAAATAAGAGCTTAAAACTTTAAAGTAATTGATTTCGCTTATTCGAACTGTTCTTTTTGTCTGTTTTTTATTCCTTGTTATTTTTTAATTGCTTATTGTTGGATAATGTATTTGAAAATAAAACAGGTTAAGAAAAATAAGAAAAACAATTTAATGTTAGAGATATGGATTTCCAAGATATATACCTTTTCAACTGCCTAGCGTCCTTCCTAGGGAGGGTTCTTTGTCTTTGATTTTGGTACTTAGAATTATGGGATACAGTTGAAACATTTTCTGCATGTTGGAGTTTCATCAACACTAATATGTTGAAATTTTTGTTACGTTTAGAGTAAAGGAAGGGTTAGAATAAAATATTTTATTAACAGACATGAAATGTTTTGGGTACTTCGTATACAATACCTAATATCTCGAAGACGGTTAGGAATATTGCTAAACGGAGGGTTACCATTCGAAAGCTTACTAAATGTTCATGACCTTTCAAGACTTTACTACTCACAGGAATGGCGTTAGTGACCTTAAGGGTTGACACGCCATCATAATAATTAATTAAAAAAAAAAGACTGGTGGAACCAAAATAATAACTGCTTCTATTTTAATCTTTCCAAATTAGACTAGGGATATGAACGGAACCGCGCTAAGATGATGCAGTCCTGCGAGACGGACGTTTTTAAGTTTTATGCGCTTATATCTCTCATTGACGTTGTCCCATCGAATATGGCTTCAGAACATTTTTTGTAGAGAATTTAGTAAGCATTCGAATGGTCTCTCCCACTTACCAAGATTTCCCAACCGTTATCGAGATATTTACGAAAAATGTATGGACATCCGAAAACTTTTCACGTCTATTAATAAAATTTTTTTTTTCGCATACTTCCTTAACTTCAAATATAACCAAAATTTAATCATCTTAGTTGGGATTAATTTCCAAAATGTAGAAAATATTTCAATTGAATCCCGCGATTCTAAGTACTACCAAAAAAATAATGACTTACAAAAACATTGATTCCACTTTTCTCAGAAACGGTTACAGATATCGCCTTAAAAATGGTTTCATTCGTTTTCTTATGTTAAGAAACCTATAAAACAAGTACCTGCAAGCATATAAACTCAAAAAACGTAAGCGTTACGATTTTTTATGCGCGAATTTCGCCCCAAACACTATCTTCTAGTGGGCGGATTCTGCTAGTTAACGAACTTGACCTTTCAAATTAGAAGACAGATTTTTGTGCCAAATTTCATCAAAATCGGACCATTTTTGAGCCGTCAGGAGCGCGAACAGACAAGCATATATATAAATATATACATATATATATATATATACATATATATATATATATATATATATATATATATATATATATATACAAATTTTAGCCACCTATATTTTCGTGATCTATAGGGTCTGAAACGTGAAAGATTCTAGTCGGCACTTCCGGATTGCGTCATGAGGTCAACCTCATAAGCGGGTTCTCCCTATGGAGATAGGGAGAACCCCAGACGATGATTTCGCAAGGGAATGTGTTTATTCTAATTTGTGGAGAAACCCTGGATGTGACCTTCATATAGGACTGCGCGGACAGCTTTCTTGATCCTTGTTTATAGCAAAGGTTGTTAACCCAATAATTCTTCTGGACTTTCTCCATAGCAACCGTGTTATGGTGGAACACAAGTCGCCGGCCATTAATATTCTAGAGTTATTAGTCGAACTGAAGGAGCAAAAGTACTCGACTCGTGAATTCGAAACTCTCTCGCGCACTGGATTATTTTATCTTCTAGTGTCATCGTCCGGGGGCGAGGTTAGCTCAGTGGTAGAGGGCTGGACTAATAAGCTAGGGGGCGAGGTTAGCTCAGTGGTAGAGGGCTGGACTCCTATGCTGGAGGACCTGAGTTCATACCCCGAGCATAGTACTAAAGATTTCATCTTCTAGTGTCTTCGTTCATGGGTTGGATTCGGCCTCCCTGACCGTCCCTAAGCCAACCCGGACTTTAATAAACTTAATAATGGGTACCTTGGTGCTAATTACTCCAGCAGTCGAAGCAGCAAGGGGGAAATCAGGCGGCCGGAGCATAGTACTGACCACACTATCTCCCTAGTGTGCCATATGGTCATTAATCAGATACCTCTACTACAGCAACAGGCCGATTACCAGAAAAGAATTTTCTATTCGATTTTTTCGTCAGCTGGTTCAGGAAAATTTAATGGAGCTAAATATAATCTGTTTATTTTATCAAATAGTTTAAGTACATTCCTCAGTAATGTTCTATAATTACATTTAACATTCCTAATGTCACGTTCAATGTTCCTGTTAAATTTCACCAAATACCATGTGAAGTGAAAGGCGCTGATTAAAAATAGCGTCACTACTCGATCCCGTTATACTCCCAGCAAGTATTTACATGATGTGTAATATCCCATGCTAATTACTGGAGACGTCAATGCCTCGAAACGACGGTGGGATTCTGACGGAGATTGGACCTTGGACTGTGAGAACCATCACGCCCGTGTTGATAATAGCTACCAAACCACACAACTGGGAGATTTCCAAAGAATATCAAAGAGATCTGCTTTAGTTTAAGGAGACTTCTCCTTACGTCATGATACCAAAAGCCTGGCTTATTGACACAAGTTGTTCTTTGTTTGTCGAGAGGAGAAAAACATACACGTGACAAAATTATATTAACATGACTGCGGATCAGACATCTTTTAGTAGATGATATTTTGTGAAAAATGTAAACATCTCTAAAAATTTAAAATGAAATCTCAAAGAGAACGAAAACTTTAGGCCCCGCAACAGGAAACTGCCAATATCAAAGTGGAAATTACTCTATCCGCCTTCTCAACTTTCGCATTAAAAAAACCTATATGAACTAATATGTTTCTATCTTTTTTTTTTTTTTTTTTTTTTTTTTTTTTAGGTTGCTTTACGAAAACGCTCATTTTACTTAATGATGGTAATTTTAAAAATTAAATTAAAATTTTCTTATCCCTATTGCTATTAGCAAAGGAATACAGGCAGTTACCGTTTGATCTTTCGTTAAAATATAAATTTAATCTTAAAGAGAAGGAAGTTGACAGTATTCTAAGCGGAAATGACTCGTCCGCCATCTCAACGTTCGCTCTAGGAAACCTCTTCCCAATAAGTTTCAAATTTTCCTGCCTTTTTTTACTAAACTTCTAATTTTACTCATAAATGCAATTTAAAACAAATACCAACCAATTTATTTTATTGTTTTACACCGCTTTTACCGAAGTCATTAGCGGTGAAAATTATATAACAACCAATTAAAAAATGAGTTAAACAAACACAAAACCCCTTTCAACAGGACAAAAAAATAAACGTTTAAGCAGTTATTTCTCCCGTTGACATCGCCCCATCGAATTTTGCTTCGGAACCTTTTTGTAGAGAATTTAGAAGCCTATAAAACGAGTGCCTGCAAGCTTATGAACTCAAAAACTATTACAATTTTTATCGCGAGAATTTCGCTCCAAACGCCATGTTTCGGTGGACGGATTCTGCTGGTTAACGAACTTGACCCCTCAAATTAGGCAAAGGGTTTTGCAGCAAATTTCATCAAAATCGGACCATTTTCAGGCAGCTACAGCGCAAACAGACATATATATATATTTATATAACCTCGTCTTTTTCGTTAATATTAATATATTTACTAGGTTACGTTATTCAACTATCATTTTTAAATTAAATTATAGATACGGTGATTAAACGAAAAATACCTGACTGTTCATTGGTGATACCTTGATACTTTAAGCCTATTAGCAAAGCATACACCGAAAGTATAGTATATTTGAGCGAATGATTGTCCATCTGTTTCCAAGCCGATCCTGTGTAATGCTCCATCCCGCCATGGATTGGAGAACAGATTAACCACCAACTAACCTTATCCAATAGGAATCCTACCAAGGAGTGACATTTCCTCGTTCACCTTTAAAACACTAATTCCAACGCTCAATATATCTTCAAGTCAATTCACTGAAGAGAATCACTTAAGTCTTCAGCCTCAAACTAATGTATCAATGATTACGCTATCATATTTCTCATCTTAATATTATTTTTATCATACTGTTATTAGCAGAAACTATTAGACAATGGAAGGTCAACAATATTTATTTATTTCATTGTGAGTCATCAGGACATTAAAGTTGTTAACACCGGCGCACAAAAAACCGAAAGGTACCAAGCGCCATTTTTAACGAAATTGAGTTTTTGGTGCTATCTCTAAGAGAATTTATATACTAATAAAAAAACTGGTTAAAATATAATGTTGTCATTAAAGCAAGAAAAAATACCAAAAAAAAAAAAGCGAAATGGTGTATCCAGTATGCTATAATAAACAGAAAGGAATCAAGCACCATTTTTATCAATATATATAAAAATGCACCCCATTACCATAACAACAGTTTATATTAATGAGAGAAAATGCATAATTTTCAATTTAATGAATAATGAAATATTTTAGTTAATATATGAATTTTAGACCAACAAAACAAGCTACGGAACATCAAGCCTCCTGCTTATCTCTACTCCATCATTTCCTCCTTTCTCCGTGGCAGGACATTCCAAGGGAGAGTGAAGACAACACTCAGCACGAAGAGAACCATCAAAGCTGGAGTACCGCAGGGGGCCATACTAAGCCCATTGCTCTACATATTGTACTGCAGTGATATGCCTGAACCAGACAACTCAGCCCTCGCTACCTTCGCAGACGACACACTCATCATCACGAAGAGCACCAACCTCAACGAAGCGATTCTTCACTTGCAAGAATGATGAATAAGATGGAAGCTCGTTATTAGCTTGGTTAAATCTTCATGTAAAGTTTTTTCACTCAGAAAATTCCAAAATGAAAATTTACTACAGCTGAAAACCACTCAATCCCTTGGACTCCAAAAGACCAGAGTATACGCTATCTCGGAGTACATCTAGACACAAGACTAACTTAGCGACATCACATTCACAAAAAACTAAAAGAAGCTCACACACGACTGATACAAATTTATCCATTAATAAATAGAAAAACTCCCCTAAAACACACCTAGTGGTACACTACTATACAAACCGACAATACTACCCATACTAACGTACGCGTGCCCTTTCTGGTTTGGTGCCAAACCCACACACTTAAAACGCGTGGTTTGGTGCCAGACCCACACACTTAAAACGCCTACAAACATTTCAAAACAGAGTACACCGAATAGTGTCCAATACTCCCTGGTTCGTAAGGAACAGCCAGATCCATTGAGAATTGGAGGTTGGTACATTTTTCACTCACATGGAAAAGCTAGTGCGAAGATACCATCAAACTCTTCCAGACTCCAGCAGTGCCGTCTTTTATCAGCTGGGACAAATAAAATCATCTCGAATAAAAAACAAACTTTACCAGAATATTTTAAATCTTTAAATTTAACCTAAAAAAAAAAAATGTTTGTGCATAATACCCTATGTATTAGTTCAAATAAAATTGTTTGTTTGTTGTTTTAGACCAACACAAAACTTATATGCAATTCTCTAATGAATGTACTACTTGAACATTTTAAAACTTTAAACATATATAACAAAATATAAATAGTATTTACCAGAACTTACTTTTTCTAACCACCCCTTTTATTATAATTATTTATATATATATATATATATATATATATATATATAAATATATATATATTTATAATATTTATTAATTTTTTTTTGTTTTTTGTTGTGTTCATATTTATTTAGTTTTCAGATACAAACAAACTATGCAATAATTTCTATTACCTGTTCAATTTATTTATTTTTTCTCCTTATTTTTATTTATGAATATACATTTATGTCTATGTAGACATCAATGAATTATATACATATATATATGTATAAGATTTATGAGCATACTTGCACAACAGGAAATCACTAAAATAGTTTGTTTATCTAATACCTAATGTTGTGGTACTGTTTTGTTTAGTTTTTGTTCTTCTTTTTTTTTTTTGACTGGACAAGGAACGTTTTTTTTTTTTTTTTTTTTTTTTTTTTTTTTTTTTTTTTTTTTTTTTTTTTTTACGGCGCATCTACATCTAGGCCATTAGCGCCGACATCCAGGGTGCAGCGAGGAATTTTACCAGCGAGCCGTGGGATGATAAAATTCCTGCCGGAGGTTGGGAATCGAACCCACCATCTCCCGCTTATGAATCCAAGGCGCTAGCCATTAGACCACGGGAGACCCCCGACAAGGAACGTGTGACCAACTTTATCATGAGCTAATCGCTATCATTACGAAGCTCATCATAAAATAAATAAAAAAAAAATGAATGTACTGATGGCACTTGGTTCCTTTCCGTTTAAAGGCGTCCGTATATTCCTATGTATTTCGTCACGCTGAATCCGAACTCGGAGTTCGTTTCACCTCATCAGGTTTAAGGGCATTTGAAGTTCAAATTTCGTATGAAGTCGTTAAAGGAGGAAAAACTATAGCTTCCATGGTTTTGAGGGCCAGTGAATTCGAATCATAAGTCTGTTTTACCCCATCGGCGCAAAATTCAAGTTAATTTCAAGGAAAAATGTTTTTATTTTACAAAAAATGAATTTTTGACTACAGATTCTGAAAGAGCAAAATATTTTACGATGTACAGAACTTCCTACTATATTAACTTTTGATTACTATATTTATATAATATGGTTTTTAACCTTAGATAACCTGTAAAGAAGAAAATAGATAACCTGTAAAGAAGAAAATAGATAACCTGTAAAGAAGAAAATAGATAACCTGTAAAGAAGAAAATAGATAACCTGTAAAGAAGAAAATAGATAACCTGTAAAGAAGAAAATAGATAACCTGTAAAGAAGAAAATAGATAACCTGCAAAGAACCTGTAAGCTAATCCGTAAGTAGCAAAATCACTGTTTAAAATCACGACACATACTTCAAAGTAACTGGATGTGGTCTTCGCAAAAAGACCCAAATTCTTTGTTGGAATATTCTGATATAAATCACACAAACAAGCACATTCCACAAAAATCTTATTGTCTGAGCTGTTTGGCTTATCGGCTAAGCTTATGTTGCTCATCATAACACTTTGGCTGCGCGTGTCATTACGGAAGGGCACTAGCGATCCTTCCGCTTACTAGTGTACCTTCGGAAGGACATTCCTCCATTACTTTTCCCTTTAGATTCAAAAGGCTAGTAAATGGAGGGGATTCACTTTTACAGCTCCAGGTAAAGACAGTTACCTTAAATATTTTTTGGGCTTTCCAACAGTGTTTCCCCTTTCAATTCGGATGGTTATGAAAAAAAAAAAATTGTCTACATGAAAAATTCAAAAAAAGATGCACCCGATGCTAAGGGATTTCCAAGCAATGAAAGCCGCAGCTAAAGTGGTAAGATGTGATTCTTACACATAAATAAATAATTTACTAATTTTTATTATTTTTTTCTCAGATGAAGGGGATTTATGTAAAGACAGCTCTCCACCATGGTACTGCAGGCCGGATTATGACTGTCCAGGATTGAAGGAAGCCATCAAGCGGAGGCAGTTTCCGAGGATCTGCTCATTCAGAGGAAGGAATAAGCCAATAATATGCTGCCCGCCTTTAGAAGAAGAAACCGCCCCTCAAACGACGACAACCAGCCGACCATACTGGCCGTCCTGGTCTAGACCCAGCCAGACTACAGCTAATGTGTCCCCCTCCACCACACCAGAACCACCTTCTTCAAGCAGTCCTCAAGAGGCGACATCGAAATGGCCCTCTTGGACTCGTCCTAGTCAGCCAGTCACTGAAGAAGATCCTAACAGAGAGAAAGAGATTACGACTCTCAGCAGTCTTCAAAGTATGAACAATGCGACAATAGGGTTAAAAGCAGAAAGAAGTGAGTTATTTAAATCCAGCACAATAAATTAAGAAAAAGTAATAACATTTTATTCAAGAGAGCAAATAATCCAACAGGCACAATCGCCGAGATAAAATAGTCCTTGCAAGATTAAGAATCGGACATAAACGGCTAACTCATTATAGTGTGGGAGATATAAGTTGTCACTTGGCTGTGGACGGGTAAGGGAAGCTGGAGGCGCCTCTAGCCAATGACGGCATTGCTGAGTTGCCTCTCCTCCCTCTCCTAGTCCTGTGCCTAGGCAGAGCAGGGGCTGAGAGAGTTGTAGAACTGGCAACGTCGAGCCCTCTCTACGCTTTCCCCAAATGACACTATAATATCTAATGACAAAAACAAACTTGTACAACATTCGACAGTGATCTTACTTAAAACATATCTTAACTGTCATTTCCAACGTAACTAGGATATTCTTTACTACATTAAAGAACTTATTTTAGCCATCATAACATGCAATATAAATAGTGCGACTCGCAGGAACTTAGCGAGTTTCTTTAGTGGCACTTGAAAAGCTTAGAATAGAAACAGTAAATATTCGCTTAAATATTAAATGAAACACTTTTTTGTAACATTTTTTTCAGTTTAGTCATCACTAAAGCACATTTATGCTAAAAGTTAAACACCTAATTCAATGATATCTTGAAGAGAAGTGAGATTTTCGTCGCCATTAAACCGTAGGCGGCTCTAGGCAAACATGTTTTTTGGGGGGGGGGGCTAATTTAGCTTGGGCCGTGCCAGGAGGTGTAGAATCAAATTTTTATAACCAGAAGCCTGGAAATCATTAGGAAGTATTTGAAAAACTAAGAATATACATTAATTACAACTTATTACTATTAATTTTCCTTTAAAAAAAACTATTTTTCTAACTTAATCGAAAAAGAGATTGTGAATTTTCATTCTGGGGGGCTAAGCCCCCCAAGCCCCCCCCCCTATTGCCGCCACTGCATTAAGCACACAAACCTCCCGCCTTATTCCGAGCTCAAATCACCAATTCGCCAATACCTACCGTAATTTTTGTCATTTTCGTTTCGGCCATCTAAAGAGAAAAATATGTTTTAAAAATAAACTAAATCGGTTTATTAGGAGTGGGAGTTTACTCATGACCCAAATTAATAATTTTCTCATACTTACTTACTGACGGGCTCTACACTCCGAGACGGGCCTTGGCTTCCTTCTAGATCTTCCTTTAATCCTCACTATCCTTCATTCTTCCCTTCCAATTCTTCACTCCCATCCCCTTCAGATCCTCTTCCACCTCACTTTTCCAGCATTTCCTCCGTTTCTCTCGTTTCCTTTTTCCAGGAAATTCCTCCCTAGTTAACTTTTTTTGTGACCGTATCATCGGGCAGTCTTTCCACGTCTCCCAGCCAGCTGATTCTTCTAGCCTGAAAAAAAAAGTCCGACTCGCAGGAACTGCATCATCTTAGCGCGGTTCCTGTTCATATCCCTATTGTCATTTGAAAAGCTTAGAATAGAAACAGATAATATTTTCCTCGGCCTTTGTTCAAAGGGTTTTATGACTGGTCGGGTCCGCCAGAACCTAGAATCCTCTTCTACCGATACTTCATTTCATACGTTTCAATGAATTGGAAAATATCAAAATTATTCACATATTATTGTGTTCTTTTACTATAGTTATAATTCTACAAATAAAATCAATTAAAAAATAAAATAAAAAACCAACAGAATAAAGTCAATTGAAAATATTCAAAAGACGTCATCGAATCTCTTTCTCTTGGCAAGCTATGTTTCTAACAATGAATTGTTTTTCTTATTTTACTTAATCTTTTTTATTGTCAAATACATTATCCAACTTTAAGCAATTAAAAAATAACAAGGAATAAAAACAGACAAAAAAACTGTTCGAATAAACGAAATCAATTACTTCAAAGTTTAGGCACTTATTTCTCCGATTGACATCGCTTATTCAAAACTTTATTCAGAATTTTTTTTTGTAGACCATTTAGTAAGCTTTCGAATGGTAACCTTTCGCTTCCCTAAATTTCAACCGTTTTCGAGATATTATTGAAAGTATACGAAGTGCCCAAAACTTTTCATTATTTTTAGCAACAGAAAATGGGTCTCATTTTACCTATCCTGTTTTACACACAAATACATTTTCGTAACATAAAAAATTACAAAAATAAATAGCAATAAAAAACTAAGGGAAAGAGACAATAATTAAAAAAAGAACGACAAAAAACCGTTCATAAGAGCTAAACAGACGTATTTGAAGTTTTAAGCACTTATTTCTTCGATCGATATCACCTAATCAAAAATTGTTTCAGAATCTTTTTTGTAGAGAATTTAGAAAGCTTTCAAATAGTTTCTATCCACTGATCATAATTTCCCAACCGCGTTCGAGATATTGATGAAAGTAAACGAAGTTCCCAAAACTTTTCATGTCTATTCATAAAATATTTTATTCTAACCCTTCCTCAACTCCAAACGTAACCAAAAGTTTAACATGTTAGTTTTGATGAAATTCAAGCATGCAAAAAATGTTTTAACTGAATCCCATGATTGTAAGTACCAAAACCAAGCTAGGCTTTGTATTTGTGTCGGCAGATACCTGGGGTATATTTACAACTCTTGAGGATTAACTCGTAGCAGGTACATTTTTTGTGGACCCACAGGCAGTGAACGGACTCTCTATTCCCTCATAGTATCTAACCGGTGTGAAGTTGAATATTGTTTCTAATTATACGTATCCTGTTTTATTGACAAATACATTTGACTACTATAAGCAATTACAAACACTAGGGAACATTCCAAAGAACTCGGAGTAGGAGCCTTGACAGTTTCAAGTCATTTGAAGGAAATCGGCAAATCCAAAACTGACATTTCATACGGTACAGCCTGATATATTTCTAGCAATGAATTGTTTTTCTTATTTTTATTAATCTGTTTTATTGTCAAATACATTATCCTACTATAAGAAATGACAAAATAACAAGGAATAAAAACAAAAAAGAAGACCCGTTCAAATAAACGAAATCAATTACTTCAAAGTTTAAGCACGTATTTCTCTGATTGACATCGTCTAATCCAAAATTGTTTCAGAATCTTTTTTGTAGAACATTTAGTAAGCTTTCGCATGGTAACCCTCCGTTTGCCAATATTTCAAACAGTTTTCGAGATATTAGGGAATGTATACGAAGTTCCCAAAACTTTTCATATCTGTTAATAAAATATTTTATTTTAATCCTTCCTTAACTCCAAACGTAACCAAAATTTCAACATATTAGTTTTAATGATAGTAGAACATGTAGAAAATGTTTCAACTGAATCCTATGATTCTAAGTACCCAAACCAAAAACGGTATTCGAAAACTATTTTTCTAATTTTCTCGAAAACGGTTAAAGCTATCGCCTTGGAAATGGTTTCATTCGTTTTCCTAGCCCAAGAAGCCTATAAAACGAGTACTCACAAGCTTATGAAGTCAAAAACGTAAGCGTTACGATTTTTTTTGCGCGAATTTCGCCCCAAACGCCATCTTCCAGTGGGCGGATTCTGCTGGTTAACGAACTTGACCTTTCAAATTGGACGACGGATTTTCGTACCAAATTTCATCAAAATCGGACCATTAGGGAAGCCAGAAATGAGCGAACAGACAAATATATATAAATATATATATATATATATATATATATATATATATATATATATATAAATAAATATATACATATATATATATATATATATATATATATATATATATATACAAATTTGAACCACCGTTATTTTCGGTTTCTAGGGGTTCTGAAACGCGAAATTTTCTAGTCGGCACTTTCGGATTGTTTCATTGTATCAACCTTATAAGCGGGGTTCCTCCCTATGGGGGAGGGAGGAACCGCGCTAAAAACCGTTCTTTATCCTCGTATTTTATCAGTTCATCCAGCTCCTGATTTATCCTTATCGTCCATTCTCCTTGTAAATAGGAGTCGAGCTAACATTAATTCCCCACAAGATTTTTTATTCTAATATCCTTAGGTATGGTGTGAGTTTGCTGAAACCAATTTTTCCAACTCGAAAGCCGGGAGAGAACTTTTGGCAGTCGAAAAACCGCGAAATTTTAGCACTTTTAAACTTATAAATTTGACCAATTTTAAAATTTTTAGGTCACTATTGAGCCAAAATGCGGCACTTTTACCTGGCCGAATTTGGACTTCGACCAGTTCATTTCAAACAGAATTTAATGTTCTTTACTCCCTATTTGAAGTTTTTTTTTTTTTTTTTATCCAAAATCAACGGGTTTTAAATTAATAAAGAAAAACTGAAAAAAGTGCTAAAATTTCGCGGTTTTTCGCCTGCCAAAAGTTCTCACCCCGGCTTTCGAGTTGGAAAAATTGGTTTCAGCAAACTCACACCATACCTAAGGATATTGGGGGAATTAATGTTAGCTCAAACCCTCTATCTATTGGGCTAATTTGGGACCAAAGACTTTTCTTTCGAAAATCCTCAGGGCTTTCTGGTCAGCTACTTCCCCATCCAGGCTTCGGCTCCAAAGGACATAATTTGCTCATAATAATGATACATAACAATTTTCATACCTTTCGAAATTTCTGTTGTATTCTAACGGAATTCGGCATAAGTCATGGGTATCTAAAGACAATGGTGTGTTTTAAAAATAAACTAAATCGGTTCATAAGAAGTTGGGGTTTACTCTGTATTATGTTAAAATTAAATTAAGCATCCAAAGCGGCTCCGGCATTAGTTGTTTCTTCTACCTGTTTTTTCACTAGGTGCGTTAAACATGGGCGCTGAATCCGGATTTTGCCGTTCATTGAGTCAGATGTTCCTTATTAACATAAATGAGCACAACTTTACATATTTTTTTTTCATTTATATAGATTATTGCAGGCAAATTATTCAGAATCGCAGCACTTACACCAGGGCCACCACATGGGGGGACTGCCGGGTACAGTTGTCCCGGGCCTGGGCCGGGCCTCGCTATTTGGGGAAAAAATGTATAGATTATGAGCTTGTAAAAAGAATTCGGTTTAGAAATATTGACGGGCGTAACCTGTATTTATTGGAATGGGATCTTTTTTTTTTAATGTACATGAACGACAAAACAAGCGCAGTCCCAGAATAATATACTTCATTACGAGTCGTAAAAAAACTAGTATACCGAAAGTGACCTTTGCTGCACCGATTGTCGGATTTTATTCTCATTTCCCTTAAAACTCCAGATGAAAATAATTTTAAAATGTCCAGAGCCCTGTAGAAAAGTACTAGAATTTTCAGTCTGGCTCTGAGAAGTGGGGGCCCGGCTCTGAGATGTGGGGGCCCGTGATCTGGTCCTGGGCCCGGCTCTGAGAAGTGGGGGCCCGGCTCTGAGATGTGGGGGCCCTGACTTTCACACTACCCATCTTCTGAGGAAAGCGCTCAGTTGTGCGGCTCCTACGTGACGGACATTGTTTTTCTTATACTTGTTTTATTGGATTAGGAAAAAGAAGGTATTCCACGGCAAGTTTCCGGCGTGGCTTGTCTCCAAGATTTCAGTTGTACCTTGGACACCTTCCTTTCTGCCCCCCCCTTCCTTTATCAGCTGAAAATCCACATAGCTCTCTCCATTGTACAATAATCTTTCATTTTTGCGAGTTTTAACCTAATATAATGTTCTACTGTAAATAATAAAATCTAAAACTGAATCCGTCCTTCTTATCAGTTATCTTTCTCCACATCCTTACAGCCCCCTTTAACATATACACTGTTGTTATTATTTGTATAATTTGTTTCTTTTATTTTTTATTTTTCCTTCCTTTTGTATGAATTTTGTCCTCCCTGACAGATGGACCGATTTTTCAGGTTAACATATTCATCCAATCGTTTCTTTTATTTAGTTATATATATATATACACCCACACACAAACAACAATATAAAGAGAGACATATAGATAGATATAAATTAAAACGGGGTCATTTCAAATATCTAGAACAGGGGTGCACAACACATCAGTTGATGGGCCAAATAAAAATTTATTAAAGTGAGGTGGGCCGCACATATCAAAATGAAACAACACATTATTCAAAAATATTTCATTATCGTACAACATTCAAAATATGTTATTACCATACAAATGATGTAACACTTGTTTTTATTTTTTACTTGAGATTTTTTAATATCAATGGATGATTTAGTCGACGCGCATTTTCGTTTCAACCGACTATTGCTCAAATGTCTAAAATAATGTAGATTGTTAGAAACTTCAATTGGGCCGCAAGACATTTTTTTTTTAAATTCCTTCATGAGGGTAGCCTCAATAGCTACCCTAGTCCTTTGAAAGTGCTAAATATAAAGACCTCCTCGTAGGGAAAGAACTTAACTTTTCAAATTATTCGAAAGATTTTTGTACCAAATTTCATCAAAATCGGATCATTTTTGAGCCGGTGAGAGCGAAAAGACAGATTATATATATAGTATACATATATATATATATATATATATATATATATATATATATATATCCTATTGATAATTCGAATAATTAAGTGCAAAAATGTTTCGTTTCTTGTTTTGCGATTTTCTCCAAAACGAAGCAAAAACGAGCAAATCCCTAAAGGACTTTTGGTCTTAGTTTTGTGGTCCCCAACACGCTCCTGAAGTTTTGCCATTTAAAATCGGGACACCCTGTGTGTGTGTGTGTGTGTGTGTGTGTGTGTGTATGTATATATATATATATATATATATATATATATATATATATATATATATATATAAAAATTTGAACCACCGTTATGTCGTGATCTATGGGATCTTAAACGTGAAATTTTTGGGTCGGCACTTCCGGATTGTGAACTGCGCTAAAAGAGTATCAAGGTTTCTACGGTGGACTTTTCATTGGAGATGTTGCATTATGTTGATATTTGGTGTTCTAAATCTAATATCGACTCAAAGGAATAACTTAATATGTTTTTTTTTTTTTTTTTTTCAGAGTGTAAAGAGTATGAAAAGTATGTTTGGAAGACTATCAAATCGCCAGTTTCTCTCCCAGGTGATGAAGAACAAGAAGAGAGGATTTCGTTTTGCGGTAGAGTTGTACAACCTCTCATTGTCGGCGGTGAAGACGCTAGGCCCAGGGAGTTCCCGCACATGGTAAACACTACAATCATAGCACTACATATAGAATTACCTATTAGCTTCAACAGGTTAAAGAAGTGATTCTAGTTCAGTGATCTGGATCATCATACCATCCAATATGGCGACGGAATATTCGGAGAGCTGGTAACGCACTTTTCATGAAGTGTTTTATGCACCTTGAAATTTTGCTATAATGTACCTCTTAGGTTGATAAGAAGGTAAGTATGTGTTTCCTGGACATATCTTGGAACACAAGGTACTGCGCATAGGGGAAAGGTCCAAAACAATATTGCACAAAAATAGAGTTTTATTCAGAAGCCAACTATCATTAATGAAAAAAAAATTGCAAATTAAGGCAATTTTACAATAAATAATAAATAAGGCAGACACTTTTAAGGGGGTTAAAATGTAAATAATAAGAAAAAAAGTACCTAGTTTTTATTTTTAGCGCGGTTCCTCCCTCCCCCATAGGGAGGAACCCCGCTTATAAGGTTGATACAATGAAACGATCCGGAAGTGCCGACTAGAAAATTTTGCGTTTCAGAACCCCTAGAAACCGAAAATAACGGTGGTTCAAATTTGTATATATATATATATGTATATATTTATTTATATATATATATATATATATATATATTTGTCTGTTCGCTCTCTAAATAGAAGACGAATGGTCCGATTTTGATGAAATTTGGTACAAAAATCAGTCGTCCAATTTGAAAGGTCAAGTTCGTTAACCAGAAAAATCCGCTCACTGGAAGATGGCGTTTGGGGCGAAATTCGCGCAGAAAAAATCGTAACGCTTACGTTTTTGAGTTCATAAGCTTGTAAGTACTCTTTTTATAGGCTTCTTGGGCGAGGAAAACGAATGGAACCATTTTCAAGGCGATAGCTTTATCCGTTTTCGAGAAAATTGGAAAAATAGTTTTTGAATACCGTTTTTGGTTTGGGTACTTAGAATCACGGGATTCAGTTGAAACATTATCTGCATGTTCTACTTTCATTAAAACTAATATGTAGAAAGTTATGTTACGTTTGGAGTTAAGGAAGGGTTAGAATAAAATATTTTATGAACAGACATGAAAAGTTTTGGTAACTTTGTATACTTTCCTTAATATCTCGCAAAAGGTTGAGAATCTTGTGAAACAACAGATTACCATTAGAATGCTTACTAAATGCTCTACAAAAAAGGTTCTAATGAAAGTTTTGATTAGGCGATGTCAATCGGAGAAATAAGTGCTTAAAACTTTAAAGTAATTGATTTCGCTTATTCGAACTGGTTTTTTTGTCTTTGATTTTGGTACTTAGAATCATGGGCTTCAGTTGAAACATTTTCTCCATGTTTGAATTTTATCAAAACTAATATGTTGAAAATTTGGCTACGTTTGGAGTAAAGGAAGGATTAAAATAAAATATTTCATTTTTAGACATGAAAAGTTTTGGGAACTTCGTATATTTTCATTAATATCACGAAAACGGTTTGGAATCTTGGCAAGCAAAAGATTACCATTCGAAAGGTTACTAAATTTTCTACAAAAAATGTTGTGAAGACATTTGCGATGGGATGGTCATATTTGGAGAAATAAGTGCTTAAAACATAGGTAATTTCGTTCATTTGAACGAATCTTTTTGTGTGTTTCCTACAGTTTTTTTTTCACTGCTCGTTATTTTTGTTATTGCTTATAGTAGTCAAATGTATTAGTCAATAAAACAGGATACGTATTTATAGAAACCATATTTTGTTTCAACGGTATCTTGGAATTCGAAGATGCCCTATGAATATCTAGATGACTGTACTGGTGTTGATTTCGTTCTTTAGAATTGTTTTTGGTATTCCCTATTTTCAGAAGTTTTTATCTATTTATTAATTTTTTTTTTTTTAAATTCATTGAACGAAATCATATGAATTCGAAGGTGAGGAGCTAGGAGGCTTAGGCTGGGGGCGTTTTCCCTGTCCCCAGGTACTCTCGTCTCCCTGTGTACCCTCGTCATCTTCAAGTCTTTGTCTAGAGTCATAAAGATAAGCCTCCAAACAACTTTAGGAATGTAGGATTTCTAATTTTTGCCAGTATCAGAACAGCCGCTCTTTACATACCACAGTGGTACAGACGTACCGGTCTATACTAGTTGCACTCCACACGGTGGTAGTACTTGGTGTATGCCACAGCGGATCGCTCATTATAACCTTATTTTATACGTATTAAATAGGTACCTAAAAAAAGTTTATTTGTGTATAAGTGTTGCGTTATTGGGATTAGAATAAAATATTTTATTAACAGACATGAAATAATTCGGAATCTTTGTATATTGTCCTTAATTTTTTTTTTCTTTTATGGTGTATCGAAATCTGAGTCATTAGCACCATTTTTTCCTTATGAGCTTATATAATACTTAGATTTAGCTAGCAACAATATTTTACACCGCAATTAAAGTGATTTGCTCTTCTTATAAACATAATATTTATATTATAATATAAACATAATACATTAATTTGTCTGACAAAAAAAAGTCCGACCCGCAGGAACTGCTTCATCTTAGCGCGGTTCCGTTCTTATCTCAAGTGCGATTAGTGAAGGAATATAGCAGCTATCGGTAGGTATTAGCACCATTTTCCCCCCTTAATATCTTCAAAACAGTTAAGAAATCGTGGGAAGTACGATTTAACCATTCAAAAGCTTACTAAATTCTCTAAAAAAAAAAGATTCTGAAGCAAATTTCGATGGGGCAATGTCAGTCGGAGAAGTAAGTGCTTAAAACTACGAAAGTGTTAGTTTTGTTATTTTAAACGGGTTTTTGTCACTGTTTACCTCACTTTTGTTTTTTAAGTTTATTTAACGGTGGAATGAGTATTTCATTAAAGCTGAGAAAATAAGAATAATATTGGTAATATAGTTTTCCTAGAGTGAGCGTCGCGATGACGGGAGAGTCCCATCCGTTTAGAAAACTGTCAGTTTCCATATGTGGCTCTTCAAGCTTCCTTCTCTTTGTGATTTTATTTTATATTTTTAACGACAGATCAAAACCTACCGATAGCTGCTACTATTCCTTTACTAATCGCACTTCGGATAAGAACGGAACCGCGCTAAGATGATGCAGTTCCTGCGAGTCGGACTTTTTAATATGAAATGAAGTGCTTTATTCACGCAGCGTCTTCAATAAACATATTTGAAAATAATTACAAAAGGGCAGACACTTTTGTGGGGTTTAATTATCAGTAAACATAAAAATAAATGTTGCCTATGATAGACTGCAATACACTGCTTAAGAGTGAACGAGAGCACCGCGTAGTTGTGGTTGTTCTCTGCGCTATCATTGGTTCTTGCTCACATGATCTTGTACAGATGTCCCGGTTTAAATGGCAGCGTGAATAAAACTCTCATTTCATATAAGAATAAAAACAATTTTTTTTTTTTTTTTTTTTTTTTTTTTTTTTTTTTTTTTTTTTTTTTTTTTTTTTTTTTTTTTTTTTTTTTTTTACATGTTATACCCCTTAAAATTGTCTGCCTTATTTGTTTAGCATTGTAAAATTGTCTTAATTTTACATTAAAGACAGTTGGCTTCTGAATAAAACAAGATTTTGGGGCAATATTTTTTTTGCGTCTTTCCCCTATTCGCAGTACCTGGTGTTCCAAGGTATTTCCAGGAAACACATTCCAAGAGGTGCATTATAGCAAAATTTCAAAGTGCATAAAACGAGCGGTTCCTGGCGCTCGGACTAGAAAGACCATTTATTAATATTATCAACGAATTGGATTGACTAGAGTTTTGATATAACCTTGAGGAAACGCGTAGCACTTCTGTTGGTCTTTTTTTTTTTTTTTTTTTTTTTTTTTTTTTTTTTTTTTTTTTTTTTTAGATTTAACGGCGTATCAACATTTGGGCTATTAACGCCGGGCTATCTATAGGTTGCCGCCCTTTTATAATGCCAACAGCACGTGGTCGGTCATTCATTCAGGTTCTGACTACCCCCCGACGTTGCTTAACTTCGGTGATCAACGGGAACCGATGCACTCAACGTGGCTATGGCCGTTGGCGTTATGTTAAGCACTTATGTTAATGGCACAATTGCTATGCGTTTCCGCTCGCTCAAGGTTATATCGAAACTCTAGTAAATCCAACTCGTTGATAATATAGATCACTGTTTTTTCGGTGGAATTCAGAGTTAATTAAGTTAAACTGAATCTTATTGTTGTGTATGAAATGCTTAAGTTACAACTAATACCTAACAGATGTTAAGCCCCTGGTGCTTTGTCCTAATTTCATGATAGTTGAACCTCATTGATTTATATTACTTAGTGATTTTTATTATCAACGAGTTGGATTGACTAGAGTTTCGATATAACCTTTAGCGAGCGGAAACGCATAGCAATTGCGCCATTAACATAAGTACTACGCGTTTCCTAAGGTTATATCTAAACTCGTTGATAATATTAATAAATGGTCTTTCCGTCGCCATATTGGATGTGATGATGATCCAGATCATTGAACGAGAACCACTTCTCTAACCTGGTGAAGCTAATACCTAAGTACCGAAAAAATAAATAAATGGCTGAGGTTTTGATGCAGCAAATTCTGATTGCAGGCAAGAATTGGTTATGGAGAGAAGCCTAGAATTCAATGGTTATGCGGAGGCAGCTTGATAAGCGAGAGGTTCATTTTGAGTGCTGCTCATTGTACAAAACCAGCACCAAATAGGTAATAGTTTGAAGAATTAAGATTAATAGATAATAGTAGAAAGTAGATTTAAGAAAAATAAAATAAGTTGTGCCGGAAAATTATTTTTTAGTTTTTCCGAACATATTCCTACAAAAAATCTTGTTGTGGCGCCTAAAATCTGGCTTCTATTTGATATTTCATTTTACATGTTTCAGAAAATATTATAACAAAATCCTAACTGTTTATATTTATAGATTGTCAAATGACACAAGGGATAAGAACGGAATCGCACTAAAATGGTGCAGTTCTTGAGAGTCAGAATTGTTTTTCTTTAAATTGTGTTTAAACAAATTTCATTCTAAATTTAATTAAATTAGCTAATTTCAGGAAATGTACTTCCTAATCTTATCCCTAGAACGCCAACATTCTTCAAAATGACGAACACCCCTGTGAATTTACAGTCGCCCCTCACCTCCCCTCCCCGTCTTCTATTCTCCACCAGAGCCCAGCTATACTACCTGTGGTCAATACTTGACGAGACACAGAAAGAATTATATCGATTGTATCAGACGTTCGGAAATTACATGACATCTCAAAGAAAGTACGTGATTGTTATGATTGTTTGGAGATTGAGGAATATCTGTGTGCATGTCTGCTTGACTAGGGTTGACAAAATTTCTGTACCCCTCAGGTAAAGGACATCATGTCCATTTTTTATTAAATTGACGTTGTAGCATGTTCTTAATATGGATTTTTCGATCCATATAATGGTATAGGGCACTATGTCCTGCTCCTATAAATAACGAAGATAAGAAGGTTAAAAATAAAATCATGTCCATTTAAAGAAGTAAAAGACACCATGTGGAGGACTTGGTTCTATTTTACTATGATCAATACTTCCAATTACCTATCAATGCCAATAACAATGTGAAAAAAATGTCTTTAAAATGTTTCCATAAGTAAGAAAGAAATAAATTTTAATATTACAAAAAAAAATTAGTCCCATAACAGGCCACGAAGGCCATGAGGGGCAGATATTATACAGGTATCTGATTCATGACCATACAGCACACTAGGGAGATAGTGTGGTCAGTACTATGCTCCGACCGCCTGATTTTCCCCTTGCTGCTTCAACTGCTAGGGTCATTAGCACCCTAGCATTCATTAATAAATGAATTAAAGGCTGGATGGGCCCTGGCATGGTCAGGGAGGTCGTATTCAACCCATGAACAAAGCTACTAAAAGAAAAAAAATCTTTATTGCTTGCTCGGGATTTGAACTCGGGTTTTCCATCTTATTAGTCCTGTGCTCTACCACTGAGCTAACCTCGCCCCTTTAATATTACAATGTTATGTAAAATTGGCTCTCCTGAACATTTACAAATGTGACATGGTGTCCTTTACCTCCGAGGAACAGATTTATTCTTTTATTTTAGCGCGGTTCCTCCCTCCCCCATAGGGAGGAACCCCGCTTATAGGGTTGATACAATGAAACAATCCGGAAGTGCCGACTAGAAAATTTCGCGTTTCAGAACCCCTAGAGACCGAAAATAACGGTGGTTCAAATTTGTATATATATATGTATATATATATATATATATATATATATATTTGTCTGTTCGCTCTCTAGATAGAAGACGAATGGTCCGATTTTGATGAAATTTGGTACAAAAATCCTTCGTCCAATTTGAAAGGTCAAGTTCGTTAACCAGCAAAATCCGCCTACTGGAAGATGGCGTTTGGGGCGAAATTCGCGCAAAAAAAATCGTAACGCTTACGTTTTTGAGTTCATAAGCTTCTAAGTACTCGTTTTATATGATTCCTGGGCTAGGAAAACGAATGAAACCATTTTCAAGGCGATAGCTTTAACCGTTTTCGAGAAAATTGGAAAAATATTTTTTGAATACCGTTTTTGGTTTGGGTACTTAGAATCATGGGATTCAGTTGAAACATTTTCTGCATGCTCTACTTTCATAAAAACTAATATGTTGAAATTTTGGTAACGTTTGGAGTTAAGGAAGGGTTAGAATAAAATATTCTATTAACAGACATAAAAAGTTTTAGTAGCTTTGTTTACTTTCATTAATATCTCGAAAAAGGTTGAGAATCTTGGTAAACGGAAGAATACCGTTAGAAAGCTTATTAAATGCTCTAAAAAAAGGTTCTAATGAAAGTTTTGATTAGGCGATGTCAATCGGAGAAATAAGAGCTTAAAACTTTAAAGTAATTGATTTCGCTTATTCGAACTGTTCTTTTTGTCTGTTTTTTATTCCTTGTTATTTTTTAATTGCTTATTGTTGGATAATGTATTTGAAAATAAAACAGGTTAAGAAAAATAAGAAAAACAATTTAATGTTAGAGATATGGATTTCCAAGATATATAGCTTTTCAACTGCCTAGCGTCCTTCCTAGGGAGGTTTTTTTGTCTTTGATTTTGGTACTTAGAATTATGGGATACAGTTGAAACATTTTCTGCATGTTGGAGTTTCATCAACACTAATATGTTGAAATTTTTGTTACGTTTAGAGTAAAGGAAGGGTTAGAATAAAATATTTTATTAACAGACAAAAAAAGTTTTGGTAACTTTGTATAATTTCGTTAGTATCTCGAAAACCGTTGACAATCTTGTGAAGCGGAAGATTACCATTCGGAAGCTTACTAAATGCTCTACAAAAAAGGTTCTGAAGAAAGTTTTAATTAGGCGATGTCAATCGGAGAAAAAAGTGCTTAAAGCTTTAAATTAATTGATTTCGTTTATTCCAATGGTTCTTTTTGTCTGTTTTATTTCTTGTTATTTTTTAATTACTTATAGTTGGATAATGTATTTGACAATAAAAATGGTTAAGTAAAATAACAAAAACAATTTATTGTTAGAAATATAGATTTCCAAGATTCCAAGACCTTGTCACTAGCGGCTCTGTTTCTAGTGTAGCGGACCCTTCCAGGTAAGATTGTAAATCATGACCTTTCAAGACTTTACTACTCACAGGAATGGCGTTAGTGACCTTAAGGGTTGACAAGCCATCATAATAATTAATTTAAAAAAAAAGACTGGTGGAACCAAAATAATAACTGCTTCTATTTTAATCTTTCCAAATTAGACTAGGGATATGAACGAAACCGCGCTAAGATGATGCAGTCCTGCGAGACGGACTTTTTTAGGTTGTATGTGATTTTTCCTTTATTTTGTTTTTAATATTTTTATTTCTAACATGAAAGTCTATGAATAAACTATGTTTTGGAATTTCATACTAATTCTCATCGCCCCTCCCCTCTAAGTCATGCAACTAATTAATAAAGTTATATTAATAAATTTTGAAGAATATATTATATGAAAGAATACCTTATATTATTATTATGGTATGGTTACCACCCTTTTCTAGCCAGAGTAGGGCTAATGCCTTTTCTTTTTTTCTAAAGAAAAGCCACCACCCCTAGTGGGAATCGAACCCACGATTCTTTGGCACAGAGTGTTAAGTGCTCACACCTTAACGCTCACAGCCACCGGGCCTCCTACCTTATATTAAAGAATATCTCATAAGTTGAGTTTTTACTTATTTTATTTATTTCAGACTTGCAAATTGGGCCAACCTCGGAGAGCTTGACGCATCAACAGACACTGACGAAGCAGATCCAGTTACTATCAGGATAATAGAACGGATCGACCATCCTGGATATACAGGAAAGGAGCTTTATAACGACATCGCTCTGTACAAGCTGCAAAGGGATGCTCCACTAGGGATCTACATTCGGCCGATATGCTTGAATACCAAGAGAACTATACCTCAACCCAAAGCATATGCTACTGGTTGGGGTCACACATCTTGGGGTAATAACATTATTAGTACTCTTTATACTTTACTAGCTGTTACCCGGTGTGTAATGCTACACATATAAAAAAACCCAAATAAATTAGGATCCAAATAAGTAATATTAAAATATAATAACACAACTCTGCAACACGGGTTTACAGTTTCAAACCCGTGATAGTCCTAGACAATTTTCACCTACCCTATGACACTCCACGGATCAACACCTACATGTGTGCCAAGTATGGTCAAATACAGTCAAATGGTGTGGATTTGTATAAGGAACAAACATACAGACAGACAGGTGGTAGACGTTCTTGACTTAGCCTACGACTCTCCCCGTATCAACACCTACCTCTGTGCCAATATTGATCAAAATCGGCCAAACAGTGTGGATTTGTATAAGAAACAAACATACAGACAGACAGGTGGTAGACATTTTTGACTTAACCTACGACACTCCCCGGACCAAGATCTGCCTGCGTGCCAAGTTTGGTCAAAATCGGTCGAACAGTGTGGATTTGTATAAGGAACAAACAGACAGACACGTGATTTATATATATATATATAGATGGATATAATAAAATCAATCTTAAATGTAAAATAAAGATCACTCACAAAAACTAATGTTGAAAAAAAGAGGCTTAGTTCTAGGTTCCTACCAAAAAAAAAGTCCGACTCGCAGGGACTGCGTCGTCCGAATCTTAGCACGGTTCCTGATTCTGATTCTCAAAAGACAAAAGCTTTCAAGACGCGTTCTAGTTTCGAGCTCGTCTTCTCCAGATCATGGGTCGAGAGCTGTACAAAGCCAAACTTCCATACAAAACTCTCTAGTAACTTCCTCAAAAAACTCTCATAAATATTTTTTTGAGATTGAGTGATCGTTAAAGCCTCTTGATATTTGTTCAGTAATCAAGTTTTAAAATTGTAATGAATTTGTGCTATTGTAGGAGGACATGGAAGTGCAAGATTACAGAAAGTTGATCTTGATTTGGTGACAAACAAGCGTTGCAATGATTCTTACCAGAGTAACATCGGAATCGGCCTGGAGCTTCCACGAGGTATATTGGCCGAGAAGATGATCTGTGCTGGAGGGGCGGGGAAGAAAGACACATGCCAGGTAAGTTTTACATCAGAGTTATAGTGAATTAATTTGTCTCTTCCCCCTCATTCTTCAATAGAATGAAAGGGTTAGAGTCATAAATCATAGCCCGAACTAAATCACTCCGAAACAAAGTTAGATGTTTGTCTTGACATCTTAATACATTCGTTGCCAGTCATGTCTCCCGAGTACGTGTAAATGTTTGCTATTGGGGGGGGGTCCTTCATGGCAATTTCCTAACGACAGACAAAGATGTGGGAAGCAATTGGCGGGCTTCAGACCTGCCAAAGCCTTCCAGACTAAACAAGGGATAATTGTTTTTTCAAAATTCATATTTTTCTATGGAAAAGCTAGTTATATAAATTTGTGTGTTTGAATTGTTTGTATTTAAAATATATGTGTTTTATATTAGATTGTTATAGTTTAAATGTTCATCTTTCTCCCCCCCCCATATTACTTTTAATTCCAATAATTTAATTAATATATATATATATATATATATATATATATATATATAACACACAATTTTTTTTGAACAATGGGTCTTCAAAAGTGAAATTTTCTTTCGGATTGCGTCTTGAGGTCAACTTCATAAGCGGGTTTCCTCCCTATAGAGGGAGGGAGGAACACTCTAAAAGGGGGTTACTATTTTCTATGCAAAAATATAGAAAACAAAATGCTAAAATCCAAATTGTATTCATACTAAAATTGCCCTAAGCTTGAAACCTTTAAAATGTATTAAATGTATTTAAACAATAAATACCTGTTTCCTATTGCCTTTTTCTTGTTTCTTGAATCTTTCGTAATCTAATATAATTTCTTTTAGCCTTCTTTAGATGATAAAGTTCTTCTTTTTTAACGCAATCTTTATGAATGAAAGTTAACTTTTTTCCATCTTTTAGGCTAACAAACCAAATTATGGAATTTCATGAAAATCAAATTAAATCACAAGTAGAAATAATCGAATGGTTTCTGGTAGTAAAAGAATTGAAAAGTAGCAGTTTTTGTGCAAATATACATTTCAGATAGAGACATCCAGGAAAACATTTTTTATTTAAGGAGGAAGCGTTGATCGTCGGGGTTTCGGTCAGTGTTCTTATTCTATAAGACACATTTTATTTGCTAAAATGTATATTTATTGCCGCCAACGTTTCGGCTTGCTATACAAGCCATCTTCAGGGCTGTAAAAACATATATGGTATAACAATGGTAAGGACAAAAAAAAAAGGCTAGAAACATTAACATAAATATGAGTACCTAAATGCTTGAAAATATAAATATATATATGTATATATATATATATATATATATATATATATATATATAGTATAATAATAACAATATAAATAAATATACATGTATATGGTATCCAAGAGAATACAGTACAAGTGTCATTGTAACATACCTATTGAGAAGATTGAGAACTGTCCCGTTTCAAGAAGAGAACATTTCTGAAGACTGGAAGGATGGGGCAGGGCTAGACAGGAGAGGATGGGGGGAGGGGTGGAGAGAAATGGAGCTGGGAGTAAGGACGGAGGGTAAAGACCGCGGTAAAGATAAAGGACTTGCCGATGGATATTGCAGGTACAGGGAAGGATTGGGCCAGGGCTAGACAGGAGAGGATGGGGGTAAGGGGGTGGGGAGAAGTCGACACGGGAGTAAGGACAGAGGGACGGCGGTAAAGATAAAGAACTTGCCGATGGGTATTGCAGGTACAGGGAAGGATCAGACGGTGTGTGGGAATAGGGCAACGAACCGGGTGGGATTACCTAACGGGAGGTTTTGAGGATATGGAAAATGTTGGAATAGGTTGAGGAGATTACTTCTTTGTCAATTTTGTCATTGCCGGGATTGTTTTCTAGATGGATATATATGGATTCAGAAAGGAGACGCTTCTCAAGGTTGGGTTCAGTGGAGAGGATGGAGAAGTTTTGGAAATCAAATTTATGTCCGTCCGTGATAGCGTGTCTAGAAAGTGCGGTTTTAATGTCTCTGTTCTTAATGTTGTATTTGTGTGTTGTGAGTCTGCTATGAATGCGGTTCTTCGTCTGTCCAATGTAAGTGCTGTTGCAGTGTGGTGTAGAGCAAGAAATTCGGTAAACGACGTTGGATCTATTTCCTTGTGGATCTATATCTTCTCAATTTTTTATTTAAGGTGGGCTGATGGAAGAATAATAAAAGGAGTGGAGTAGCTTGGCCTGATGAAATAGAGCTGATTCAGAAGTCTGGGCTGAAAGAAAATCAACCTTGTCTAAACAGCGTTAATTGTACATTTCATGATACTACTGGCCTCATACATGAATAATAATCATGATAATATACACAAATATATAATGATTTATAACAAATCTAATAATATTGGTTTATATTCTTTAGTTTGATTGATAATTTGTATGTATTATTTTTTTATGTGCAGGGTGATTCTGGAGGGCCTTTGCAGATACCCTTAGCGACTCCTTACTGTATGTATGCAATAATTGGAGTTACTTCTTTTGGAAAAGGATGTGCGACAAATAATCCTGGCGTTTACTCCAATGTGGCCCATTATGTCAAATGGATTGAAAATATTGTTTGGCCTACATAGATAAGCGTCCACCTGATGAGGATTGGTTGAACACTGTGATAAGCTAGTCGCTTTTAAATAATTTTCCTGTTTAAAGCATTAAGCATCAGAAAGATTGGTGTGTAAATTACTACTGATGTGCCATTGAAGAGTAAAACTTCATTTTAGTTGAACCAGAAGAAAATTATGAAGTGCACGCCCAAGTATTTAGTTATAATTTCAGTGAACTAGAATTATATATTTACAATGTAAATAAAAAAGTTTAATGTGGATATCCTTTAAAAAAATATGTTTAAAAGATTGTTTACTGACCATGAACACTGTCCCCAAGTTGTCAGGGTCTCCAGTAAGGGGGCACGAATGACAATTGGTAAGGGGCCCGTGGCCTCAGAGGGGTCCAGGGTCATTTTTTTCTCGCATTATAAATTGGAATAACAAAATCATATACCTAAGTATAGTTCACATAATTATTATTGAGGACAACCAATGGATAATTTTCTAAATTCTCTATTTCTAATATATATTCCAACTTTTAAATATTGTCAGTCAAAAAATGTTTAGCCCAAGGAAGTGCCAATGTACATTAGACAATACATAAATTTTCAACTACCTTCAATTACAAATGTGTTTAATTTTGTTTTCAGAGAAATGTCAGTTTTAAATAATTCCATTAAAAGTGTTTGGTAATTTTAATGGAAGGGCGGAGTTAAGGTGCCTGGGGTGAAGTTATTTGGACGGGGGCCAGTAATACCTCTAAGAGGCTCTGGTGTGTGGTAAGGAACTGAGCTGTGAATAATAGGCATTGAAGTAACCAAAAAGGTCAAAATACAATTTAAATCATACACAATCCATTTTTTGTTATCCAGTGGTTTTCTATATTTTTCTGTATACCATTTATGACTTTGCTCGCCTTCTAAAGTTTTTTGGTGCCTTTTGCTGTTGGTTCCAGGTGCTAGTTATATCAAGAGCTTTGTTGAAGTTAAAGTTAGAAAGATGAAAATATTGTAGACTATAGTATTGGCAATTGACAACGATATTTTCAAGTTCAAGTATAACTCAGATTTCATCGTTCATTAAAAAATACATTTCATAATTAAGGTCTAGTTTAAGAGATTTTATTCTACTTCAAGTCTGCACACCACACAAATATTGAAGCCGGAATTGCACTACAAAGTTTTGAAGCATATACAAACATGTTATTCTGTATTATCATTTAGTGGTTTTTACAAGCTGAATATAGGCGGATTCCAAGCTAGTTCCAATATCTACCTTTTGCGTTTAAATATTTCCCAATTTAACGTAAATTAGTTTATTTTGTTCTATCGCAAAATTAATAACTGTATTTCTTAGTTCATTTTACCTTTCAACAACATGTCTCAAAGCGAATAAATAAGAAGTCTGGGTTGTACAGTAAACATCACACAA
Source organism: Gonocerus acuteangulatus (assembly GCA_946811695.1). Classification (NCBI taxonomy): domain Eukaryota; kingdom Metazoa; phylum Arthropoda; class Insecta; order Hemiptera; family Coreidae; genus Gonocerus; species Gonocerus acuteangulatus. The sequence continues at coordinate 6,055,971 of OX328128.1, read as the reverse complement.
TTCTAAACATTTATAAGTATTTAAATAAATATATTCATAAATTTAAAATACATTTTTATTGAGCATGCATTATTATAAATGCATTGATAAATAAAATACAGAGCTGGAAATGGTTATTTTTGATACAGCCTAGCGACAACTAGATTAGGTGATGAGTAAAATTGTCTTATATTGGTTTTCACCTTATCCCCTCTAGAATACCCCAATACAGCAGACATTATTAAGGAAAATACTATAACACAAATGGCACTAATGAACACAAAGGTTGACGCACCGTATAAAAAACCAAAAGATTGCATTCCTGTATTATGTGAACTTTTTTTTTAAAAACGATTAAAGTATATTAAAAAAAAAAAAAAAAAAAAAAAAAAAAAAAACCTTTACTGACTGTCATTTCGAACATCATACATAGAAAGTCGACTACATGGTGCAAATAACTCTAAACTAAATAGGAAAGCAAATATATTAGTTTATTTTAATATTACCAAGACTGACAAAATAGTTTAACTCTTATTATTCATTGTTTTATTTTTATTTTTTACAAGTGATTATTTGAGTGTTTTTTATACAATTGTATTTTTTGAATTAATAGTTATTTATGGAAATAATAGCTGGTAAATTAAGACAATATTTAAGCACCTGGCTGTGGTGGCAACACTGGGTGCTCATATCAATGCTTTCGATATCTCAATTTGAGATTCTCAAACCGCTTTTCAGTCTAGTCCTTTCACACTTCGGAATGTGTTTTCACTTAAACTTATTTTTATCTTTATAATTAATATTATACTCTGTGCCTAATGTATATAATATATTATATTAAATTTTAATGTATTATTTTTTCACCTTATCAAGTTCAGTTTTTTTGTTGTTACTGTTACTTCTAATAGTAATAACATTTGATTTTAATATGAATGCATGAAATAAATAAAAGAAAAGTGGGAAAAATTATACACATGTAATAAAAAAAGTCCGACTCGCAGGAACTGCATCATCTTAGCGCGGTTCCGTTCTTATCCGAAGTGCGATTAGTAAAGGAATAGTAGCAGCTATCGGTAGGTTTTGATCTGTCGTTAAAAATATAAAATAAAATCACAAAGAGAAGGAAGCTTGAAGAGCCACATATGGAAACTGACAGTTTTCTAAACGGATGGGACTCTCCCGTCATCGCGACGCTCACTCTAGGAAAACTATATTACCAATATTATTCTTATTTTCTCAGCTTTAATGAAATACTCATTCCACCGTTAAATAAACTTAAAAAACAAAAGTGAGGTAAACAGTGACAAAAACCCGTTTAAAATAACAAAACTAACACTTTCGTAGTTTTAAGCACTTACTTCTCCGACTGACATTGCCCCATCGAAATTTGCTTCAGAATCTTTTTTTTTTAGAGAATTTAGTAAGCTTTTGAATGGTTAAATCGTACTTCCCACGATTTCTTAACTGTTTTGAAGATATTAAGGGGGGAAAATGGTGCTAATACCTACCGATAGCTGCTATATTCCTTCACTAATCGCACTTGAGATAAGAACGGAACCGCGCTAAGATGAAGCAGTTCCTGCGGGTCGGACTTTTTTTTGTCAGACAAATTAATGTATTATGTTTATATTATAATATAAATATTATGTTTATAAGAAGAGCAAATCACTTTAATTGCGGTGTAAAATATTGTTGCTAGCTAAATCTAAGTATTATATAAGCTCATAAGGAAAAAATGGTGCTAATGACTCAGATTTCGATACACCATAAAAGAAAAAAAAAATTAAGGACAATATACAAAGATTCCGAATTATTTCATGTCTGTTAATAAAATATTTTATTCTAATCCCAATAACGCAACACTTATACACAAATAAACTTTTTTTAGGTACCTATTTAATACGTATAAAATAAGGTTATAATGAGCGATCCGCTGTGGCATACACCAAGTACTACCACCGTGTGGAGTGCAACTAGTATAGACCGGTACGTCTGTACCACTGTGGTATGTAAAGAGCGGCTGTTCTGATACTGGCAAAAATTAGAAATCCTACATTCCTAAAGTTGTTTGGAGGCTTATCTTTATGACTCTAGACAAAGACTTGAAGATGACGAGGGTACACAGGGAGACGAGAGTACCTGGGGACAGGGAAAACGCCCCCAGCCTAAGCCTCCTAGCTCCTCACCTTCGAATTCATATGATTTCGTTCAATGAATTTAAAAAAAAAAAAATTAATAAATAGATAAAAACTTCTGAAAATAGGGAATACCAAAAACAATTCTAAAGAACGAAATCAACACCAGTACAGTCATCTAGATATTCATAGGGCATCTTCGAATTCCAAGATACCGTTGAAACAAAATATGGTTTCTATAAATACGTATCCTGTTTTATTGACTAATACATTTGACTACTATAAGCAATAACAAAAATAACGAGCAGTGAAAAAAAAACTGTAGGAAACACACAAAAAGATTCGTTCAAATGAACGAAATTACCTATGTTTTAAGCACTTATTTCTCCAAATATGACCATCCCATCGCAAATGTCTTCACAACATTTTTTGTAGAAAATTTAGTAACCTTTCGAATGGTAATCTTTTGCTTGCCAAGATTCCAAACCGTTTTCGTGATATTAATGAAAATATACGAAGTTCCCAAAACTTTTCATGTCTAAAAATGAAATATTTTATTTTAATCCTTCCTTTACTCCAAACGTAGCCAAATTTTCAACATATTAGTTTTGATAAAATTCAAACATGGAGAAAATGTTTCAACTGAAGCCCATGATTCTAAGTACCAAAATCAAAGACAAAAAAACCAGTTCGAATAAGCGAAATCAATTACTTTAAAGTTTTAAGCACTTATTTCTCCGATTGACATCGCCTAATCAAAACTTTCATTAGAACCTTTTTTGTAGAGCATTTAGTAAGCATTCTAATGGTAATCTGTTGTTTCACAAGATTCTCAACCTTTTGCGAGATATTAAGGAAAGTATACAAAGTTACCAAAACTTTTCATGTCTGTTCATAAAATATTTTATTCTAACCCTTCCTTAACTCCAAACGTAACATAACTTTCTACATATTAGTTTTAATGAAAGTAGAACATGCAGATAATGTTTCAACTGAATCCCGTGATTCTAAGTACCCAAACCAAAAACGGTATTCAAAAACTATTTTTCCAATTTTCTCGAAAACGGATAAAGCTATCGCCTTGAAAATGGTTCCATTCGTTTTCCTCGCCCAAGAAGCCTATAAAAAGAGTACTTACAAGCTTATGAACTCAAAAACGTAAGCGTTACGATTTTTTCTGCGCGAATTTCGCCCCAAACGCCATCTTCCAGTGAGCGGATTTTTCTGGTTAACGAACTTGACCTTTCAAATTGGACGACTGATTTTTGTACCAAATTTCATCAAAATCGGACCATTCGTCTTCTATTTAGAGAGCGAACAGACAAATATATATATATATATATATATATATAAATAAATATATACATATATATATATATACAAATTTGAACCACCGTTATTTTCGGTTTCTAGGGGTTCTGAAACGCAAAATTTTCTAGTCGGCACTTCCGGATCGTTTCATTGTATCAACCTTATAAGCGGGGTTCCTCCCTATGGGGGAGGGAGGAACCGCGCTAAAACCAATAGTATGTAAATAAGTGGAAGAGTCATCACAAAATTGTTTGTACTAAAGAATGCTTATAAATTCCTAAAGATATCTGAGTCAGGTATGAGTAACTATGGTTCTCAATACATTTATAAGTTATAGCAAATAAAAAAATAATGATATGGAATGTGTATTTTCTTTCTTATTTCCCTTCTGTGAATGAATTTTCCTATTTAACCCTTACTGGATATAAGAAGATTATTGATGTTTCACGGACAAACTCTAGTTACGGAACTACAACCATATACGACATAGCCAGAAAATGGTGGAAGGTTGTGGCCACATGGTCTGGTGGAAATTTCAAATGTTTAAAGAAAGAGTAAAAAAGTGTTATTTATAGAAGATGAAAAATCCTAGAGTTTTAAAGGTTTGGATGTAATGTGATGACAAGCTCTTGTGAAAATAGGGTGTTTTTATGTGGATTAAGAAAGGAAGTTAATGAGGATGGCCCTAAGGCCGAAACGTTTAAAAATGAGGAATTGTAACTAGTTCATCAATATATTTGGCTGAGGTTGAGGATCAATAAATAAACTATATATGGTAAAAAAATAATGATATAGAATGTGTATTTTCTTTCTTATTTCCCTTCTGTGAATGAATTTTCCTATTTAACCCTTACTGGATATAAGAAGATTATTGATGTTTCACGGACAAACTCTAGTTTTGTGACATACTAGTTTGGCTCAGCTATTTTTTTATATTTCTAATTGTTACTTATGCCAACGCTGAGGTGCCTGCATTTCTCATTGCTAAGAAATTAAAATCTACTTTAGATTAGCCATATGCATGATAAAAATCTCACTGTTTCCTACTTTCAAAGACAAGCAGCCCCCGAGAAACAAGGATGGCATGTGACAGATGTAGTGATACAACCATGTGAGCTGGGTTTACACTAGACGCAATTTCATCGCGAAATAATTTCGCGAGGAAATTGCATTTAGTGTAGGCGCTTCCTGTCCGTGAGTAATTGCGGGATGAGGTCCCAAACTCTTGGGATGAGGTCCCCATGACCCAACAGAACTACAACAAGGAACTATCAACCATATACGACATAGCACATAGCAACGGTTACGGGCGAACAACCATCGACAAACTAATAACACAAAGCAGCACTGAAAAACTCACACAGACGGACGAAGTCAGGATAAGACGCTGCACTTTCACATATAGAGGACCGTTAACATACCGACTAACTAACTTGTTTCACAAAGAAGGACTTAAGACAGCACTAAAAACAGACAACAATTTACGGACTAACCTCACAAACGATATCGACAGACCTAACAAATACGACTTAAACGGAGTGTACAAACTAACATGCACTTGTGACCACACATACATCGGACGATATACGGAACACATACGATAACAGAACAGACGTGACTCTAACTACGCCAACCATTTACACGAACACGCACACGACCCTAGCAACATACAAAACAGCATGACACTCCTACACAGACAACAAAAAGTACGTAGACTTGACATACTAGAAAACATCGATAAACAATACTTGACATAATACAAACAATGATACTTTAACGGAAACATTATAAACGAACAGCTTAACACTAGCTCTGACACAATATTCAGACCACTCAAACTACTTAAACGAACAAACAAACGAAAAAGGACAGACACAACATCACTTCCAATAACTAAATGACAACGTACTTAACATAAAAACAAAGAAAGATAAACATAAAATCACCCATTTTCCAAGATCAACATACAACGAACCACCTGCACAGAATACAAACAAACAAACTACCTGGAAAACCCTTAGACGGCAATGACGCACATAGTCAACAAACACTTTACCTGAACGAACATCTGCACAGAGTACAGACAAACAACCTACCTGGACGACCCTTCACAGAAGTAAACAACTTACTCCACCCTAGTATAAATACTCTGACATTACAAACACAGTTCAGTATTAACTTAACATTGGCTTGATAATGACGTATTTACGTCGAAAGCGCTCGCCCACAGTACTCGCACAGATGCCAGTGACGACGGTCTCCACCGACTGGTATGACAACATATAATATATCTCTTATTTTGTATCGATTAATTTTTTTTTTTTTTTTTTTAAACGGCGCATTTACATCTTGGCCATTAGCGCCGGGCTATCTACAGGTTGCCACCCCTTTCTAATGCCAACAGCACGTGGTCGGTCACCCATTCAGGTACTGACCACGCCCGACGCTGCTTAACTTCGGTGATCTATGGGAACCGGTGCATTCAACGTGGCTATGGCAGTTGGCATCTTGATTAAATATTCCAATTTTAGTATATGTACCGCCAAAGCGAGTACAATATTACAAGAAGATCAAATATTACATTGATATGATATAAAACGCGGTTGGAGGGTCAAAACAAGTTGCCATGTTGTCGGCAAAACCAGAATTGAAGGCGGCTCGCCTCACTCGCGCTATATTTCGCTCTTAATTCGGGGACGTATATAGAAAATAGTTTCCGTGGGGGCTGGGAGCATCGGTAGGATTTGGGAGGTATGGAATACTAACAACCTTATCTTCGCACTACACGAAAGTACCGGAGTGCGGCGCTAATGGCCAAGATTTGTTGATGCGCCGTAAAAAAAAAAAAAAAAAAAAAAAAAAAAAAAAAAAAAAAAAATACACGAAAGTGAGGTTTTAAGTTTTGTGTAGTGGGAAGCAGGGCCGCCACATCTCAGAGCCGGGCCCGGGACCAGATCACGGTCCCCCACTTCTCAGAGCCAGAATGAAAATTCTAGTACTTTTTTTTATAGGACTTTGGGCATTTTATAATTATTTTCATCTTGAGTTTTGAGAAAAATGAGAATAAAAGCCGACAATCGGTGCTGCAAAGGTCACTTTTGGTCCTTTTTTTTCCAATTAGCGAGGATCGGCCCGGGCCCCCACGGTGCCCGTGGCCGGGACAACTGTACCCGGTTGTCCCCCCCATGTGGCGGCCCAGGTGCGAAGATAAAAATGTAAACACAAACACGCTCCTCATTTATTTATCAAGATTTACTGAAAAAATTGCAATTAAAAAACGACAACCAATTAAAAACTGAGGGAAACAGAGACGAAAAGAACGAACTTTCTATTTTTGAGACCGAATTTCTCCAACTGAGAGCGTAGTTATGACGTGTCCATTGTAGCGGAAGGTTAGCCTACGTTTTATTATGCTGTACTTAGTTTTTAAGGCTCCTAAAAAGGTACCTGATGAAGCGAAACATTTATAGCCAATTTTAATAAATTGACCTTCTGCTTACCTAAGAAATATTGTTGAGATTTAGGTCACTATTTAATTTAATTGTAAAAGTTGTGTATGTTTGGAATAAATTGCGTCCTTTTATAGAGGTATCCCATTTCTGCTGCCACTCTACCATCGATTCTATTTTAAATATATATTTTAAATAATATTTTGAAATTTTATTGTATTTTTTGGGCAGTGGCGTACCCTTTGAGGCTGCTTAGGCTATTAAATCAGCTATTTGGGACACCCAGATGTCTCATTATCCATTTAAAATATTATTATTGTATGTGCAAAATATTATTATTGTGTGTTATTATTATTGTATGTATATTTTGACATGTTCTTTAACGGTTTCGAATGTTTTCTATTTATGTTTCATGTTTAGGGTTGCCCACCCTAAACATATTTATTTGTCTACGCTTGGACTCCGCCGACGGTGGCGCCGTCTACGTCACCTGGATGAACCACCCCGGGCAAGTCGGCTGTACAGAAAAACGTCCCGCTTTCACAGAGCGCATAAAGCTTTTTATTCACCGGTTTCACTAAATATTGTGCAATGGCCAAGTAGTTAGAGATGTGGGGAGGAAAATTTTCCGTTTTGGAAAATTTTCAGCTATGTTTTTCCGGAAAATTTTCCATTTACAAAAGTCAATTTTTTGGTAAATTTGTTCTAGGACATACATGAGCTAACCATATTCTGTTATATTAGCTAATTTCTGAACCATTTAAACAAAAACTACAGGTTATAATTCAACTTTTTAATTCACATGAATATAATTAAATGTGATTATGTTTTACCTAACAATTGTCATATTGCTTATGAAATAACTCATAAAAAGGCAATTCACCACATTTCATAATAAAAGAGCACTCACAGAAAACGAATCACTCATTTCTCTTAATATTTGATAAACAAGGTTGTAGCGGAAACCAAAAAAAAACCTCCACCACTCTGTACTAGCTGCAACAGTTTTAAGAAAATTCGTTTCATGTAAACAACACTAGATTGGAATTTAAAAATAAAAATAAATAAATAACAAAAAAAATCATACTGCTCTTTGTCAGAAATAATGGTTAACCAGAAAAAAAACAATTGTGTAGACTTCTACATTTTGTAGAAGTCCATAAGAGACAACAAAATTATAGGTAAATGCAAATAAATTGAAATGTAATAAATGCAAATTAGAGGATGAAAAATTAGACACCGAAAAGAAGAACATATACACGAAATGCACAGCGTATTACCAAGAAAAGTTTCAAGATAAATTTGGGAAGCGCAAGTATATAGTAAAGGGACTATGGTTCGGAACAAGAAGAACCATTCCGAAGAGCACAGCACTCTTCCTTGAAGATCTTGGACTGACCACCGACCAGCTATCAGCAGTAGCTGAGTCTATATTAGTGGATACACTGACCACCGACCAGCTATCAGCATTAGCTGAGTCTATATTAGTGGACACACTTGGCATAATTAGCAACCACATCTATAGTCACTGAGTGCTTATCATCCATTCACACTGTTTCTTTATATACTTTAGACTATATTTTCAATTCTATCAATTCCTCCTCAATATCATAAATACCTTCTCTTTTATCACTATAGCCTTCTTTAGTCTTCATCTCCTTTATTATCTATTCCTTGTTTTGAACTCCTCACATCTTCAGCCCGAAAATTAACCCTATTTCCGAATGGATGATAAGCACGCTGTGTATCTAGCAACCCAATATAATTGGGCAGCCCATTTTAATTGTTTCTAATAAAGTTTCTCCCTCTCAGAAGCCAAATCTCCCATCAGTTTCACAAAATCTTCATTTGATGACAATGTCATCCTTTCAAATTCTGCTTGTTCTTCTGTGCAGAGAGAGAGAAAAGTTATTTTCGATAAAAAGTTTAGTTGCCCAACTATATTGGGTTACTTTCCACACAAAGCACTTATCAACCAGTAGGCATAGGAACTGTTATAAGTTCATAGAAATAGAACACTGTATCATAAATACATATTTATTGGATCAATCACAATACACATGAGGTTATGCAAAGACCAGTAAACAAACACTGAGTGCACATATCCTGCTCCCTTGGCGGGAGAGCAAATTACAAAGAGGTATGAGCTTACACAACGTACTACTATACAACATCTTCCCCTTAAAAACTAATTAATTAACTACTTAAGATTAGGTACAACATAATACATAAGATTAGGTACAACATAATACATAAGATTAGGTACATTCATATATACACATCTGTAGGTCAGGTTATATAATCTTTGTAGCGAATGGGTCGATTAATCACGCGCCCTGCCTTAGTAGTACTATACATATTCGAATCAGGCGCATCTTGAGAAGTAGGAACAGATTTCACCGGTGGTACCGTCTTCACTTTAACCAAACCACCCCACTCCTACGGAAAAGTCAGTGGAGCCGCGGAGTCCCGGGGAAACGAGCGACGCCCCTCCCTTTTCTTAATATAAATTTCATTCCTAATATATTTATGACCAGCGTCACTGACTACAGTATATGACCTTGGTTCGCTGTTCTTGCACAAAATTGTACCGGGTATCCAGGCAGAATTAGGCAGTTTTTTAAAAAGAATTTGTTGGTCTTTACGAAAGGGTTCACGAGAACGGATAGACCTATCATAATATCCTTTAGTTATCTCTTTCTGACGCAAAATCTTTTTCCGATCCATCCATACAGTAACTTTAGGGACCAGCGATTTAAATGAACATGGAACATTCGTCCTCAAATTCCTACTCATGAGGCTAGCAGCCGGCGAACTGATATCACCCCTGGGTGTAGCTCTAAAATTAAGCAAAGCTAGGTATGGATCCTCACCAGAGTCTAAACATTTTTTCAATATTTTCTTAACCGACTTTACAGCAGCCTCGGCCAGTCCATTGGATTGAGGATAATGCGGAGTAGACAAGACATGGGTAAATCCCCACTCCTTATCAAATTTCCGCAAATAGTCACAGTCAAAATAAAGAGCACCATCAGAATACAAAATCAGTGGTATACCATGCCGAGAGAAAATATTTTTCAACTGTAATACTACAGTACTGGAACGTAGATTTGGTAGGTTCGCCACTTCAATATAATTTGACAGAGCTTCCACTACTACCAAATAATATTTTTGATTTAATTCAAATACATCGCAACCTAACTCCGACCACGGAAGTAGTGGAGTTTCTTTCTGCTTCAAGGCTTGTTTAACATTTCTGTCTTGATATTTCTGACAACTATTACATGACTTCACATACAATTTTATGTCCCTATTAATTCCAATCCAAAAAAGGGTCATTTCAGCCCTGTTAGTCATTCTGGAAATACCCGGATGCCCAGTATGCAATATATGTAACATCTCTTTTTTCAAAGATTGAGGAACAAGAATTCTGTCCCCTCTAAAAATCAAACCCTTAACAACTGTAAGCTCATCCCGAAACTCAAAATACGGCCTCACTACATCTGCAATATCTTTATAGTACCTGGGCCAACCTCCTATAATATATTTCTTTAACTGGGAGAACACAGCATCATTAGTAGAGTGAGAAGCAATGAGTTTCCAATTTTCCAAGGTCACCGGTAAATGTTTTATCAGGAGAGACACCTGTTGGTCCACATCACCTAAGTTAGTTGTAATATCACAACCAGAAGGCATAAAATCCCTACTCGAAGCATCGGCCAAATATAAATACTTTCCCGGGACATAAGTGATCTCAATTCGAAAGGGCTGTAACCGTAACATCATTCCCTGAAGCCTTGTGGTTATCTTAGATAGCGGCTTGTTGAACAGTCCTAATATAGGCTTGTGGTCCGTTTGAACCTTGACTCTGGGCTTTCCAATAATGAATTGACGAAACTTATCTGCCCCGAAAACCAACGCCAAAAGTTCCTTTTCTATCTGTGAATATCTTCTTTGGGTGTCCGTAAGAGCTCTGGACGCATAGGCCAATGGACGTCCTTCCTGCAAAAGTACAGCCCCAAGACCGTACGAACTGGCGTCCACGCTAAGTGTTAACTCTTTTTTCGGGTCGTAAAACCCCAAAACTGGTGCCTTAATAACAGCACTCTTTAATTTATCTAACGACTCAGAGTGATGACACTCCCAAACAAATTCGACATCCTCACGTAGCAAATCCCTCAGGGGAGCTGACATATCTGAAAACTTGGGAATGAACTTTGACAAATAATTAAACATCCCTAACACCCGTTGTGAGTTCGCGCTTAGCCGTCATATTGGATAGACGTGTGTTCTGTGAAGTGAAGTTTATCTGTGATTAAAGTGGTCCTGAAGAAGGTAGTTTCTAAGAAACTGTGTTCAGAGCGAAGAACAATCAGCGCTGGGAAAGAGGAGCAGTAAGAAGTGCTATTTAATAAATCGTATACTTAGGAAATCTAAAAATAAAAGTGAAAGCAGCACATTGTATAACCTCTGGGTAGGTTAATCATTACATCCAAAGAAGTATCACTTGCTTTGCTTGTAGTACAGTTGCTGATAAGGTGCGATTAGTTTAGATACTGGGCATAACCTTCTCGACACAAACATAACCTTTTATTGTCAATATATTTTCTTTTCGCTCTAAGGATCGTCTTGCTTACTGAAATGTCTACGCAAGAAGAAAAGATTGACAAAATCCTAGAGGCGCTAAATAAGCTAAATATTCTTGAGGAAAAAATTGATAAAATAAGCTCGCATGACAGTAGGATCACAAAAATTGAGAACAAACTAAATGCTGATAGGAAGAGAAATGTAATTATCCAGGGCATACGATCTAAAATATGGTTTGAGATAGAAAGAGAAGTGGAAGGAATTCTTAAATTCCTCATTAGGGATATGAGAAGGTATGATATGATGTCAATAAGAAAAATAAACAACAAGACTGAAAACCCCCTAATACTTGTTACTTTATCATCATACCTACTTCGTAACGACATTTTAAGAGCAAGAAGAAACCTTCAAGGAAATTACAATCACATCAAGATAAAGGAAGATCTACCTTATGAAGTACGTTGTATAAGAAGAGAGCTCTTTAATTTCATGCTGGATCATCAAAGTAGAGGACAGAGGCCACCATGCGGTACGATAAGTTGCTGGTCGAGGGAAAACTCTATACTTTGGATGAATTAAAGGAAGGAAAGAGTGAGACAGAAAGAGTTATAAAGAGGCAACGGAGTAATGGAGAATCTTCTACCGGTACGGGAAAACCAAGCAAGAGGATAGGAAATAATGCAAGAAATCTCACCTTAAGACCAAGCAGTCTGGATCGTTTTTTCCAGAAAAAAGGTAAAGAGGAAGTAGACAGTCAACCAGGAACACTGGACATTGAAAAAAATAAGCAAGAAAGGGATGGGCATAAAGACCGACAGAAATCAACATAGCAAATAAACGAATACAAACAACAGACGGTATCAAATTGGAATCTTGAAATGGACAACAAAAAAAGCAAAAGTAGGAAGGCAAACCTATTTAGGGTATGTACTCTAAATGTAAGGACACTATTAGGAGAGGAAAGGAAAACGGAATTGGAGTGTGCAATACAACAAATAAAATGGGATGTGATTGGACTCTCAGAAATCAGAAGAAAGTGTTGCAAAATAATAGAAACTAAAAAACATAATCTCTTCACTCATACCCAAGCGCACAAAGGGATAGGAGGCGTTGGGTTTCTAGTAAAGGAGGAGTGGAAAAATAAAGTAATAGGTTTCCACGAAATTAGTTCCCGAATAGCTGTATTAAAAATAGATATAGGGAAGAAAAAAGTCCTTGTACTGGTCCAGATTTATGCACCAACTGCAAGCGCAAGTGAAGAAGAAAAGCTGAACTTCTACAATGATCTCCGGGAAACAGTAGATCCTCTATTGAAAGTGCCAAAAGACACTGTTATAATAATGGGCGACTGGAATGGTAGGATAGGACAGCGAGTCTATGGAGAAGAAATCATAATGGGAAAATCTTGGTTTGGCTCAAGAAATGAAGGAGGCGAAGCACTTGTTAACTTTGCACTTAATAAAAAACTGAGAATCCTCAACACCTATTTCCATTAAAAGAAGAAAAATAAGTGGACTTGGCGAGCACCCAATGGCAAAAAATACGAAATAGATTACGTGTTAACAAATAGATTGAAAATTGTGAAAAACAATGAAATAATTGCTAACTTGAACTTCAACACTGACCACCGGATGATTCGTACTACCCTAAGATTAGACAAGATGAAGCAAAACAGACTACTTCCACCAAAACAGTCCCAAGCAGAAAATATAAATGTCGAAGAGTTTCAAGAAAAAATAAAAGGAATTAAACATTCCTTGGAAAAAGACTTACAAGGAAAACCCCAAGAGCTATATTCTCTACTTATAAAACGGCTAAAACATGTAATAAAACAAAGCACAACCAATGAAAGGAAGAAAGGGCTAAAATCAAAACTCTCTAGTAATACTCTACAAAAGTTGGAAGAGAGAAGGAAGCAAATAAATCAGGAGATTTCACGACCACAATTGACAATGCTAAACAGGGAAATAAGGCAAAACATAAAAGAGGACTTACGGGTATACAATGAACAGAAAATAATAGAAATACTAGAATCGAGCAGATCAACTAAAAAAATAAAACAAGAAATGAGTGAAGGGCGTGTATGGCCTGCAAGTTATGAAGATAAGGAAGGAAATATAATAAGCAGTAGAAAAGACATGACCCAAATTGCTACAAATTTCTATAAAGAACTATACGATTCTGAAGACTCCAAAACAATAAAAAGAAGTAGTAATCTAAAAGAAACATCAGAACCTGTGCCCTTTATTTTGAATAGTGAAATAGAAAACTCTATAAAGCACCTGAAGAAGAACAAAAGCCCTGGTGAAGATGGGATAACAAACGAAATATTAAAGATAGGTGGGGATGACCTTGTGAGAATTCTAGGATTATTATTTAATAACATTCTTGAAACAGAGGAAATCCCAGAAGAATGGAAGATATCAAAAATCATTCTACTTCACAAAAAAGGGGATAGGAACAAACTGGCTAACTATAGACCCATCTCCCTAGGATCAACAATAGGTAAACTCTTTTCCAGAATAATCCAAACCAGATTAACTACAAAAATAGAAGAAAGCATTCCTAGTGACCAAGCAGGATTCAGGAGGGGAATGTCTGTCCTTGACCATTTACAAACTGTTAACCAACTTATTGAAAAAGCAAATGAATACTCTATCAACCTCTTCCTAGGTTTTGTAGATTTTTCAAAAGCCTTCGACAGCATATATCACTCCAATATCTCCATAGGCCTAGAGTCGATTGGCGTTGAAAAGAAATATACTTCCCTGATTGAGAAATTATACACAGGAAACACAGGTTTCATTTCAGGTGAAATTAGAGGAGAAAAGTTCCCTATAAAAAGAGGTGTAAGACAGGGCGATGCACTATCTACAACTATCTTCATAGTCGAGCTAGAAGAAGTCTTCAAGGAACTACAGTGGGATGGAATGGGAATAACAATAAATGGCATAAAATTAAATAAGCTTAAATTTGCGGATGATGTAGTTCTAATTGCATCAACAGAGGATGAACTAATCAAAATGATTTCCGACTTACAAGAGAGTAGCAGCAGACACGGCCTATACTTAAATACCAGTAAAACAAAAATAATAGCCAACAAAAATACTGAAAAGCTGAAATTACTCTTCCCAGACATTGAAACTGCAGAAGAGGTAATATACCTAGGACAAATAATCTCCTTCAAAGATAAGCAGTCAAAGGAAATACAAACCCGAATTGCAAAAGCTTGGAAGAAGTATTGGAGCCTGAAACCAATAATGAAGGGCAACATTAGTACTGATTTAAAAAGTATTGTATTTAGCAGCTGTATTGTCCCAGTACTGACTTATGGTTGCCAGACATGGTCTCTCACAAAAGCACTGGAAAACAAGATTGGAGTGTGCCAGAGGGCAATGGAGCGAAGTATGCTGGGCGTAAAGAGAAGTGACAGGGTAAGGCATACAGTACTTAAAAAGAGGATGACCACCGTAGACATGATTAACTATGCGCATAAAATGAAATGGATATGGGCAGGTCATATTCTAAGGAAGAATGACACAAGCTGGGCGAAGCGTGTTATCGAATGGGTTCCGCTTCACAATAAAAGGAGACGAGGGAGGCAGAAAAGAAGATGGGCCGACATATTTAGGAAGTTGGAAGGCTCGACCTGGAGCAGAAAAGCCAAGGACAGGGACTACTGGAGGACAAGGGCTCGCGAACTCTACACAACTAGGTCAGGATAGTCTCCGTTAAAAGACTTTAAACTCCCTAGCGGGAAGGTCTATATTGTACATATATATAAGGTTTACATCTATTTTTATTTTATTTTCATTATAATTAATATTTGTACATATATAAATAAAGACTTATTATTATTATTATTATTATTATTATTATTATTAACACCCGTTGTAGCGATTTTTTATCTAGAGGACGTTTTAGATCCCTAATCGCTTTAATTTTATCAATTTCTACCGACACTCCCTGCGAGCTGAATGTATGCCCCAAAAATATAATACTCTCCGAGCTATATACAAATACCACCAAATAAACTTTTCTTTTACAGCACCGCGAACATTTAGTGGCTAGGAAAATTTTCCGGAAATCCCACATCTGTACGAGTAGTCACCTCAAACCACCGGGCAACGGGGATGAAAAGGCATTCAACTGACCAAAAATGATAGGGAGAAGTGCACCCTTTTTATCCAACAAGGCACCATGAACAGGTACTTCCACGGATCTCCAGCAGCCCATCATCACCTCCAGACTTCATCAGCTCACCATTATTTCAACCTCATCAGTCCCACATCAACTCTCAAAATTTATTAATATACTTACCACAACATGTTCCTGATTTGGATAGCCCCCCCCCACTCTACGTTTTATACTCATTAAATCTAAATTATCAATTTCTCAACTATTTCTTCATACAGTCCATTTATATAACCAACCCCACAAAATCTTCCTTCCATATCATACCATATTAAAAATGGTGATATGACAATTCTTTTTACATTTCATGTATGTTAATGTTTTTGTAATATTATCATGCATGTGATAAATGTGTACATACACACAAATACATATAATAACCCTAAATTGGCGCTAATGGCCTAGATGTCGAAGCGCTGTAAAAAAAAAAAATAAATAAATAAAAATAACCCTAAATGAAGGAGTTCTTGCAGCTATGAGCACTTCCCAAGTTTATGTATCACTAATCTTTATTGGGAATTAACATTAAGCGATACGCCGCCATGCGGAAAATTTCGGAACTAACGACAAAGGGAACGTGCATTGTTTACAAATGTAAAGCTATGACAGTTGTAAAGTTATGACATGTGTTGTTCGTGTTTTGTTTTTTCCTATTAAATAATTTCCCAACAGTTTTATGACAAATTTGTCTTTTTAAAGACAACATGAACCTTTCCCTTTCACAAAGTAATTATTTTTAAACAATATATGTAAGATGTAGTGAAATAATTCACATTTATGCAACCTTTACTCTTGTGTAACTATAAACAGCTTGCAACCCATTTTACCCGAATTTGATTTAATTTTAGAAATTCAGAAGGTATAGATATTGATGAACAAAAGTATGTACAAAGGAACTTCTTTGGCTATCTAAAAGCCTTAAGGTGCATAGTTGAAGGTGAAGCAATTGTGAATGCACATCCATTACCTAAATACATGTGGTATTTTGGAGAAGACCAACCATTCTATTAAGTTGTTTGCACTTGCACAAACACACTAATTAGGAATGGCTGTATTAAATTTAAATGAGTGTACTACTTCATATTTGATACATATGACTCCTTTCATAAATATTACGGTGCCTTTTGATAAAGTATATTTATATAATTTAATTACAACCTTAATAAGTAAATGAAATGGTGCATGTAATATGTGAAATAGAGATTCAAAGAAATTTTGAAATATTTTCTCAATTTTTAAGTTGTTCATGATTTGTTGGTGTTCAATAATATGCAATATTTATTATAAAATAAATTTATTGTATTCAAATCTTTTCACAATGGTATGAAATTATATTTACATCAGTTATAATTTGCAAATAATGTAAGCAATAATTAAAATTTGTGATCAGAAACAATTCAAAACTAAAAAAAATAATGGTGCATGTAATATGTGAAAATAAAGATTTTGAAGTATATTTTTTCAATTTTCAAATTGTTCATGATTTATTGGTGATCAATAATATGCAATATTTATTATAAAATACATTTATTGTATTCAAAGCTATTCACAATGGTATGAAATAATATTTACCTCACTTTTGCTTATTCATCACAATAACAACAACTCACAATAACTCACTGTTAGTCCAATATTCTTACATATTTGAGTACACAAATAAAATAGAGCTTCCAAAAACCCTGTTTCTTGATGAAAACACTAATATTAACGTGAAATAGAACCACAGCAATTGCGAAAACACTTGTTATCAGCAATCACTATGTACAAATGTCACAAGTTTCCCTTTGTATACCGCCATTTTGACGACGACAGTGGCACCGCCATCGGTAATGTTAATTCCCAATAATAGAGCTCCATTGTCAATTCTTGAAATGCCAGGGCTATGAATGACGTCATGTCTTGCACAGATTTTCATTTAAATCATTTGTAATGAGTTAATACGAATGTTTCAAGAAAAAATATTTGAATGAGAAAAAACGATAAGCAATTAATTAATTAATAAAGGGGGAAAATGTTATTTGATTTGGAAGAAAAATAACATTATAAGTAGGAATGTCTTACAATCGATTATTTCATTAAATGTAAGGTCTTGATCAAGTTAGCAGGTTGCTCACTCTCTCAAGCACGCGGTGAGTCTCTTTGAAACCTTCAGTGGATCGAAGATGGTAAGTTTTTATTTATCTGAAAACATCCTTTTAATGTAAGTGTCTATTTGACTTATTTCTTTATTTTATTTTAGTCCGCACATAAAACCTTCAAGATCAAGCAGAAGCTTGCTAAAAAGCTGAAGCAAAACAGGCCAATCCCTCAATGGGTTAGGATGCGGACTGGAAACACAATCAGGTAAGATACTGTGTTACAATTAATTTTGCTTCAGTACTAAATTAATAAATATTTTCGAAGTGTTCGACACCCTAAATTCTATGAGCTTTTCCTAATTCGTAATGTACATTTTTTTATTATTTCAACACTTAAGCTCATAATATTTAGTTTTCTCTATTTTGTTTCTAATTTTGTTAGGCAGCTACTAGGCCAGTTGATAACATCATAACTGCCTCATGATTATATCAAGAAATATTTAATTACAGCATTTTTTTTTAAATATTGTCTTGTTAACACAGCTTGAAAGAAGTTTGACTCATTTTCAACTCTTCCTCTCACTTAACTAGGTTTAGGCTTGGGGGCATTAACTAAAATAAAAACAAACTTCAGACATTCCTATCCCTTGCAAAGAAAACACAAATATTCCTAGATGTTTCAATATCCTGATTTATAATAAATTATACTTGCCAGAAAGAGAAATCCTTGTGATGGGCATTTATGATTGCAACTGGTTGTATTTCCTTGTGTTGAATCATTGCCACTATAATGAGGTGTGCATCTTTTTTTTTTTTTTTTTAATTTATATTCATATTATGTTTGTACTTTATTATTCTTGTTCTTAGGTTGTTGGTTTTTGCAAGGAATTGGTAGCATTTGGTTTGTGAATAATTTTCTTCTGTGTTTCTACAGATCTTACCGGATCTTCTTTTTCCTATTTAAATGCCAGTATTCTTATGTAGTTCTGCCCTTCATACTCTTACTCATAGATGCCTTCTAGGTTTTGGATTTTTTTTTTTTTTCCTTTTTGGTTTCTGAAGTGCTAGAAGCTTATGTTGGAGTCGAGTCTCTTGGCCATTAAATTAATCTGCCAGCTTTACGAAGTTCTCACAGACTTACTTTCTTGGATAGTTCTGTCCCTGGATGTAACACTTGTAGTTTATCTTGATTTCGACTATATTTCTGTTGATTCTAGCCTCTATTTAGCTGTTGGCTAGCATATCCTTCCCTTGATAGTTAAGTTATGCTTTACTGCTGATGATTTTAGCCCAGTGGGTGGGTGTTTACATAACGCCTCTCTTTTTTAAGCCGAGTGGTGGCATGAGATTATTGGTTTCCTATAAGCTGTGTTGCTAAAGGATATTTTTCTCTTCACTTCTCAAATATGTGTATTGTTTTATCTCCTTTTTCATGTTAGTTTGATGACTAAGTGTTTAGGCTCCCTCTATTGGAAGTAATGAGCAGCGAGAAGAAAAGTTAAGAAAATCTTAAGTTCTGACCAGGTGACATAGTTTTGGTACTGAACTGGTAAATTTATGAATAAAAGGACATCGGAAATCGATAACATATGTACCTTTTGGAGTGATTTTCTAGATATACACTAATGTTCACTTTGCCCGTTTATTAATACCTTAATTGTTCTAATAATTTAACAACAAATTGTTCTTTTATAATAAGTTGAATTGTATTTATAGACCTGTCACTTATCTTACTTATAAACTTTTTTTCTGTGTATTAATTTCTGTTTTTTTCTTTTCTTGTCATTTTAGCTGACGATGGCTACCAAAGAATAGCCGAAGCGTCCTGAATATAGATTTTTTTACAAAAATCGTATTGAGGTTTCTTTTTAGCTGAATCCCAACTTTTCCATGTTTGCTTACATTTTTAGATTAAAAATGTGCTATATTTTTGCCTATGTTTTGGCTTGAAATTGAAACCTTCGTCAGTGCTGTAAACAAGGATGGACAGAGTTAGTACTAATAGTAATTTTATGTTTAGAAGGAATAAATATATAATGTTTTCCATTTATTCCTTTTACATATAAAATTACTAATATATTTAAATTTTGGTTACATTTGGAGTTTAGGAAGTATTCAGGGGAAAAAAGAATTTAATAGGCTTGAAAAGTTTTGGGATCTTCGTATATTTTTTTAAATATTTCGAAAACGGTTAGAAAATCATGGTAAGTGTATGGAGACCATTCAAAAGCTTATTAAAAAGGTTTAAGTCTCCACTTATTTCTCCTATGTCAATTGTAGACTGTTTTCTGGCCCAGCGTCATGGCATATGCGTCAGCAGATAGCTTCGCTTTCTTTCTATACCGCTACTCTGAGCCTTTTTCTATAGCCTTTGTATTTGATTTGGGACCTCATTACGTTATTCCCGGTTAGGTTTGCGGGTCTGGTATCATATGATACTGAATGCGCCCAAAGCATTCCGTCAGCGTGCCCCCTGTCATAGCATAGCGTATTTGACATTTTACTAAATTGTTATTAACCCACTGAAAGTTTATGTTTCTTATATGTTTGCCAAAATAACTATACAAAAGGAAGACTAGGGCCTTGATGACAATTTTGTTCGAAGCCATCGGTCCTGAAAATGTTAAAGCTTTGAATGTGTTAGTTTTGTTCTTTTGAACAGGTTTTTGTCTCTGTTCAGCTCACTTTTTAATTGGTTGTTTTAACTTTCATTTAACTGTAAAATGAGTATTTTAGAAAAGCAAGGTAAGGAAATAAGAAGCGTATTGGTAATAGCGTTTTCCTAGAGCAAACATTATGCAGGCGGGGAGTCATTTCTGCTTAGGATAATGTCGGTTTCCTGTTGTTTGGCACCATAAATCTTCGTTCTCTTTGAGATTGTGTTTTATATGTTCACCAAGGATCAAAACCTAGCAATAACTGCTACTATCTATTCCAATACTAATTGCACTAGGGATATGAATGGAACTGTGCTAAGCTGACGCAGCTCCTGTGAGTCGGACTTTTTATTTTATCTAAGAAAGGTAACTTTATTAACCCTTTCCTTACTAAAGACTTCTGTAGAAGTCGATGTTTGCCGTGCCCCTGGAACGAAGGACTTGAACAGCAGTCCGACCCTTCTCTCTTGCTTACCAGCTCCCTACGGCTAACTTCCAGGAGTTTGACCTTGGGGCTATTAAGCAAGGATTTAGAGAAGCTTTAGCTATTTCTTTTACCACTGGTCGCCGGAAAAATTAACTATTTGTGTCGAGAGAGAGCTACGGATTATGGATACATGGGTCGGGATCGTAAAAATTAACATCGCCAGTGTTAGAACCAACTCGATTCCAATCGAAAAGGATGATGTATTTTTCTTGTTTTCAATAAGAAAGAGGCTATTTATTTATTTAACTTCTTTGATTAATACCTATATCATAAAAAAATAATATTTTTCGTACTAAAAAGTATAGACTATAAAAAATATTTATTGTAGCGTCTAATTAATAATTCAACCTAAATATTTAGAGCTAAAAGAAAACGTAAATGAATAATAAAATACAATTTTCCTACGATTAGAAATGTTAAGAGAGGACATTATTTAAATGTTTTTACGCAAGTCGAGAAGAGGGCGAGAATAGCTTTGTAACTAGGGCCCGGCCAGGTAGAGAGATCGCCGTACTACAGGGTCGGTCAGCCCGCACTACCCGTTGTAAGCTAAGGGTTAACAACATGAACAAACCCTGACAATATTTATCTTTGCTAAGTTCTATATTTTCTCAGTGGGAACTATTTCTTGTATTGTTTTTATTGTATTCCATAAATTAGTACCCTAGAGTTCTGGATCAACGAGTCTGGCTCGTAGTTCACAAGTTAATTTTTCCTACATCACTTGTGGCATCCCAAATACCCATGAATGTTCCCGTGCTTTATGCAATATAGTGTTTCCATCTTGCTGCCCATTACTATTTTAGTCTTCTGTATATCTGCCCTTCTCATTTTAGGCCATTCTTCTTTGGCTTCTAATAAGGTTGTTCTGTTTACTCTTTTGCAGACTGTGTTTTAAACATTCTCTATAAATAATTAAATATATTATTTTTGCAGATACAATGCTAAGAGGCGTCACTGGAGAAGGACTAAGCTCAAGCTGTAAAGGAAGAATGGAGTCATTGTTCATTTTACAATAATTATAATTTTTAATTAAAATATTAATAATTGACTGAGTATTTTATTTTCCCTTAATCATAATTCTTCCCTAAGTTCCTTATAAGCCAGGCATGCTCAAGCCAAGGTCCTTTTGAAGACTTCTTGTGGCTCAGTTGAAGTTTTTTTTAATGAGTTGCCAACTACTATGAGGTTATGTTTTTATTTTATTTTTTAAGGCGTTTTGACAAATGTGGGCAATTAGCGCCACTATGAGGTTATTAAACACAGAATTTAAGTTACTAACTTAAGACAGTTGGACCATAGACGGTTCAATAAAAAAATTGTTTTGAGCCTCTCCCCTTGCAATGTTTTCCTAACTAATTTTTTATGATTTCCAAGTAATAAGAAAATAAAATTTTGGCCATCTGTCGGAAACCTTTTTTTTTATGTCTAAGAGTGTAATAATTACACTGCTGTTCTTTGCTTTTGAAATAAAAATTTTGTAAATCTAAATCAATTTTATGGAGACATTCTGTAATGTAAGTATAAAATATACATCGATTTTTTTTTTTTTTTTACGGTGCATCGACCTCTGGGCTATTAGCACCGACATCCAAGGGGCAGCGAGGAATTTTCCCAACAAGCCGTGAGATGAGAAAATTCCTGCTGCTGTTGGGAATCAAACCCACCATCTCCCAAATGGAAAACTACGGCGTTAGCCACTAGACCAAGGGGAGACCCTGCAGATAGTCGTTGTACGGAATAACGTCAGAAGGCAGCATAAATCTAGTGCAGGAGATGTTCTTCTGCAAACAAGTGCAATCTCTTCAACTTTGTTGTCACATTAACTCTAAAGTAATTAAATATTTTTCGAATAATTTCTTGTTTTATTTTGATATGTGCGGCCCACCTCAGTTTAGTACATTTTTACTTTGCTCACCAACAGATTTGGGTTGAGCACTCCTGTTTTAAACAATGGAGGCATCAAGTGAATCTAATATTTTTATTTGTGTATGGTTGATTAAACACTAAATTGCTTTAGAAAAAGGAGTATGGGGAAAATGAAAAATTCATAACAATGAAATATAGATTTGGTATCATAGGTATGTAATTTAATTACAAATTAAGCACATAGATAGCCCTAGTTTAAGCTAAGTAACATACTAAATTTCATTGAATTATATCTCAAACTAGCTGAATACCTGTACCTTGTCATGGCAGATAAGTAGTTATTTTAATGTGTTAAATAATGTATCATCAAAATTAATGCTACTACATAATTTTGTTCAGTTTATTATAGCACAGTTCCCATCATACTATATGCTATTCATCGATTGATAAGTAATCAAAGTATAGTGTGTCTTGAGGACCAGTGTCAACAAACAGATGACCTAGAGATAAACCGTTATCTATAGGTTACCAGTTACAGGAGTAACCAGTGCAGGTTAAAATTCGTTCTCAATAATAAATGGACGTTAAAATTCAAAAAAGGTATGTTTCCAAAATGTCATTTGGAAACACCTATTTTTCAATGGGTGAGGAGGCTGTGCAAGGGTTCAGGATATTATCTCGGAATGACCATCACCATGTATACATAAAATCTATGAAGGACAAAATCACAGTTTATTTCTAGTAATTCAAGGTCTGCCATTATAATTGAAATAAACCGCAAATAAAAATAATATGAAATAGATACAGTGCGGTAACAGCTGACCTTTTATCGGCCTACCAACGCAAGCTGCCTAGGCATTTTTGCTCTCTTTAACACGAACTAAAAATTCAAACCCCTCTTAAAATTCTTAAAAATTTGAATATAAAAAAAACCTTTCTTAGCGAGTGTTTACATCCTGAAGGGAATATCCATGCAAAATTTCAAATTGTTCTGTCAAGTAGTTTGGGCTGGGCGATGATAGGTCAGTGAGTGGTATTCGACAAATATATAGTAGATAAAAATTCTTCTAATTATGCCAGTCACAGATGGCTGTCATTTAACAGCTTTCCACTTATTTAAGACACTAAGGAATAAATTATTATTATTTTAATTAAGTCAAAAAAAAAAAAATTCCTAACATTGTATTATTTATGGAATTTGGTACAAAAATCGTTCTGAACATGGAGGAAAGTTCATCGACATGAAGACCATTAGCGCCCACATCCAGGGTGCAGTGAGGAATTCTCCCGAACCATGGGATGAGAAAATTCCTGTCACAGGTGGGACTTGAACTCACCATCTCCCGCATATGAATCTAAGGCGTTATCCATTAGACCACGGGGAGACCCTCGAAAACACTATAAACAATACGTTTATAATTTTCTTAACTTTACTAAAATACTCAATTTAATGTTAAAAGTACTTAAACAAAAACAATCAAAAAGAGACGTAAGCAGAGAAAACAAACTTCTTCAAGGAACAAAACTCTGGTGTTAGCCTAATGGAAGGGCTCAGTGCCAAAGGTGACTAACACACAATTTTGTGTCATTCGCTTCCCCTGATGGAGAATTTTAAGTTTTATAATTGACAGAAATGACCAGCCTTTACACCTCATTCATTAGTACTGACATCTGTAAGTTTGTTTTGGAACTTACTGATCATGTGAGAGGCAGACTTGACCAACCCACACTAGGTATGGCTTTGTTAGAATGGTAAGCAGCAACATGAGTGAAATGGTTGAAGCTTCTGATGACTGTGGCAGACCCTGTCTATGAACCAACAAGGAATGTTCATGAACAACGCTTGTTCCACATACTACAGAACTTACCTAATCTGGAAATCATTGTTTTGTTAAATTATTGTTACTTAATCATAGGAATCTAAAGAAAAATAATTTTTCATTATATATTAATCTCCGGATATGTGACCACTATTCTTTAAGTGTAAGTTATTTTTTATTTATGTGAGAGCCAAACATGACAATACATTTTGTTTTTCATTATCAGGACTAACTATACACTTTTGATTGTTATGGTATATTCATAAGAATTATGTGTATCTACTGAATAAAGACCAATTAAAATCATTCCTGTCACCAACACTATTTTTTTCCAAAATCTTCTGAACTTTAACCTTCCCGCTAATTTTCTCAGTTTGTTTTAACTGTGGGTTAGTCACCTTTGGCACTGAGGCCTACAATAGTTGATACATCGTTAAATACACACACACAACAAATTAACACTTTCGAGGTTTTAAGCACTTATTTCTCCGACTGACAACACCCCATCAAAAAATGCTTCAGAATCTTTTTTCTAGAGACTTTAGTAAGCTTTCGAATTGCTACCTTCCAAAACTTTTCATGTTTGTTAATAATTTTTTTCTTCTAATACTTCCTACACTACAAACGCAACCAACATTTAAATATCTTAGATTAGATGAAGTTGGAACGTCAAAAATTACTCCAGAAATATTTTTGTAGTTACTATTGATTTACCACAATTCCCCGTTTAAGAGATATTTAAGAAAATATATGAAAATTCTAAAAAAGCTCATGTATGTTAATAAAACAATTTCTTTTTCTTCTAATACTCATTTAACCCCAAACATAACCAAAATTATAACATCTTAGTTTGGATAAATTTCAAACATGTAGAAAATATTTCAACTGAATCCCACAATTCTAAATACCCAAACCGAAAATTAGTTAGAAAAACAATTTTTCCACTTTTCTCAAAAAATATATCAGATATCGCCTTAAAAATGTTTTGATTAGTCTTCCTATATATTCCCTAGAGAGTATCAAACCCACCATCCAATACACGGAGTGTTCATCCAACACTCATGGCTACCAGGCACAGTTGCACATAATCATAATTACAAAAGTGATTATGATTACACTTGCAATCTATGGTTATAATTAAACTCAAAATCACAACATTTTCCTGTAATTACAACTATAATCCCAAATTTTTCTGCAATTACCACTGTAATCCCAACGTCTTTTGTTTTTATAAATTAGTATACTATTACCAGATTCTTATCGGTAATTACCGTAATACCAACAAATGAAAAAGTCATCAAAACTATCATCATATCTATGACTCATCTTGATACGAATAGTTTTCGAATTCTCCTGCTAGATGTGCGTTGTGTTCAAGACTTTTCAGTCGTAATTACAGAAAAAGATGTGATTATGTTCGTAATCACAGAACATTTATGATACGTTGTAATTTGAGAAAAATATATGTAAATACAGGCATAATCACAGAAAAGGCTGTAATTACAGAAAAATGTTAGGATTACAGTTGTAATTACAGAAAAATGTTGTGATTAGAAGTGTAATTAGAACCAAAGATTTGATTAAAAGTGTATTTGTAATTACGATTATAATCGTAATCATATCGCCAGTGTCTGTGATTATAATCGTAATCACATATTGAAAGCGTGTGATTGCAATTATGATTATGCCCAACTCTGCTATCGGGCCTCGTACATAAATTAATTACAGGAAATAAATGAAACTCTTGAAATGATTAAGTTATTTTATTCAATAACCAAATCTGAGGCACATACTTAAGTTGTTATTATGAAACGTTAAATACAAACATAACATTCATTACTAGTAAACTTTGATGACTAAATAAAAATCTGTTCACATTATACATATTTTATGTACAAATATATACAAAATAAATATAATATAAAAACATTCCATAATGATATATTTATTAAGGATAAACGCAGCGCAGAAGAGGACCTGATGTCGTTTCCACACTGAAAAAAAAGTAACATCTGTCAAAACGTCTGCATCTAATAGAAGTTTTATTTATTTTAATTTTAACTTTCATTTATAGATAACACAGATTTTTCACTGATATATCAATCCGTAGCACCCGGGGCACTGCAATCACCAGACTAATAAATCAGTCCGGGGCACTCCAACCACCATACTAATATAACAGTCCTTAGCACCCGGGGCACTGCAACCACCAGACTGATATATCAGTCTGTAGCAGGGTAAAGGTTAATGCACAACATTAAAAAATTAACATGTATAGAATTTAATATCCAATAAAAAGTTATGGAAGGTTTTCCAACGATACTTACCAGGTGACAAGTTTTGCACCAATTACATCTGAAAGATGATAGTCAAGTCCCAACATTTCAAGAGGCTTTAAGGCACGTCCTTTAATTTCCTACAAAAGAAGCTGAGATTAAAAAGAAACGAATCACATATGGGTAAATCAAGTAGAAACAACACTTATAACAGTAACTTACAGAAACTAGAAGTTCTTTGTATTTACTCTTTTTTATTAAGTTCAGAAGAGCTTTCCGTCCATCATAAAACGTTTTCATAAATTGGCCCAGTCCAGGAAATGATATAGTATAAGTATTTTCTTGATCGAAGACAAGTAATCCAAATTGCACTAAATCTCTAAAACAAAAAATGACATAAATAGTAAATTATAATGATGTATGATGATTTTACAGATCAAAAATGGCTTATAGCCGAAACGTTTCTGTAATAAAATTTAAATAACTTATTTTTATTATGTAGCTTAAAAATAAAAATATATTTGAGGACTGAATAAAGCTGTTACCAACTTCCTACAACATCTTAGTCTTCAACTTAGGATCTAAAAAATAATATTTTAATTTCCATTTATAAAAAATAGAGATTTTTAGGCCAGGTTGTTCTAAACGTAACCACCCAATTTTAGTCAGGACTGAGATGTTGCTTTTTTTTTCCTATTAAAGAAAGGCCACCAGCACTAGCGGAAACCAAATCCACAACGATAGGGAAATAGTGTTCATACGATAACCCTCATGTTCATTCGTAGTAATAACTTAAAAATAATCAAGAAGCATTACTATCAATATTATTATTTAAATAAAGGCAATAAGAAATTCCAAAAGTTTTCTTATTTTTTTTTTATAGATAACTAACTTTCAGCTTTTCACAAGCCATCTCTCGAGTCTACAAACAAGCCATAAGATGATTCAAGAGGAATACAATGATTTTAAAACGCATTTAATAAGCCAACGGCCGTAGCCACGTTGAATGCACCGGTTCCCATAGATCACCGAAGTTAAGCAACGTCGGGCGTGGTCAGTACCTGAATGGGTGACCGACCACGTGCTGTTGGCATTAGAAAAGGGTGGCAACCTGTAGATAGCCCGGCGCTAATGACCAAGATGTAGATGCACCGTTAAAAAAAAAAAAAAAAAAAAAAAAAAAAAAAAAACAGGTTTCTAGAAAGTCGTATGACGAAAAAAAGAACCTCTTCCAAATGGAGCAGTGACTCTACAATATAGTTTTTTTTGTTTATATACTCTAACTAATTTAACCCTTAATTACTGGCGTGCTTTTTCTTCCATAACTAATGGTGTCGGGTCCCCAGTGACACTAACTTTAAATTGATTTTTTTGGGTAAAGTAATTTAAATAAATAATAATAAACAATAATATTTATTGAAATACAAAGATTTGAAGGGCAAAGGTCGAATAAACAAATACATTCGGGTCAATATGACCCGAAGCCAGTAATTAAGGGTTAAAAACAGCCTACCTTTTTTAATCATGGTTCATGATTAAATGAGAGACTTTCTAATGGCTAAGAAATTAATGAGTGATCATTCATGACCCTGAGAGTAATGAGTAGTTTAATCATTACTCATCACTCATTGTCCATAAATAATTCACTTTTTACTCTTTTTCATTTACTCAAATAATTGTCCAACAATGTATGATGAATGCCTAAACTATTTTAAGAGATAAGAAATGATTTTTAGTGTTATTTTGATAATTATTGATAAATTCCTAGAAACGACTGAAGTAAACCAATAAGATGCTAGTAAAACTAGTTAAAGAAAACAAGGTTAAGCTAAATAACTCACGTGATGTCCTTTTCACTCAATTTGTATTCACTTTTGAGGAAGCTTTTTTCAATAATGTATGAATCCAAAGAAGGCAGAACCTTGTTTACAAAATACTTTGGCCTGCCAGTAGGATTAAATTGAGAAAACACAAGATCTTTTAAATCTTCAACAAAGAAAACGATTCTCAACTCTGGGTTGACTTTTAGCTGTTTTATTTTCTTCGATTTCTGTAATCTGTCCTGAAAATTATGTCATTTGTAAAATAGTCATAGAAGATATCCTTTGTAATTCTGGTCAGGGACAAATGAACTTACTATTTCCTCGAGCAGATGAGACTGACTGATATTCTGTTTTGTACCGACCTGATGTAAGAAAATAAGTGGAGGTATTTTATTACAGAATTTTTCTTTCGGAAATTTTTTCCTGAGCTCATACAGTGCAACTTCTACATCACTTGGGAAGACATAGCCAACTGAAGACTCAAACAAGTCTTCCTTTGATTTACTATCACTGGTCTTAGCCCTTTTTCTGTTGTCTACATTTTCTTCAGACTTTCTCTTCTCCATTATTTTAGTAGCAGAACCACATAAAAAAATGGCCACACCTAAGTCGAAAAATATCTTAAAATGTAATTAAAATACATCCAGATCAAGCATCAACAGAATGAAAGCACTTGTTTACATAACCTTGAAAATTAAACTGGTAGGTTATATTCTTGTTATAGGTAGACTTGTATACGCTTCATTTAGTAGATCCCTAAAATTGCTCCGCCCAAGATGGTCTCTTTTTGAAAGATAAGTAATAACAAAATAAGTAATTATGCTTCAGTCAAATAAATTAGTCCTTCTCCCAAAATATATATTATAATAAATTATAAAAATACAAGCTCTAGTCCGTGCAATAGTTTGAAATGGTGATTTTAGCAATTCCTCCGGTCCTTTTTTTCTATCAATTTCAAAACAGATAGGACATCCCCTCGATAAATTCTAGAAGAGGCTGCAATTTGCTCCTTTACTAATAGCTCATTCTAAGAACAAAAGATAATAATTGTAGAAGGCGTTTTTACAATATAAACTAATAACCGACTCGCAGATAATCTGTCATTTTAGCGTGAATTCATAAAGTCCGTCACGCAGGAGCTGCATAACTAAGCACTTTCCTCAGAATTTTTGTAGTGTAGACTACATTACTAAATAATTTGCTGTAAATAACCTATATAAATAAAATAAAAACGTCAATACTTCTGCTCATTTACATTTCTTATGAGAACTGTTCAATTATTAATTTTGTAAATAATTTGCTTCCAGAGTTATGTTAATACATGATACTACACTGCTTAATAAATACACAAAAACTTCATTTTCCGTCTTTTGATCTGACGCAGGAACAGGATACAGTCCCCCTTGTGGGAGATAGCGCTCCTCGCGGCGCCTTTGGGAACATACGTCTGGCCGGCTAATTCTAATGAAACAGAGTTTAAAGTAAACCCTCCTTTTTAATAGAGCGATTTACTTCATTTTTACAACACTTCTTTCTCGTGAGATACCCATGACGTATACCGCGTTACGTTACAATACAGCAGAAATTACGACCGGTATATTAGTACTTTAGGTCCAGAGTAAACCCCCCTCCAAATAACCCGATTTAGTTATTCTTCAACTGACCCTTTTTTCCAATCTTCTTATTTTCGTGGTAGGCGGAAGGTCAATTAATAAAAACTTCACTATACAGTATCACCAACTTTATTCCGTCCCTACATGTTTCACACCTTTATTGGTGCCTCTTCAGGGGAAAAATTACATATATAAAACTTACAGCCTCAATCTGAGGAGGATAACCTTCCATCAGTACGGCCACGTCTAGAATGATCATGGTCTGAAAGAATCCAAAATGGCGAAATATAATCAGCTGATCCATAATCGATTTGTCAAACATTTAAAATTTATTTATTTAGGGACGGAATAAAGGTGGTGATACTGTATAGTGAAGTTTTTATTAATTGACCTTCCGCCTACAACGAAAATAAGCCGATTTAGTTTATTTTTACAACCCATTTTTCTCTGTTGATTACCACCTCGAATACCGAGTTCGTTGAAATGTAACAAAAATTACGGCCGGTAGTGACAAATTGGTAATGTGGGTCCGGAGTACCCCCCCCCCCCCCCTAATAATCCGATTTAGTTTATTTTTACAACGTATGTCTCTCTTTAGATCAACATAACGAATATCGAGTTTCGTTGAAATATAACAAAAACTACGGCTGGCATGGTCAAATTAGTGTTTTGGGTCTGGGGTAAACCCCCCCTCCCGTTGGACCGATTTTGGTGGTTAACGAACTCGTTCAATCGTTTGCTAAATGAACGCTATATACCACGTTTCATGAAGAAAAAACAAAAACTCTGGCCGCTATCGTGTTAACAGACACACATATATATATATATATATATATATATATATATATATATATATATATATATATATATATATACAGATAGGTAGATAGATAGATATAAATTTTAACGTGGGTCATTTTCGGTGTCTACTAGGTAGGATCGATGGAGATTTGAAGAAATTTTTCAAAAATTCCGTCATGAGTGCAACCTCAATAGCTACTTTCCTTCGGAGGAAAGTGCTAATAATGTTTATGCCTAGGCAGATTTATTAAAATTTTTAAACTCCTTTTTCAGTAAAGCTTAAAACCAGCTCCGAGAGAAGCGAGAATTTTGCTGCTAAAATACATTGAGTTAGTAGGGAGCGGAAGGAGTCTAAACGAAAAAACTTTAAGCCTAAAATCGGCCATGCCAATCTGACCAAGGGCGCGCGAAAAGCTGAATTTTTTAATATGACTGTAAACAAACAATGAAATTAAACGAATATATATATATCGTATTCCTATTAATTTATATATATATATATATATATATATATATATATATATATATATATATATATATATGTATACATATAAATCAATACAAATATTATATATATATATGTTCGCTAAAGTTCATTGTTTTTTTTTTACTATCATATTCAGATTCAAATTTTCGCGCGTCAGTAGTCACACTAGCATGGCCGATTTTAGACCTACACTTTTTAAGCATTGGAAGATAGATAACTCTCCTTCCAGTATCTACTAACTCTATACCTTCCAGTATCTGCTATAATAGTCATAATAAAGAAAGTGGAAATAACCATTGAGTTAGAAGAGAGGGGAGAGAGTCTATGCAAAAAAAGCTGAAGCCTAAAATCGGCCATGCCAGTGTGACCAAGAGCGCGCGAAAAGGTGAATTTTTGAATATTATTGTAAACAAACAATGAAATTAAACGAATTTATATATTGTATTTGTATTAATTGATATATATATATATATATATATATATATATATATATATATATATATATATATATATGTATATATATATATATATAAATAGGTAGTTGGTAACAGCATATTAAGTCTTCAATTGTTTTGGATTTTATATTACATTTTTGCTGTACATTTTTGTTTCGGCTATAAGCCATTTTCAATCCAATTGCCTGCATGATTTTGCATTATTTTTTATATATTATAATCTTCAGATTATGTGCTTGTAAATTTGATATTATTTAGTTTGAGGAGGAAATTTCACTTTTTTTTAAATTGTATGGTTCGTGTCTCTATTATTTAATGGATGATATTAATATTACCTCAATTATTACATATTACTTTATATATTTGAGTCTGCTTCGGTAAAGTAGGACTAGATGTCACATCACATTGTTAATTGAAAACAATATTTCGGCTTAATGCCATCATCAGGAAATCTGTATTAATATTAGATAACTGAGTGGAGATCTCAACAAAGTGGTAGCACTTACCAATTCAATAAGATGTTGATTTTGTCAATGATTAAAAATTAAATGTTGGTCTGTCAATTAAGGTAAATACATTTTTATTTTACTGTATTGTTCTTTTTTGCATACTTTTTAACTTACCACAAAAAAAAACAAAACACGAAAACAACAAAATTTAGCAATTATGACATTAACGTTGTTTGCCCCAAAGATCTAAACAACCACCAACAAACCATTCTACTAACCTATTTGGTCTGTGTACAAGAGTACTTCCTTCATGAATGTCATTATTATCACTGATAAAAGTTTTGCTTAAAACAATATAAGACAGATTGTATAGTTTTTATCCGGTTTGATGCCTAATTATCTAATGTAACGTGATTAATATAGTCTTACACTTGTTTTTTGCTTAAATTTAAAATGAAATGTTTATTCAAATTGGGAAGTTTTGTGTACATTATTTTGGTGATGCTGCATTTTTTTCAAAGTCATTATGTTTCTGCCATAAGAAAATATTCTAGGCAGGATTTAATAAAATTAAGGTATCAGAGATTTTCTCTTTATCTGGTGTTATTTTGTTTTATATCATATTAAATTAAATTATTTTATATGTGCTGTTTTCTTAATTACCTTCATCTATGTTTCATTTGTAAACTGTCCATATTGCATCAACATTGATATGAGGCTTTTAAAAATAAATTGTTATAATGTAATTGTGTTAATGAATTAATTCTATTGCCTGAAATATATTATCACCTATCTGTGAAAAATCATTCTATTTCAGAGAGGAAGTCCGTCAAATGTTTGATCATGCCTATACTGGATATGTGAAATATGCTTATCCATATGATGAATTAAGGCCTTTAACATGTGATGGAGTTGATACCTGGGGAAGGTAATTCTTCTTTGCTAAAATGTTAATAATGCACAGAGATTGGATGTTTTTTTGTTAAGGTTCTACTAATTTAACTTCGTGTGGCTTACTTCGTATGGTTTAGCCTCAGATTTGATGTTTACTCTTATTATAAAAGTCTTTTACATACATACACGGTGCACAAGTGCACACACTCTCAATGTTTCTATTTTGTATGTTTTCTTCGTTTGGTGGCCAGGTAATACAGTCACATGATTGCACTGGATATGTTTCCAGTCTATTGCATGCGAGTTTGTGGATTTCTCGGTCACTGTCATATAGGATCGGGAAAGTATTGCTCTTTCCCAAGCTCAAGTGAATGCTTGATTGTATAGTTCTTTAATATCCTTGATCTTACGGGCTAGTATGGCTTTGGAGCACCGCTTGTGTTGATTCAGATGTCAAAGTCTGACAAATTTATTCCCTCTGGGGCAGCCCGCACTCTAGATTCATGCAAGCTTAGAACCAAAATTTGTTTCCCCTCATCCTCTGAGTAGACTGACGTGTTTAGTGTACATGATTCAGGGTAAGTATTTATTGTACTGTGTGTGGTGTATTGTTACCCGGGAAGGAAGGGTCGTAAAGCCTGCAACAATGTCTTCCTTTCTTATTTTCACAGGACCTCTTTCTTAATTCACTGTGCTGTTATATATTTTTATGTGTGTGCTTGTTTGTGTATCTATGTAGTTTGTGTATGTATGTATATATCTCCCAAGATTGTTTCCAAAACATCTTTTTATGTACACTTCTGGACACAATTCTGCAATGGTAATTTTACGTTTTAACGTTTTTCATGCAGAAGTGTTTATGCTTAAATTTTATTAATAGAACCAGTATTACTTTAGGAATATTGCTTCAAGATCTATTTTGCATATTTATTAAAAAAGAAGCTTTTTATTCATTGTTCTTTTTTATAGTTACTCGTTAACACTTATTGATGCCTTGGATACACTTGCCGTGATGGGAAACTACTCAGAATTTAAAAGAGTTGTAGACATTGTTACTGCAAAAACAAATTTTGATGCTAATATTAATGTTTCTGTGTTTGAAACTAATATTAGAATTGTTGGAGGACTGCTTAGTGCTCATTTACTTTCCCAGAGGTAAGTATTTCAGTTGAAATTTGATTAACAGTTCTCAATTTTCGATTACATAAACAATGTTGTGGTGTTGATATTATGTATATATATTTACCTGCCTTGGAAAACACAATTGATTGCTATAAAGATTGTGTTGAGGGCTGGTCTCGAGTTGGAACCCGGTTGGCCTTGTAATGGACCACTGCTTCGTCTTGCTGAAGATGTCGGACGCAGACTGCTAGCTGCATTTGATACAGCTTCAGGTATGCCTTATGGAACTGTTAATCTGAGACATGGCATACCACCGGGAGAAACTACTGTGACTTGTACAGCTGGTGTCGGAACATTCATTCTAGAATTTGCCACGCTTTCACGTTTAACTGGAGATCCTGTTTATGAAGAGGTAAGTTGGTTTTTAATTGTCAATCCATTTTTTTTTTTTTTTGGTTGGATTTAAGGCGTGTCAACCGTTGAGGTCATTAACGCCAATCAATCCATTTTAAGAAAATCTTTTTGGATATTTTTGTTTTGGAACTGCTGTCTAATTATTAAATACAACACTGTTGTTATCTAGTATTAATATTGTTCTCTATTTTATTTTCAAATTATGCTGTATGTTGTTGGAAGGAATAATACATTTTTATATTTATCATTTCTAAAAGGTCTCCTTCAGAATTTTTGAGCTTTTCTGTGTGTTTTTTCTTTTCCTTCCTTCCTGTGTGCATTGCACATTCTTTCCGCCCAGGTCCTTATACTTTTTTCCTGGTGTTTTGTGTTTTACCTAACCCCAAATTTGCCATATGTATTCCGGGTGCTTTATCCTTACTCCCCTCCATATCACAAGCATCTCAAATTTTCTGGCTGTTAGCTCCTTTACCTAATCCCAAATTTGCCATATTTATTCTAGGTGCTTTATAATTTCTTTCTACCCCTGCAACCAGAACATCTCATGTTTCCTGTTTTGTTCTTTCCTTCGCCCCAAATTTGTCACATGTTTTCTGGGCACTTTATACTTTCTCCCCTCCACATCACAAACATCTCAAATGTTCTGGGTGTTTTGTCCTTTACCTAACCCTAAATTTGTCATATGTATTTTGATTGCTTTATAATTTCTTTCTACCCCTGCACCCAGAACATCTCATGTTGTCCGGACGTTTTCGTTCTTCCCTTCACCTCAAATTAGTCACTTGTTTTCTGGGTGCTTTCTCATTTTCTTCCTCACAATAAAAAAATGTTTCATGGAGCAATTGTCTGAGTTCATGTTTTCTAGGTGTTTTGTCCTTTCCATCCCCCTCCTCAAAAATGTTACATGTTTCTCCCCCCCCCCCTTCAATATAACTAGTTTTCTGTTATATCAACTAATAAAACTAAATAAAGATTAATTACTGAATGAAATGTATTTCTTTTAGGTAGCTCTGAATGCTTTAAATGCCTTATTTGAACGACGCTCCGGTATTGGCCTGTTTGGAAATCACATCGATGTTGCAACAGGAAGATGGATCGCTTTGGATTCTGGTATTGGTGCAGGTGTCGACTCGTACTTTGAATATCTTGTCAAAGGTGCGCTCTTACTTGACAGGCCTGAGTTGATGGCCATGTTTAAGGATGTCAGAGGACCTGTTGATAGGTAAGTTATGTTCAAAACTTCTTGATATATGAATTGGCCAAGTGAGCCAAGATCATAATAACTTATCTGATAAAAAGATTATCTGTAAGGCAGAGAACTTCAACGTAGATTGAGCCCTCTTGCATGATTTACTAATTTTAAATATATTTATCATAAGTAACAAATATATTATATTGTTAATCAAAAAAAACAAATTTGTAATTTACTAATCAAAGGATTAATTATTCTAAAAAAAAAAAAAAAAGTCTTGTAATAGGCCACAAGCATCCAGAGGGCAGATATTGTAGAGGTGAGAATTTGATAACCGCAATTAACAAATTATAAAATATCATTTGAATGTATATATTTTTATAAAAAAAATTATTTATATTTTTTATATTAAAATAAGTATATTTATTTAAAATCTAATAAAGATATGCCCCACATTGGTTGGGTCAAAATCGTAGTAATATATTTTATTTACAATTGTATGTACTTGAATGATTATAAAATTGAATACTTCAACACAAAATCTCGGGTTGTGATACGTTCCATCAAATTAAGACTTATTAATCATGATTTTCAAAGACATAAACCAAAATGTGGTATATATATATATATATATATATGAAGATAAAGTTATCCCAAATGTCCTTTTTTGTCCATACAGAAATGGCGGAACCATATGGATAAGGAAAGAGGATATTTTCCTTCCGAGGAGTTGATGCACACCGTAATTAAACTGATCTATCTATCTGTACACGCTATAGATATAGTCTTTACTTATACATTATTTTTTATTGAATATACCCAAATATAGTTTTAAATTGCAGATATTTAAAGAAAAATCATTGGTATGTTTGGGCATCAATGCATAAGGGGCAAGTAACTCTTCCGGTCTTCCAGTCCTTAGAAGCTTATTGGCCTGGCGTACTTTCTTTAATTGGTTTGTATCTTTGTTGTTCTTTTTGTTTTACTTAGTTGTATGTTTAAGTCCTGTAAGTCGATTAAATTGTTTTTTAAAAAGTAATTAATAATGACCACTAATTTTTTAGGTGACATTGATACTGCCTTGAGATCCATGCACAATTACAATAAAGTTTGGAAGCAATATGGTTTTACTCCGGAATTCTATAATATTGCACAGGGAGAGGCTGGTAATAACAGGTAAATCATATATCCGTATATTTATATATCCCAAATAAAAGCCAAAACTTCGGGAATCGATGCAGGATGAAAAAAAGAAAAGTCTTTGGCATTTTTCTCATTTTTGCTTCGTTTCCGAAAAAAATGCAAAAATCTAAAACACAATCGTGAATAGACATTCTTTCATAATGCCTATATAAAAATCATTACAAGTATATGATTTATCTTCCACCCCCTCTACCACCCACCTCCGCCCAAAACCAAACAACAGAAAATCTTTTTGGTCAAAAAAATTAAATGACATCATGTAAAGCTGCAAGTTAAACATAATTTAACATAGCTACTTTTCTTCAGAGGACAGTGCTAACACGAAAGAAAAAACTTTCAATTCTTAATAAAATTAAAGTTTCAATTCTTAAAACAGTTTAACACTGGACACATACATAATTTATAAAAATAATAATTTCTTCTTCTAATAATTCCAGACAATCAATTCAAAAACTGTTCAGAGGATGGCATTTGGGCATTGCTTTGCTGTAATCTGTACCCTGGCCCATCTGATGCGACGGATGAGGTACTCCCTTGAGTCAATGGGCTCCCTGTAGACCAAATCTTTAATGTGTCCTCATGCTAATATATATATGAATATAAATTTTAAAAAATACAGTTACTCACAAAACCGTTGCTATGATATGGAATTTATATTATATTATAGAAAAAAAATTAAACCAGTATAATATTTAATACTGCGAGCCAAAATAATTTATTTGTGACTAGGAGGTATAATTCTTAAAGGATCTTGAGGGAATTAGTCATTTTTTGCACTCTCAGGAGTAAACTTTCTGTTGTTGGTTCATTGGAACAGTTTTGTGGCGGACGTTGTGCAGTGAAGTTCAAGCTGTAAAGTGTCAAGGTAATTATTTAAAATAGTTCCTATCAAGCAGAATAGACATAAAAAACACTATTTAAGCCTGATAATTTAAAAAAATCAGGATGAAATCAATTTTCTCTGATATAAAGAACAGATTAAGCTTTTGATCAATAAAGGGCTTTCGATGAGGCAAATTGCTGCACGAGTTGGTTTGAATGTTTTTGCAGTAAGTAGATATGTTATAAAAAAAAGACTCTTTATTGTTCTAAACATGTTGGAGATAAACCAAGAAAACTTTAAGAAAGAAACAGGAAGTTGTAATGCCCTTATCCATGGTAAATGAAAGTAAAGTATATATTCTATAAACTCTCAATATACCATTATTTTCTCTCACTTAACCCTATTCAATTATACATTTTGTACAACTGCAAATAGTTTATTTTACTCATCTGTAAAATTGAAGTATTTCCATTTACGTCACTGTCTTTCTGGAATGGCGATATGATGGTTGAGACTATTAAAGTTTGGTATCTTATTCAATTCAAAACTTGCATTAAAATATTTGATCTTTATTGCATTGTTTCTTTAGAGAAAGCTATCCTCTTCGCCCAGAACTAGCTGAGTCTGCAATGTATTTATATAGAGCAACTGGAGATACCTTCATGTTAGACATTGGGCTGAACATTCTTCGTAGTCTCCAGCACAGTGCTAAAACTCCTTGCGGATATGCAACTGTAAGTATACAGTATATCATTTACATTATGTAGGCGTAGGTGACCGGGGTTCAGTCATCTCTTGAATAAAACTATTTTTATAACTAAAATGAGTTATTCAAAGTCTAGGGATGATTGGGATTCAGCTAGGAGAAAAAACATCAGATCTTCAAGCACAGATCTGATGTTTTTTCTCCTAGCCAAATCCCAACCATCCCTTGACTTTGCATCACCTCATCAACTGCTAACTATTTCCATCTCATTATAAAATGAGTTATATTTATGCCAATGTTTCAGCTTGATATGCAAGCCTTCTTCAGGACTATGAAGGAGAGGGAGATCAGGGAACTGTTCCCTCTCCTCCATAACCTTGAACAAGGTCTGTGCAGCAGAACCCCACATATCCGACCATGACGGGACCGGGCCATGGTCGGAACGGCCAAAAGGTCGGATATCGGGAGGAGGAAAAAAAAACGTCCTTCAAAGTTATAAAAACAGCTGTATTGTACAGTACATACTGTAATAAACATTATTATAATTGTAAAACTGTTGCTATATATATTTAAAAAATTTACCCTTTTGTAAAGATGAACAACATTTAAGCATACTTTATTTAACGAATTCAGTTGTGGATTTTTGTTTTAATTTTTTTAATCTATAAAATATATAATATATATATATATATATATATAATATATATTTATATATATATATATATATATTTATATATATATATATATATATATATATATATATATATATATTTATATATATATATATATATATATATATATATATATATATATATATATATTTGTCTGTTCGCGGATTTATGGCCTCCCTAATGGTCCGATTTTGATGAAATTTGGTACAAAAATCTGTCGCCCGATTTGAAAGGTCAAGTTCGTTAACCAGCAAAATCCGCCCACTGGAAGATGGCGTTTGGGGCGAAATTCGCGCAAAAAAAATCGTAACGTTTTTGAGTTCATAAGCTTGTAAGTACTCGTTTTATAGGCTTCTTTGGCTAGAAAAACGAATGAAACCATTTTCAAGGCGATAGCTTTAACCGTTTTTGAGAAAATTGGAAAAAATAGTTTTTGAATACCGCTTTTGGTTTGGGTACTTAGAATCATGGGATTCAGTTGAAACATTTTCTGCATGTTTTACTATCATTAAAACTAATATGTTGAAATTTTGGTTACGTTTGGAGTTAAGGAAGGGTTAGAATAAAATATTTTATTAACAGACATAAAAAGTTTTGGTAACTTTGTATATTTTCCTTAATATCTCGAAAAAGGTTGAGAATCTTGGTAAACAAAAGAATACCATTAGAAAGCTTACTAAATGGTCTACAAAAAAGGTTCTGATGAAAGTTTTGATTAGGCGATGTCAATCGGAGAAATAAGTGCTTAAAACATTAAAGTAATTGATTTTGCTTATTCAAACTGTTCTTTTTGTCTGTTTTTATTTATTTATTATTATTATTATTATTATTTATTTTTAATTGATTTTATCTGTAGAATTATTACTATAGTAAAAGAACACAGGAATATGTGAAAATTTTTTATATTTTCCAATTCATTTAAAAGTATGAAATGAAGTATCGGTAGAAGAGGTTTCTAGGGTCTTGCGGACCCGACCCCAGGTATAGCCATAAAACCCTTAGAACAAAGGCGAAGGAAAATATTATCTGTTTCTATTCTATGCTTTTCAAATGAGAATAGGGATATGAACAGGAACCGGGGTCTCCCGTGGTCTAATGGCTAGCGCCTTGGATTCAAAAGCGGGAGATGTTGGGTTCGATTCCCAACCTCCGGCAGGAATTTTATCAACCCACGGCTCGCTGGTAAAATTCCTCGCTACACCCTGGATGTCGGCGCTAATGACCTTGATGTAGATGCGCCGTAAAAAAAAAAACTGAATGCGTAAAAAAAAAAAAAAATGAACTGGAACCGCGCTAAGATGACGCAGTTCCTGCGAGTCGGACTTTTTATAGATTGCATACATTTTTAGAAGTGAATGTAGTTTTAACTTTAGTTTTAGTTTTTAGTTTTCCCAACATTTGACACACACTAAAAAAGAACTGTTCTCCTAAATTTAACAAAATGTGAATATAAGATGTTAACACTTCAGGAGCTAAAAGTGCACTAATTTTGCTAAAACAAGCTGTTCAGAATCTACAGAGGTATAAAAACTAATGGTATTTTGAGGAGGGTTGACAGGTTGAACGGGCTGAGAGGGAAACAAGTTGTAATTTGACTGAATAGCTCACTCGACCAAAAACTTCAAATACCCTCTAGTGACAGGCAAGAATACAATGAGAAGAAGGAGAACTATGCCTCAAGGATGTGTAATCATTTCTGACTGCGGTGGATTGCGAAGTTTGAGAAACAGAGAGATTGAAGAGGGGGGGGGTTGACCTTCCATTAAGGTAAGGGCGGTAGGAGTGTACAGAGGTATGGAGAGAGGTGTCACAAAACCGAGGTGATAATGAAAGGTCTTTATTTCAGGAGGTGTGGATTTTAAGCAGAATGTTTTTAATAAATGAAAAATGTTGGAATAGGTAGAGGATATGATTTCTTTAGCAAAAGTAAATAGGATGCAAAGCAGGTCAAACACCTCCACTGTTTCTTTAGCAATTTTGTAATTGCAGTAAAACCTCGTTTACCCGGATCAACTGGGACCAGGGGCGATCCGAGTTAAAAAAAATCTGGGTTATCTGGAGAATGACGAAAAAAAAAGAAAAAAAAAAAGTAAACATATAGATCATCAAAATATTTTTAATGGAGCTTAGAAATTATTATCGCCACACTTTCACCTAAAACACATACACTATATGGACGCCTTTAAACGGAAAGGAACCAAGCGCCATTTTTGATGAAATTGAGTTTTTGGTGCTATCTTGTAGAGAATTAGAGAATTTATATAGTAATAAAAAACTGGTTAAAATATGTTGTCATTAAGCAAGAAAAAATACCAAAAAAGTCTGTCACGCAGGAGCTGCATAACTAAGCACTTTCCTCAGAATTTGGGTAGTGTAGACTGCTTTCCAGAACAATTTGCTTAAAATATCCTACATAAATAAAATAAAAACGTGAATAGTTCTCATTTTGTAATGAGTAACTGATCAACTACGTAATAAATACAAAAATCCTCATATTATCGTATTTTGATCTAACGCAGGAACAGGATACAGTCACTCTAGTGGTAGAAAGCGCTCCTTGCGGCGGCTTTGTGAACCTACGTCTGC
The DNA here is from genome assembly GCA_946811695.1 of Gonocerus acuteangulatus. Classification (NCBI taxonomy): domain Eukaryota; kingdom Metazoa; phylum Arthropoda; class Insecta; order Hemiptera; family Coreidae; genus Gonocerus; species Gonocerus acuteangulatus. Next base: position 6,013,890 of record OX328128.1, on the reverse strand, counting down.
CGGCTTTTCTATTCAAATATATTACAAATTAAACCCCCGCTTTCCGATTGACCAATTCAGCTCATTTTTACAACACTTCTTTCTCATGAGTTACCCACGACGTATACCGCGTTTCGTTACAATACAGCAGAAATTACGACCGGTATGAGTATATTAGGAATTTGGGTCCGGAGTAAACCCCCCCTTCTAATGAACCGATTTAGTTTATTTTTACAACACATATTTACCTGTGGATTAGCACTACGAATGCCGAGTTTCGTCGAAATATACCAAAAATCACGGCTGGTAGTCGCGAATTGGTATTGTGGGTCCGGAGTAAACCCCCCCTTCTAATGAACCGATTTAGTTCATTTTTATATCTCACTTTTCTCTTTATATTACCACTACGAATACCAAGTTTCGTTGAAATATAACAAATATTACGGCTGACATAGTCAAATAAGTGTTTTGGGTTCGGGGTAAACCCCCCCTTCCGGTGGACCGACTTTAGTGGTTAACGAACTCGTTCAATCGTTTGCTAATTGAATGCTATATACCAAGTTTCGTGACGAAAAAACAAAAACTCTGGCCGCTATCGTGTTAACAGACACATATATATATATATATATATGCATATATATATATATATATATATATATATATATATATATATATATACATATATATATATATATATATATATATATATATATAGATATATATAAATTTTAACGGGGGTCATTTTCGGTGTCTACTAGGTAGGATCGATAAAGATTTGAAGAAATTTTTCAAAAATTCCGTCATGAGTCCAACCTAAATAGCTACTTTCCTTCGGAGGAAAGTGCTAAAAAAAGTGAAATCGTGTATCCAGTATGCTGTAATAAACAGAAAGGAATCAAGCACCATTTTTATCAATAACTATAAAAATAAAACCCCATTACATAACAACAGTTTATTGTAATGAGAGAAAATGAATGAAACATTTGAGATAATAAAGAAATTTTAGACCCACAAAAAACTTTAAACTAAATTCTCTAAAGAATGAACAGATGGCACTCGGTTCCTTTCCGTTTAAAGGCGTCCATATGTACTGTAATAGCCTATGTATTTGCAATGTACTGAATATAGCACAAACTAGCATGCAGTAAAAAATGCAGTGTGCTTCTTCTGTCTCAGTTTAGTGTATCGCTTACAAGCAACACGATCTCGCATCCGATTTAACAATAGATGTTCATTTATGACTCTTAAAATACCCCATAAATTTCTCAATGATTGCTACAGCTTCTGCGTGCTTCATTAACACTATCCATAGAAATCATCTTGAAACAAAAGCCTTCAATACGTTTTCTGTTCTTTTTCCTATCAGATACGGTCGATGTTCCTACTCCAAACTCTGCTGCAATGTTCTTTAACGATTCTCCGTTATCAATTATTTCCAATGCTTCCATCCTTTTTTTCATATTAACAAATTGCGGACAATGAGCAAACAATACTGTACTTCGACCGTGATGCTAGGAAAACTCGCGTAATGTAACTACTGAAAATAGCAATTTAGCACCTCTAAAACACGTCTTTATTCACTACACCGACAGCATAATTTAAAAACTGGTCCGTGTTATCCGAGTTAATGAGGCTTTACGATAACTGGGTTATTTTCTAAGTGGATAAATATAGATTCAGGGAGGAAGCGTTTTTCAAGGTAGGATTCAGTGGAGAGGATAGAGGTGGTGAAAGTCAAAGTTTTTTATTAAAAATGTAGTTTTATTAAGAGACCATGACTGAACACTAACTAAATCTATATTCTTAAAAAGAAAATTAATTTTAAGCTTATTATGAAAACCTTTTGTGTTTTCTCTTTCAGATAAAAGATACCAGAGATCATACTCAAGAGAACAGAATGGAGTCATTCTTCTTGGCAGAAACTACGAAATACTTATATTTATTATTTGATCCCGACAACTTCATTCACAACGATGGAAGCAGTGGCAGAGTTCATACACTACCTTCTGGAAAACAATGCATTTTAGATGCGGGCGGATACATATTTAATACAGGTGAACATTCTCAATTGTTGAATTGTAGTTAGGAATATGTTGCAGATTTAGATTTAACAGTTATTCTGTTATAAATGTTAATCCCTCTGTTAGTTTAGGGCGTTAAATGCATATAAACCTCTGTTAATGTTTTTATTCCTGAAAACTATTTATATATTCAACAGAGGCACACCCTATCGATCCTGGAGCTCTCAGATGTTGCTATGACTGGCATGAAAAAAATAATGAGCTGAACATTAAGAGTAGAAGCTCGAAGGGAGATAGTTTGAACTCGAGGAGAAAAGAGAAGAAAGAGACTTCTCAAGGAAATCAACTTCGAGGTAAGAAAGTTCTCTCTCCCAATCAGTGTTGATGTAAAACTTGAGATTTCAAAATGCGCTAGCCTCTTCCTTAGTTTTTTCTCCCTTTAATCCCTATATTTTGTCCAATATTTTTCCATATATTGTATTTTCCATGTGGAAGTGGTTTCATTCGCTTCCTCAAGTCAAAATAACTGTAAATATTGTACGAAGAAGCCAAAGTCTATTAATGCACAACTGCAAGATCTGTTAAATTTATATTGCGTTATAGGTAATTGCTATGAAAAACCATTTTTTAAGGGTTTTTGGAGTGTTCTGCTCCAAAAATGATTTTTTCCACCTCAGCATTTGATGAAAGTACGGGCAAGAGTATACAAAAAATGCTCTTTTGAAGTTGGCCAAAAAATTTCCTCATATTTAAATCAGAAAAAAAAATCAGTCCCGTAACAGGCCACGAGGGCCCTGAGGGGCAGACACTATAGAGGTTTCTGATTCATGACCATATGGCACACTAGGGAGATAGTGTGGTCAGTACTGTGCTCCGGCCGCCTGATTTTCCCCTTGGCCGCTTCTACTGCTAGAGTCATTAGCACCCAAGGTACCCATTATTAAATTAATTAAAGGCTGGGTCGGCCTAGGACGGTCAGGGAGGCCGAATTCAATCCATGAACGAGGACACTAGAAGAAAAAATCTTTTAGTGCTTGCTCGGGATTTGAACTCAGGCCTCCAGCTTATTAGTCCAGTGCTCTACCACTGAGCTAACCTCGCCCCCTCATATTTACAACAATACAATACAATACAAAGGGACCTGGGCCCTACGCCCTTGTTCACCGTGACCCTATTGGATCTATTGTGATTTGCGTCCCTGTCTTACTCCCTTTCTAGCTTGCAGCTCCTCACGTATAGCTTGAGCTCCTTGGGAGTAGCCTCGGCTATGTCCTTGGGCGTAGCAATTGCCTTCCCTATGTGCACTAGCCTATTGTAGGCCAAGGCCTCACATTCGCAAAGGACGTGCTGTGAGGTTTCCTCTTCTTCAAGGCACCAGCGACATGTAGGGTCCTCTATTAGTCCCATCGTGCACAGGTGTTTTCTTAGCGGACCATGTCCAGAGAGAAGTCCGACTATCCTTCTTAATTCTATTCTTGTTAGTTGAAGGAAATACCCTGCCCTATCTTTCGAGATCCGGACAAGTAGCTTTGCCTGCCTCATACCTGGCTTAGCCTGCCAATTCTTTTGAATTTCTTCTTGTTCCCAGGCATTTACTACCTTTTTGACAAAGCTTTTTGAAACACCAAAGAACGGCTCAGGACCATGAAGTATCTCCTCCGATCCCTTCCTTGCCAGCTCATCGGCCTTCTCATTGCCCTCAATGCCCTCATGTCCCGGCACCCACACAAGCGTAACCCTGTTACGCCTGCCCAGATCACTTAGGGCATTGTGACAATCGAGCACTAGTTTTGAGGAGACACTATGCGATGCCAGTGCCTTCAGTGCAGCTTGACTGTCACTATTTATTCGTATTCTTTGCCCTTTAACACCTTTTCTTAGATTTTCTCGGGCTGCAATCTCAATTGCATGAACTTCCGATTGGAAGACTGTAGCAAAGGATCCAAGAGCTATGGCTATTTCTGTTCTGGGACCATATACCCCTGCACCAGCCCTCTCATCCTTAAGAGAGCCATCGGTGTACCAAACCAATGAGTCTCTTTGGAAACTATCCTGTCCTTCCTCCCAGCTCTGTCGACTAGGAATGACAACACTGAACTGCTTGTCAAAAACAAGTGTCCGTGTCATCTCATCCGACCGGGTGAGGCATAGATCGCTCTCTTTTAGTCTTTGCAGAATCCTGAGATGTCCCCTAGTCTCATCCTTGCTCACTTTGAGGGACTGGATTCTCAGTGCACCAATCAGGGCCTCTCGCTTGATGCGGATAGCTAGCGGTGTTAATCCTATGATTGCTTCCATCGCTGCAGTAGGGCACGTCCTGATTGCCCCTGTGATTCCCAGGCATGCTAGCCTTTGGACTCTTTCTAGCCTGCTGGCTGCGGTCTTCTCCTCAGTTTTTGTCCACCAGACTAGTGCTGCGTATGTTACCATAGGCCTTACTACAGCAGTGTATAGCCAGAGGAGCATCCTCGGACTCATACCCCAGGTCTTTCCACAGAGCCTGTTACAGGCCCATAAAGAGACCTTTGCCTTCTCAATCTGTTTATTGAGGTGCAGATTCCAAGTGAGCCTTCTATCCAGTGTTATTCCCAGATACTTGATCTCATTTGTGACCAGTACAGGAGACCCCTCCACCAGGATAGGTTCCATATTCAGGTTCCTTTTCCTAGAGAAAGGGACTACCTTGGTCTTTTCAGGATTAACCGTTAACCCAAGATGATGGCACCATCTCCTAATCATTCTTAGTGCCAGCTGCATACGTTCCTTTAGGACATGCGGAAATCTCCCTCTTACTATAACCACTATATCATCCGCATATCCTATTACCTCGTACCCAGCTTCAGAAAGAGTTCTAAGGAGGGAGTCCACACCCATTGTCCACAACAGGGGTGATAAAACACCTCCCTGGGGGCAACCTCTAGTTGCCCTTATTCTTGTGGAGACCCACCCCTTCCTTGCTCTAATTCGCCGGCTTCCCAGCATAGCCCTAACCCATCTTCTGAGGATGAGCTCAGCACCAAACTCCTTGGTAGCCTCCTCTATGGCTGCATATGAGGTATTGTCAAAAGCACCCTCTATATCCAGGAATGCACATAGCGCAATTTCCTTGTTTTGAAGTGAGTCTTCTATTCTGCCCACTAGATAATGCAGGGCAGTTTCTGTTGATTTGCCCTTTTGATACGCAAATTGCTGGGCATGGAGAGGATGCCTTCCTAAGAGGTCCTCCCTGATGTGCATGTCCACTACCTTCTCCATCGTTTTCAGCACGTTGGAAGAGAGACTTATAGGTCTATAGGACTTAGGTAAGTCCAGGGGCCTTGTTGGTCCCTTTCCCTCATATTTAAGTAATGCATTTAAAAATTAAAGCTCACCTGAAAATTGGAATTTTGAGCAAACAATTTTGAAAGAAACGTGGTTATTAAATTTTATAATTTACACCTCTATGAATTTGTTGGAGTAAAATTGCGTCCGTAAAAAATGAAATAGATACAAGTCGTCCTAACCTATTGTGCTACTAATATGACCTCCAGAAGGCTAAATATTTGCATGACTGAGTATTTTGAGGTTATCTTTCAAGTGGTCCAATTATGAAATCCATATCGCTGGGGGCGCTTTTCACCATCTTATCTTACTATAGTCTTTCAACGATCTTATATATACATTTCTCATATTCACATCATGAGGTCAATGTCATAAGAGTTTTATTCCCTGCAGTGGGGGAGTAAACATTCCAAAAACATTTTTTTTAATTACTGAAGACTTTTTTGTTCTTACAAATTACTCATGTAGATGTTTTTCCAGAAGATTCTCCAGATGTTGGCAATAATGATGGTGGCGTGAAGGGCCCCGAGGAAGAAGTCGGCACGAACGATCTGCTAGTTACAAGAGTCCTCGAAAAACTTTCCCACTCAAACAAAAATCTAGACGCTTTACTCAACATTGTGAAGGGAAAGCCTGATGCTTTGATTCAGGATAGTTCTAACGAAAGCCAACAGCAAGTCTCGGAGGAAGGCCCAGTCTTTAGTCCAAATAGCTCGGAGTCTCCGGTACTCGAATGGCCAAATGCTACATTAGTAAGCAGTTCAATTTTTTTTTTTTTTTTTTTTTTTTTTTTTTTTTTTTTTTTTTTAATTTGTTGGGTATCCTTTCAGTACAGTGATTAGCACACTGGAATCATGCATGGGTTCGATTGCAGTTTGTGGTAGGTTGGCTTTTTCAGCAATCGGCTCATGGAAATAATGCTCTGCCTCCACTAGTGATCTTTATAAAGAGTGATATTAGTCCAAGATCCGGTAACGCACTTTTCATGAAGTGTTTTACGCACCTTGAAATTTTGCTATAATGTACCTCTTTGGTAGATAAGAAGGTAAGTATGTGTTGGCTAGACTTACCGTGGAACCAATGATGTGAAATACCCGGGTATTTATACTTCAGGGTAAATACCCAATTTCATAAATACCCGGATATTTAAGGTATTTAACTAAATAGCCACACAAAGTAATCGAATATTGTAAAATATGATGGATCTCGCCAGTTTAGAGGTGTTGCAACACTGAGAAGCTATTAAAACAATAATAAATTATAAAATAAGACCCCTCAGAGGTTAATAAATAATAAATTCTTACCTGGAAGTTTGCCGACTGCCAAAAAAACAAGTTGTTTGCCTAAATTTGGTACTACTGTACTGCATTCACAAAAAGTCCGACTCGCAGGAACTGCATCATGTTAGCGCGGTTCCTTTCTTATCCCTAGTCTTATTTGGAAAGATTAAAATATTTATTTATTGATAAGGCTTCGCAACTTTGGCGAATCGCCTTAAGATTAAAATAGAAGCAGTTATTATTTTGGTTCCACCAGTCTTGAAAGGTCTTGATTTACGATCTTACCTGGAAGGGTCGGTCAACACTTGAAAGTGTCCCGCTATTTACAAGGTCTTGGAATCTAGGAAATCTATATTTCTAACAATAAATTGTTTTGTTATTTTACTTACCTAGTTTTATCGTAAAATACATTATCCAACTATAAGCAATTAAGAAATAACAAGGAATAAAAACAGACAAAAAAACCGTTCGAATAAACGAAATCAATTACTTTAATGGTTTAAGCACTTATTTCTCCGATTGACATCGCCTAATTAAAACTTTCGTCAGAACATTTTTTGTAGAGCATTTAGTAAGCTTTCGAATGGTAACCTTTCGCTTCCCAATATTTTCAACCGTTTTCGAGATATTAAGAAATTATACGAAGTTCCCAAAACTTTTCATTATTTCTAGCAATAGAAAATTGGTCTCATTTTACCTATCCTGTTTTACACACAAATACATTTTCTTAACATAAGAAATTACAAAAATAAAAATCAATAAAAAACTAAGGGAAAGAGACAAAAATTACAAAAAGAACGACAAACACCCGTTCATAAGAACTAAACAGACGTATTTGAAGTTTTAAGCACTTATTTCTTCGACTGACATCACCTAATCAAAACTTGTTTCAGAATCTTTTCTGTAGAGAATTTAGAAAGCTTTCAAATAGTTTCTATCCACTTATGAAAATTTTCCAACCGTGTTCGAGATATTAATGAAAATATACGAAGTTCCCAAAACTTTTCATGTCTGTTCATAAAATATTTTATTCTAACCCTTCCTTAACTCCAAACGTAACCAAAAGTTTAAGATATTAGTTTTGATAAAATTTGAACATGCAAAAAATGTTTCAACTGAATCCCATGATTTTATGTACCAAAACCAAAAACGTTATTCAGCAACTATGTTCCCAATTTTCTCGAAAACGGTTAAAGCTATCGCCTTAAAAACGGTTTCATTCGTTTTCCTAGGCCAAGAAGCCTACAAAACGAGTACTTACAAGCATATGAACTCAAAAATGTAAGCGTTGCGATTTTATTTGCGCGAATTTCGCCCCAACCACCATCTTCCAGTGGGCGGATTTTGCTGGTTAACGAACTTGACCTTTCAAATAACAGACAAATATATATATATATATATATATATATATATATATATATATATATATACATATACACAAATTTGAACCACTGTTATTTTCGGTCTCTAGGGGTTCTGAAACGCGAAATTTTCTAGTCTGCACTTCCGGATTGTTTCATGAGATCAATTTTATAAGCGGGGTTCCTCCCTATGAAGGGAGGGAGGAACCGCGCTAACAATATAAACAGATCTAAGGTGTTACACGGGAGCCGGTGAAAGTAAGAATGAGGTCTCGTATTGTAATTCTCTGTATGCAGGGTCTGCTTCCAGGTAAAGTCATATACTTTTACTGCCCTTTACCGTTACTCAGAAGACTCTTTGTGTTTACAAACAAAGGACTCGGTATAGACCACCCAACCCAAAAGTGATTATATCAAGCTTGATAAACTTCCTCAATTAAATTAAGGAATTTAAGAGTGCTTAAATTAGGTTCTTGATCTAGTCAAAAAATTCAAGGAGAATTAGACCATGAATAGAAAATCTCGGCCAAACAGAAGGAAAATAACAATAACAAGGATAGTCAAACTTCGTTTTCAAAGATTGTTAGTTGTAACACAAAAACGGTCACTCATGATTCTAATAAATTAACTGTGAAGGTTGATTACACAAATATTCCTGTTGAGGCTTTAAAGCTTCAATTTAAAAAACATATTAACCCAAAGGAATTATAGATTGGCCTAAAAACAAAAAACGATATAGAGGTTATATCAACAGAGTTTTTAAATATATGCAAAGACCTGTTGATCAATAAAATAAAAATAAAAAATAGAGTTCTCTGTAAAAGGTTTAATGAGTTCTATTAAATACATATTTTCCAATTTAGTTATAATTTTAACTATTGGAATTATTATCCAAAGATTCATATAATTACTCAACAATAGATTCTAATTTGAAGCACAGCTTTTTTTCGATATCTACCTGTTCGAATTGTTTTTCTTATTTTAATTAATCTGTTTTATTGTCAAATACATTATCAACTATAAGCAATGAAAAAATAGGAATAAAAACAGACAAAAAACCGTTCGAATAAACGAAATCAATTATTTTAATGGTTTAAGCACTTATTTCTCCGATTGACATCGCCTAATTAAAACTTTCGTCAGAACATTTTTTGTAGACCATTTAGTAAGCTTTCGAATGGTAACCTTTCGCTTCACAATATTTTCAACCGTTTTCGAGATATTAATGAAAGTATACGAAGTTCCCAAAATTTTCATTATTTCTAGCAACAGACAATTGGTCTCATTTTTCCTATCCTGTTTTACAAACAAATACATTTTCCTAACATAATAAATTACAAAAATAAAAAGCAATAAAAAACCAAGGGAAAGAGACAAAAATTACAAAAAGAACGACAAAAACCCGTTCATAAGAACAAAACAGATGTATTTGAAGTTTTAAGCACTTATTTCTCCGATTGACATAACCTAATCAAAAATAGTTTTAGAATCATTTTTGTAGAGAATTTAGTAATCTTTCAAATAGTTTCTATCCACTTACCACGATTTCCCAACCGTGTTCGAGATATTAATGAAAGTATACGAAGTTCCCAAAACTTTTCATGTCTGTTCATAAAATATTTTATTCTAACCCTTCCTTAACTCCAAACGTAACATAACTTTCAACATATTAGTTTTAATGAAAGTAGAACATGCAGATAATGTTTCAACTGAATCCCGTGATTCTAAGTACCCAAACCAAAAACGGTATTCAAAAACTATTTTTCCAATTTTCTCGAAAACGGTTAAAGCTATCGCCTTGAAAATGGTTTCATTCGTTTTCCTAGCCCAAGAAGCCTATAAAAAGAGTACTTACAAGCTTATGTACTCAAAAACGTAAGTGTTTCGATTTTTTCTGCGCGAATTTCGCCCCAACCGCCATCTTCCAGTGGGCGGATTTTGCTGGTTAACGAACTTGACCTTTCAAATTGGACGACGGATTTTTGTACCAAATTTCATCAAAATCGGATGCCATCAGGGAAGCCAGAAATGAGCGAACAGACAAATATATATATATATATATAAAAATATATATATATATATATATATATAAATATATACATATATATATATATATATATATATATATATATATATATATATATATATATATACAAATTTGAACCACCGTTATTTTCGGTCTCTAGGGGTTCTGAAACGCAAAATTTTCTTGACGGCACGTCCGGATTGTTTCATTGTATCAACCTTATAAGCGGGGTTCCTCCCTATGGGGGAGGGAGGAACCGCGCTAAAATGTAGACTCAGCTAAAACTTTCGACTAGGATTATCTGAATTTCTTAAAACATGTACAGCTTGATCATTATCTTTATCAAAGTTGGTTCTAGCCTAAGGCTAAGGTGGTTTTTTTTCTTTACTAAACTTACCACAACCACTATTGACTGCTGTTCTTTTCATATACATACATGTATGTAATTTTACAAAGTTAATAGCAAGTGATGACAGGAATAATATGTTGGAAAATCATACCTAAGTTTAACTTTATGTTTTTGTGTTTTCTTTTTTTCATAACCTGTGAGTGTAATAAAAAGATTAAGCCTATTATATAGAAAATAACTCTTCCAAATTCAAAAATCAAACTAAAGCAATGGGATACCATAAATTAAAATCAGTGATAACGATAATCTAATCCAAGTCTTTGGGACAAGAGATTTATTCATCACTTGAATGAGTTGAAAGTGACATGTAGCCGTCTTCAGAGTTATTATCATCACTCCTAGTTTCACAGACAATATCTTGTGATTCATCTTCCTTCTCTTCAGATTCTTTTCCTTAGCAACCGTCTTGGGGTTTTCCTGTTTGTTGTTTTCTCTGTTTTTGGGCGTTATTGAGGAGATTCCAGTTATGAGACAAATATGCTGTTTTTCCTACTCTTTCAGTTGTAAGTCGGTTTCTTTTTTTTTTACAATGACTTCAACTGAAAGTGCTGAATGTTCTTTCAGTCGCAGCAGAGGAGCTCCTAGTATTCTTACAGCTCCTTCTGCCATAACACATGTACCTTTCAAGCCTCCTCATGGGACTTATTGCCTTTTCGTTGTCATTGTCTTCAAGACCTTCCCAAACAAAGGATCTTAGTCATAATCCCTCTTAGTCCCCCTAGTCAGCTATGTCTTTCCGAAGATCCACCAAACTGATTGTGTTTCTCTCATTTAGTTAGCACAAGTTTTCCTTCAGTTTTTTTAAGAGAAGATTCTGGGATTTCTTGTTGAAGAGTTTTCTGTATATTCTGAAATTTCTTATGAACTGTGTGGACCAAAGGGGCATTTAACTGAATGGCAGTGATAAGTTCAAAAATTGGATCAAGGATGTTAACTAGTTTCCTGACTTGGATCCAAAACACTCTGTTATCAAGAAGCTACCTTTTTATTTCTGGTGAGATTTCCGTTTACTGTAATGTTGTTATTACCGTATGAGCATAATTTCAAATAATATTAATAAGGATCAAAAAACCACTTGGTTTTGAACTATTATAATAAAAATTAAAAGCCTGTTATAGACACCTGATAAGTGTTTCTTTTTTTCTAACAGGTATAATTTTTTTAATTAAAAAAAGTCCTTAATAATTGAATAGGCTTCATTAAAACTTTTTTTTAAATTAATTAACCTTCTCCAATGTAAAATTAATCATGAAAAATCATAGATATGCATTAAATTGTAAATACCCATAAATACCCGGACCGACTTTTAACTTTCTTTAAGATATTACTGGGTAAATATTAATTTTTAGTTAGTTTTTATGGTCAAATGGGTGAGTTTCAGACCTTGTTCGTACCTAAAAATATTCAAAGAAGTTCTATCAAGCTCAAAAACTGAAAATACCCAATTTATATTGACCTTCCCACTGGGTATTTACCCGCCCCACATCACTGCGTGGAACACCAGGTACTGCTCATAGGGGAAAGGTGCAAAACAATTTAGGTTTTTTTTTTTTTTTTTTTTTTTTTTTTTTTTTTATCTCCCTTAAAAGTGTCTGCCTTATTTATTATTCATTGTAAAACTGTCTTGAAACATTAAAGATAGTTGGCTTCTGAATAAAACTCTATTTTTGGGAAATATTTTTTTGCACCCTTCTCCTATGCGCAGCGCCTGGTGTTCCATGGTAAGTCTAGCCAACACATATATACCGTCTTATCTACCCAAGAGGTATATTATAGCCTTAAAATTTCAACGTGATGATTAGATAGTTAGCCGTCGAGGTGATAAGTAAAGATGGAATGGTTGGGATTCGGCTAAAGAAACCTCAATATGATTTTGTTTAAAAAAATCTATATTTTGGACGTTTCGGCTACTCATTGGTAGCCTTCATCAGCTATGGAAATGCCTGGAGGCAGAGGAAGACCAAAGTTGACAGTTAAGTAACCATTGTGGAAGTGGGTCCACAGTGGTTACTTGACCACCACTTCCACAATGGTTACTTAACTGTCAACATTGGTCTTCCTCTGCCTCCAGGCATTTCCATAGCTGACGAAGGCTACCAACGAGTAGCCGAAACGTCCAAAATATAGATTTTTTTTTAACAAAAATCATATTGAGGTTTCTTTAGCCGAATCCCAACCATTCCATCTTTACTTAAAATTTCAAGGTGTATAAAACACTTCATGAAATGTGAAGTTACCGGCTCTTGGACTATAAATTGTTGGTAGGCCTAGGAGCAGATGCGCTGTAAACAAATCTTTTATTTAACTGTTTTTATATACCAAATACTTTCACTTTTTTTAGTAATAGCTTTTATGGTATCATTTACTTTTCCATTAGCAGAAAATTTAATCATCGCAGTTTGACCACATTTCTTTTTTTAGTGCATGACACACTTTTATTATAGAGGGTGAACTAACAGAAAGTGTCACAAAAATCTATTACATCAATGTGTGCATATGGCTCATCAGATTTTTTCTCAGACTTCAATTTATCCAAATAAAAATTCAATTACAGACAACATTCTGGTGTTGAGTAGATAACACAAGTAACCCATCCAAAAATTATCCACGATTCCGAATTTAAAATATTGAATTATCCAAGTAGCCTATATTCAATGCAAATGTATTCTGTTAATTAATTTAATTTATTTAATTTTCCAGATTCCTCCAGATGACGAGGAAGAAGTGGAGGAAGAAGTCGACGTAGAAAGTTTGCCTAAATACTTGAGAGAATTGGTTAGATTTACAGATTCAGTATTTGATTTTGATCCTCAACGCCTTCTAGAATCCATCAGATCCAAACCTACAAGTACAAATGCAAGTGCTGCCAACCAGCACCAACTTCTCTCCTGCCCTGCACAGCCGTTTCATATCAGGCTTACTATTGCTGGAGAATTTATTGAAGAAAAATGATAAATTTCTGTAAAATATTTCTAATTTATTCCAAATATAACATGTTTTTCAAATATGTTTTCCATTCTTGCCTTTTATTCCTATAACTGAAGGAGTGATGATCGTGAGTGTTGAAGCGTGATCACTCCATGCCTTAGGTAGTGGATTTGATTCTTACTAGGGGTGATGGCTTATATTTAGAAAAAAATATATATTAAATTATTAATCAAAATATATATATTAACTAGCTGAATACCCGTGCTTCACCACGGCCGATAAGTATTTTTTATATTGAGTTAAATAAGATATGATTAAAATTAACGCTACTTCATAATTTTCTACAGCTTATTATTGCACGGACTTTAAAGTTACCCAGGAAACACCATGTGGAGGTAACTGTGCTTGTTTCCGTTGGAGAAAAGAAAAAAAAAAAAAATACAACAACCGATTAAAAAGTTAGGTAAACAGAGACAAATACACATTGAAAAGCATAAAACTAACAAATTTGAAGTTTTAAGCACTTATCTCTTCGATTGACATCGCCCCACCGCCCGGGACAACTGTAACTGGCTGTCTCCCCCATGTGGCGGCCCTGCCCACCGAACATTACAGCAGAATCTTATTGTAGAGAATTTAATAACCTTTCGAATAGCCGCCCTCCACTTCATACGTGTTCCCAACCATTTTCGAGATATTTTAGAAAATATACTGAGATCCGAAAACTTTGTATCACCATTCATACAATTTTTTTCCATATACTTCGTTTCTGAATACCCAAACAGAAAATTAGTTTTGATAAAGTATTTCTATCAATTTTTCTGGTAAATGGCTACAGAACTCGCTTAAAAAATGGTTTCATTCTTTTTCCTATGTTAAGGAATCTTTCACACAAATTTCGCTCCAAAAACCATGTTCCAGTAAATGGAATCAACTGGTTAATGAACTTGACCTTTTAAATGAGAAGAAAGATTTTTGTACCAAATGTTTTGTATTAAAATCGGACTGTTTATGAGCCGATGAGGAACTTCTTAATAATTCAAACCCCCCTAAAAGTACTTGAACATTTGAATATCAAAAAAAAAACTTTCTTAGCGAGTGTTTACACTCTAAACGTATTGTCTGTGCAAAATTTCAAATTTTTGTGTAAAGTGGTTCGGGATATTATTACCTCGGATGGGCCATCACCAGGGCTTTATTTCTAGTAATTCAAGGACTGCCATGATAGTGGAAATTAACCTCAATTAAAAATAATACTATGAAATAGATAATGTACGGTAACAGCTGTTCTGTTATCGTCCTAGCAACGCTTGCTGTCTAGGCTTGCATGCTCTAACCAACTCAAACTTTAAACCCCTCTAAAAATATTTAAAAATTCGAATATCAAAAAATCCTTTCTTAGTGAGTGCCTACGTTATATAGGGAGTGTCCATGCAAAATTTTCTGTCAAGCGGTTTGGGCTGGGCGATGATAGGTCAGTGAATCAGTCAGTCACTGAGTGGTATTTGACAAATATATAGTAGATATTGGGGGTCTAGGAGGTAGAATCAATTTTTCAAAACTTCTTTCATGAAAGGAGGAGGAACTTCATAAAGGTAGACTTGGTAGGAGTTAAAAAAAAAAAAAAAAAAATATATTTTTTTTAAAGAATGTATTACACCTTTTATAGTTCTTAATGATTTAAAAAAGTTTAAAGTTATAACAATTTAAGTTATCACAATTTATGAAATAACTAAGGAAAAATGTATAACATTTAGACAAAACATAATGGTTACAACATATTTTTTAAAACAAACATAAAAATACAGACAGATCAGTAAATATGTAAATGTATACTTTTCAAATGGAATGTTCTGAAAATATCTCTGTGATAAAACATAATTTTTTAACAAAGGATACGCTGTAATGTAAATTTCTATAAAAATATTTTGTTTCCTAAAAAATTTGTTTACCATTATGTACATTTAAAGACATATCACAAAATATTTATATCAGTCAGGTTTGACCAGAAATTGATATATTTTTCTCGTAACATGAAATTGTTGTGAGGATATAGATGGACAGTGCTTGTAAGAGCTGAAACATAAACTAAAAGCACACCATGCTACCAAATTACTGTATCCTATTTATTTAATAAGATAATATTTTTGATCTTATACCTCACATTCAATCCAATGACCTCCCATTTTTCTGGTTCATCATAAATTACATACTTAACTGCTACTTACGAAATGAATAACTACGAATCTATGATAATTAAACTAAACCTATTCATTCGAATAAATATCTTGAGACACTTGATTTGCTGCAATATTGCCACATTATTTGTCAATCACAGGTACGTTTAGAATAAAAAATGGCAACTGGGTTTATTACAGACAACAACGTTTATTTAATTGTTTATAGCAGGTATGAAATAAATCTATATAACAATTGGAAATTTATATTTAACTCAATCAATTCAACTAAATATATATAAAAAAAAATGCAAGTAAAAGTAAACATTAAAAAATCTATTTATACCCTCAGATTACATAAGATCGGTGAAGGGATTCTTATTCACAAGGGATACAGTAAATTACTTTGTAACTCATTTTATTGCAGGGGCAAAACAGAATTTCTATAACCTCCTTTATCGAAACTCTAAATAGTCAGTCATGTTTTGCTCGGTTTTCTAACTTTTTATAAAGGATGTCTTTCCTAGGAGTCTTAAGCTTCTGCAGTAACTAAAAGTATGACTCATGTCAGTCAATAGACGAATAAAGGAGTGTTGATGAGGCATGACACATCGGTCAAGTTAATAGACAGATAAAGGAGTGCAGAAGGGATATGAAACATGTTGGTCAAGTCAATAGACGGATAAAGGAGTATTGATGAGGCATGACACATCGGTCAAGTTAATAGACAGATAAAGGAGTGCTGAAGGGATATGAAACATGTTGGTCAAGTCAATAGGCGAGTAAAGGAGTGTTGATGAGGCATGACACATCGGTCAAGTTAATAGACAGATAAAGGAGTGCTGAAGGGATATGAAACATGTTGGTCAAATCAATAGACAGATAAAGGAGTTTTGCAAAGGTATGAAAAATATTTGAAAGGTGCGAAAAAAAATCCATTTACAGGTAAAAAAAGAGAGGTGTGCTTTTTGATTGGCTTATACCAGTAAACTGAGTTATTGAGATATTTTTTTAAAGTTAAAGTTAAAAGAAGAAAATAATTAAGTGATTGCTGAAAATAATTGAATGATTGGAAAGATTGCTGATTTGTTTTTATCTAATCGATTTTCAACATTTTCCCAATTTTAAAAATGTAAGTTCACACAATCTTATTTCTGTTCTTTATATCTGAACGTATAGTATAATTAAAGATTAAGCTCCAGGATTTTTATTTTTTTGTTTGGCTTTCTAATACTATAAAGAATTTAATTTCTGACAAACAAAGAAAAATTGTATGTAGTTTCAAATTATATTAAAAATAAAAGATGGAAGATAAATAGTTTTTGTTTATTTGCATTTATTAATCCTATTTTAATTTATTTCAAAATGTTTTCTACACCAGCTCTAACATGTTGAAATTGGAATTTGTTAATATTAAGCTTAAGAAGATAATATATTTTCAATTTGTATTATAATATATTTTTATTTTGCAATGAATGCAATAAGCTATTAAAAAGAGGAATCTCATATTTTTCTTATAACCAGGATATTTGTTACAATATTCTAAAATATGCAGCTATTAAAGAATTAGAAGTTGAAGTTGAATAATCAGAGTTATATCCTGTCATGTTTCATTTTCAGAAATAAAAATTATAAGACAAAAATAGATTCGGCCTTCCTCAAAAATACCAGAACAATAATTTCGTTATTATCAAATTACTTGATTTTTTATTTTTTATTTTTTTTACACAGAATCAAATATGTATAAAAGAAATTGTTTTGATTAGAGTGCTATAGAAAAGTGATAGCTTAGCTGTAAAACAAACCTTACCAAAAATTTACTTTCCGGAAATATATAACAAAACTCGTGGTTAGTTGACCATTTTTTTTTTCCTGGGTATGAATCCATGGGACATTATTATTTTTAATGAAATCAATAAAGCTAAAAGATTTTTTTCTATAGAAACAAATCCTCTCATAGCAAGAAATTAATTTTACCATCATGAAATTTCAGGTTACCATAAGGCAGCTGGTGAAAAAAAAGAATGGGATTTCACAAATAGATGAGATTATGACCTGAAATATTTGCAATCCTAAAATAAACGTCTTGCTCTTCAAGTGCTTAACTTAGTGAGCCTCTGACAATCGGACTCCTTCACTCAGAATTAAAAAAAAAATGTATTCTGTGAATTATATATATATATATATATATATATATATATATATATATATATATATATATATATATATATATATATACATACATACATAAAGTAAATTTTTCATAGTCAAATATTTGTTAAATGAATTTTGATTACCAAACATACTTTTTTTGTTATTGTATACATTTATTGAAGGAAGACAGAATCTTTCAGAGAAACAGTATAAACTTATCCTCATATATTCTAGTGGCTTATCTATACGAAAAAAAAAAAAGTATGAAGAATTTATATATTTCAAATCACAAAATAACAAAATTTACAAATGTTTATTTTTTAGAAAATTGTTAGTAAAATTAATTATACATCAGCCAAAGGCTAAAAACACTTTAATATATTAACAACTTTAACACATTCAGCACCAAATAATTTTTGTTATCTTTGCTGACAGAACATTATTGGCTTTTAGGAAATTTCGTGCAAAACATTCCTACATGGAACAATAGAAGCCTCAAGTGGAAAAGTTCACTATACATGCCACATCCGCACGGTATGGATTTAAACAACTGTAGTTTATGTCTCTAAACATGTACAATAATAAGTAAAACAATTCTTTACTAATTTTGAGTTTAAAATATTTTTTTATGGGACAGCATGAGTCTTATGGTGTTTTTGTTTCCAAATTGCCTCATTTTACAGTAAACATTTGAAAACACAAAGGTTTTTAGCAAGGGAAGTGCGAATTCGAGTCCCGTTGTGGCAGGTCGATTTTTTTCAGCATTTAGTGGTTTGGAAAAATTCCCTCTGCCACTAAAGAATGGGTTTAGCAAGAATGGGCAATCTTTAGATAGTCTGGCCAAGAAGCAAATGCTCCGTAAAAAAATTGATGAATACTCAAAAATCATTCTACATGAGTTTAAGATGTAATAAATTCGTATAAATGATCAAAATGGTTATTAATAAACTAAACGGAAACCAGTTTATTTGTCAAAAAAAATTAATAAAATCACAGACAACAGGGATTCTGCTCTTCCCCTGGGCAGAATATAAAACTGATAGAATTACAGTCCTATATGCTTCTGAGTCGTAACTACCATTGCACAGGTCTGCAGGCCAGGTCTAACGACTACGATGGAGCTGAATGTGTTAAAGAAAAAACAAACAAAACTAACAAAATGTGATTAGCACATAACAATGACAATGTTTCTTTGTCAATATTTGAATGGCACTAACTGGAAGAATGTGCTTAAATAACATTTAGCTTCACTAAATATAGAAGAGATTGTATTCTAAATGAAATTAAAAAAAAAACAGCTAATGGTAACCTGCTGTTCAAATCGCAACCATTGTCAATAACAACCTACAATGTATTATATTTGAATCAGCTTACAGTAAGAACTACTTCTTATATAATGAAGATAGAAGTTTCAAAGTTTTTAAGAAGATTAGGTAAGAATATATATTTTTATTTATGCCTAAAATATTCTCAAATTTTAGAGTCCTACAAAAATATTTTACCTAATTTCAGCAATTTTAAAACAAAAAAATGAAATTTACAAATATAGATAAATAGTAGACTCTCCCCTATCCAGCATTCTCTTATCCATCACTGTCTCTAATCAGGCTCTCCCCGAGAGGAACGAGTGACAGATCTCGGACTCGCCGGAGCTAGACTGGCACAAGGGTTCCTAGAAAACCTTCCCTTCCTAGCAAGCCAAACATTTGTTTAGTGGTATTTCATTTAATGGAAGTCAAAGAAGGCATATGTGTTCTGTTTTAGAGGCTTGAACTTGTGTTTCTACTAAGAAAAAAAAAAATGTTTCTACTAAATTTTATTTAAATATACAATATTAAAAGGGTATATATTATTATATCTTGAAATAATAAGGTTTTTCAAATGGTTACATAAGCGACCGTTTCTAACTGAATTCTCTAATCTGGCCTTTACTAACCCCAGTCCCGATGACACCAGATTAGGGAGTATCTACTGTATATTAAAAGTCGGAGAATAGTTGGGGGCTAAGAACAACAATCAGATTTTTGTAAAACTTGATATTTAGATTGTTTCGACTTGCTCTATGGCAGCTTTCTGCGGCTAAAAAAAGTTATTGGTATGTAGTATTTTATTAATTATTAAAAATAATATTATCTCTCTGTTCATCTGTACTTATATAATCTTAATTTATTGCTTTGATAATTTTACCTTATTTTTAACTAAGTTCTATGAAAAACTATTGTGTCATTTGCCTTTTTATCATTTATTTTGACTTATAAGGCACACAAAAAATGTTCTGAAACATCTGATCTAATATATTCTTTTACTGTTTTTAATTATTCTCAGAATAATAAATAATAAATAATAATTCGTGAGTGTTAAGGCTTGAGAACTTAACACTCCATGCCAAGGGTCATGGGTTCAATTACCACTAGGGGTGGTGGCTGTTCTTTGGAAAAAAGAAAAGGCATCAGCCCTATCCTGGTTAGAAAAGGATGGTGACCTATAGACAATTCTGAGTTAATTATAATGGACATCAAAATTTAAATAAATAATTATTCTCTTCGGTAATTCTGTATATATATACCTACATACATACATTTTTAAGGCAAAGAAAGCTACCAAAGATCATGCCAAATCGTTCTAAATAAAGATTTTTACGAAAAAATGAATGATGTTCTAAGCCAAATCTCAACTATTCCCTGACTTCCTGTTATCATTTTAAAAAAAATATATATCAATTTTCTTTTAATTAAAAAAAAATTAAAAATTAAATACAAATGTTTTAAGCCTGCCGTTCACTGTTCTGAAGCCTAGAATGAGAAAATGGTGTTGGAAAACCATTTGAAGAAAGAAATAACTAAAGCGTATTAGAGAAATGAGAAGAGATGGTTGGTGAAGGCTCAGCTATTTTAATGCAGTCCTGTGGAAGCAGGAGAGTGAAACGGGCTCCGCTCCATGGGCATCTAAGGTCGTGCAGGTTGCCTGCCGTAGGGGTTAAGACCAACTCTAGATGTTTCGCGCCTTTTTAGGTTCGAGAGCCGAAATACTCAATGAACTGCTGTAGCCTGTTCAGATAGACGGAAAAGTTGAATTCCGAATGGGCAAAATTTTAAGGGAGATATTCCTGTTGGTTCCGGAATTCGCAAATTCCTATTTCAAGAAACAACACAAAACTTGAAACACTATAAAAACTGATTATGTCTCTTTAAGACTTCGAGAGGTCAAGCAAGGGAGTAGTGTTTAATATTTATCAATACTTAGCCGAAGCTAAGGGTAAAAACATTTTAGACCTCCTAGTGATAAGGTTATAACAGAGAAAATTTTTACAGCCAATTTCCTCTACCAGGAATATAGGCTAAGCCATTTTCCAACTAAAAAATCTATTTGAACAGGCACCATTATAGTTTAAATAGTTTCCAGCCTTAGCTATGGCTAAGTATAGATAAACATTAAACACTATCTCCCTTGCCTGTCCTCTCAAAGCCTTCCCTAGTCCTAAACGAGACATAATCAGGTTTTATTGTGTTTTGCAAGGCGCGTTGTTCATTTAAATGGGAATGCAAATGGCAGAGCCTTCGGGGATGTATCCCTCAGAATTTTGCGCAAAAGGAATTGAACTTTTCCAGCTAACTGAATGGGCTATAATGCAGCCTAATTTTATAAAAGTAAACCTTTTTATAAAGTAGCCACATCATACACTTTTGACACCACTTACGCTGTGTAATGCTTTGGGAATTCGATAAAGGAGAAAATGTAGCTTCAACTTATTGAAAATTTGTAGAAATATATGACAAAAATGTCATTAGTGAACAACAAGTGCAGCGGTGATTTGAACAATTTTGAGCAGGAAACCACAAGCTTGAAGAAGAGCCTCGTACAGGTCAACCAACAGAGCTTGACAACCAACTCCTGCAGGCTACTTTGGAAGAAAATCCTGTTGTAAGTCGAAGAGCTAGCAGAAAAACTTAGATTGACACATTCTACAGTCCACCGACATTACTTATGGGATGACCTGATAGAATAAAAATGAGTCGTTAAACATTAAAATTCCTTCGTACAGAAAAGGATATTTAGTATAAATTATGTTATCTTCATCCTATTGAAAATATTTGTTAACCCTTACGCTACGAACTGATATATCAGTCCGGTGGTTGCAGTGCCCTGGGTGCTACGGACTGATATATCTTTTGCGCTTGGCTGCTACGAGCTATTATATCAGTCCTTCTACTATTGCCATCTGTAGTCTGTTTATAGAATCTGAAGTGTCCTTCAAAGCCGATTGGGAGCATAGGACTTCACTATTATCACTTTAGCTTCCAAATACTTCCAACGTGGAATGCAAAGTACAAAAGAATTATCTTCTGACAAAACATTGTGTGAAAAAATTATTCAGTACACGGGGCACTCCAGGCGATAGGCTATTCTGCACCACCATACCATGTAGCCCTACGAGTATTAGGCAGCCTGAAGGTTAAAAGCCATTTTAAGTTAATTTGCAGATAATTTATTTTACTTGTTAGTTTTGCATTACCCTGAGTTATATCCTAAATGAATACAATAATGGGTCCAGCCAACGGCCATAGCCATGTTGAATGCACTGGTTCCCGTAGATCTCCGAAGTTAAGCAACGTCGGGCGTGGTCAGAACCTGAATGGGTGACCGACCACGTGCTGTTGGCATTAGAAAAGGGTGGCAACCTGTAGATAGCCCGGCGCTAATGGCCAAGTTGTAGATGCGCCGTTAAAAAAAAAAAAAATAATGGGTCCTAAAATGTGTTGAAAAAAACGGGGGATGATTATACTGGGGGGTCTCCTGTGGTCTAGTGGCTAGCGCCTCGGATTCATAAGGAATTTTCTCATCCCACGGCTCGTTGGGAAAATTTCTCGCTTCACCCTGGATGTCGGCGCTAATGGCCTAGTTGTTGATGCGCCGTAACAAAAATAAAAAATAAAAAAAAGACTATACTGGGGAGGAACGGCGCGATTATACTGGCTGTGTGTTAATGTATGAACAGTCTGCCCCTGGAGATCTTTTTTCTCTAAAAAAAGATAAAGGAATAAATTCTATCCACACTAAAAAAGGATGGTAACCTTTTAATAGTAAACTTGTTCCAAAAATCTGTGATATTATTAAAGGTATGTTAAAATAAAAATAAAATCTCAACTAAGATAATTGTTTCAGTAATAATTATAAGATTGAATTCAAATGAGTAAAGAAATTTAAAAAAAAAATATACTTAACTATTTTGATTCCATCAAATGATCCCTTTTCAAAAACAAAAAAAAAAAAAAATATGTTCTTTATCTTATACAATATAATAAAATACTATCTTGAAATATTTTAAAAAAATCGAATTTTATAAAATTATAAGCAACTTGCATACAAAAGACTATATATATTTATATTTTAGGTATGAAGTCTGCAAAGTTATTTACCTAGACAAATTTATTAAGCTCACTTAATTATTAGTTCCACGAATTTATAAGGAACTCAATAAATAGAGAATAAGAATAAAAATTTCGTTCAAAATCAGAAATAGAGTAAATCTAGCTTTGGTGTAGAATAACTAAAGGCACAAAGCCTCGCTGACACACCACGTCACTTATCATCAACACAGGCACAAAGCCTTGCTGACACACCACATCAAGTATTACCAACACAAACAAAAAAATTGAATTGACCAAAAAAACAAACTTTTCAATAAATATAAAATGAGTTATAAAATGCCCTTGGAAATTAATAATAAAAAAGCCAGAAGAGATCATCTCCCGCCAGAAAGCAAGAGATCTGTGCAGCAATAAGCTCCTATATTACGGCTCATATCAAAGCGAGTCTGAAGGAAAGGAAATGAGAGTGTCTGTATTGACTGAAGGTGTTGGCGAGCATCTACTGGCCGAGCTGAAACTGCTTGAGCTCAATTCTTCGTCTACACTCCCATGTCCTCCAATAGCAGCTAGAAAAGAAATTTACAATTATTTATTATTTAAGATAATCAAACAATGTAGACTTTATCAGAACCAAATAAATCGGAACAAGTTGGAACATTGTAAAGTGTATCTTTACTGTTTATGTTTTTATTTTAGTAATTATAAGTAGTAATCTGTTCATCAGTGTATTCCAATAATATATCAATGTATAATTCTCAATTGTCTAGAGTACTGATTTTCTCATGCAAATTATCTCTGCCCTGCTGCAGTGTTGGACATAATCATAATCATAAATTATAATCACAGGATTTCTAGATGTTATAATCACACCCTTCCCCCTGAACATGTGATTAGGATTACAATTATACTCGTAATTACAAGAGTGATTACGTTTACACTTGTAATCACACATTTGATTATTATTACAGTCGTAATCACAACATTTTTCTGTGATTACGACCGTAATTACAGCTGTTTCTATGATTACAACTGAACGCTTCATACTTGATATGAAATTTCATACCGTAACATTTTTGGTTTCAAGTGTAACGTTAAAGTAGATTCTGAGAATTAAAAGTAATGGGGAGGGGGGAAAGATAGATCAATATATAGGCCAAGTTCCACCCTACACAAACTGTTTGCATATTACACGAAGTATTTGGGCTAAATTTCACCCTCTCATAACTCAGAACCAGTTAAAGATAAAATTATGAAATTTTACACAGATATTATAACGATAAATGTGAGTAAAATTGGAAAGTTTCATAATTCTATATTGAAGCGTTTCTGAGATGTAGGCGATGGAAAATCGGATTTTATACGGCTCACTCATCAAAATATTAGGCCCAAAGACTAGAGACTTGAAATTTTGCTGTATCGTAGACATTAGAGTGTTATTAAAGGCAAAATCCCGAAAAGTTGTGTTTTACTCCACTCCCAGGGGGGTGCCTGTTTTGTACTTGTTGTTCCTTCGGAAACCCATCATTCCTCCACAAACCAAACGCCAATGGCGCCAATTCTCAATTCACTTACAAAAAGTATTGATATCCCCCCAAAAAACTAACATTGAAAAAAAAAGGCCAAGTTTCAGGCTCCTCCCAAAAACAGTTGGCCTATGAAAGTTATATCATAGTCATAGTATTCGGCCAAGTTTTAGACCCTTCATACCTTGCCAAGAACCTAATAATCACTTTCACTTATTTGTGCATTTCAAACTTGGCCAGTTTTCAAATTATGGCTGCTATAATGATCAAATTTATAATAAAATCTCTGGTATGTAAAGATTCAAGCCCTTAAGGTAACTGTTTTTGGGAGGAGCCTGGAACTTGGTATTTTTTTCAACGTTAGTTTTTTTGTGGGATATTTAAACTATAACAATTTAAACTAGGTCAATTTAATATTAGACAATTTATAAATACAACCAATTCAAAACATACATATAACTAACTGTTCCGTAGAAACAGAATATAGTTTTGAAGAAACAATTATCTCTTGTTTAGGCTTTGGCAGATCTGAAGCCGCCAATTGCTTTATATCAGTCTGTCTTTAACAGGTTGTTGATAAGAAAACATCGTTCGTTAAAAAGATGCCATTAGGGAAACATCAGTCTGTGTGTATCTAGTCACTGAGGGAGAAGCATCTCAATTGTTCGTTGGCAAGTTGCCCTAAAGGAGGTATATAAGTCTGCCTTTGCCTGGTCTATATGATATGTTTGATCTGTAAAACTGTCAATTTTCTTCATAACAGATTTCCATGAAATTTGCATTTCATACTTCCACATTGTAATACATATTTAATATAATCAAATTTTAATTAGCCTGAACCTGTTAAGACCCTGAGATCCAAAGAATTAAGTACGAGGACCCATTTTCAAATCGAACCAAATAAATTAATCTGCCCCCATATAACATTTTATCAACCAACATGGGGCTAATTTTATATCATTTTAGCAACCAACGTGGAGAAAATTTTATTACATTTTGGCGCCCACTGTAGAACAAATTTTATTAAATTTTGGCGCCCAATGTGGAACAAATTTTAATACATTTTGGTGTCCAACTTGAGAAAATTTATTACATTTTGGCGCTCAACATGGAGAAATTTTGATTACATTTGGCGCCCAACATGGGAATTTTATTACATTTGATGCCCAATGTGGAGAAATTTTATTACAATATATTAAAGAAATTAAATGTAGATCAAGTTGAGGATGTAATCCTGTGTATTGACAGCATATTTCACACATAAAGGAGTGAAATATGGAGGGTTGATATTTCAAGTGAAGTTTTATTAACATTCGAAGTTAAGCAACAACAGGCATGGACAGTACCTGAATGGGTGAAAAAAAAATTAAGTGTTATGAGCGATCCTTTACTTTATGCATTTATTTAAATTTTAACATCCATTTATAATTAACTCAGAAAGCGATCCTTTACTATTTCCATCTTGTTTAAACTCTGCGGTCAATGATCTCTTCATAATTCTAAATTATGAATGAATTTCCCGTCATAAAAAAAAATGAAGTACAAAATTTCTCTCTCTGAACTGTGAAGACAATACTCATTGTGTTACAGTGTGGACAATACTCATGGTAACCTTACTTATTGTGCACTGTCATGTAGCACAATTCAAAAGGTCACAATTTTTATAGAATAACAATATCCTTTAGGCCATTTTTAGCAAAATTGTTCAATTGATTGTCTTTTGAACTCAGTTGTTGACAATATAAAGGCCAAATGCACAATCAAAATTAACAACGATTAAAGGTGTTTACTTGATGATTAGCAGAAAGGGATCCCCTGGTGTTCTGGTAGCTGCCCTTCCAAACCATGGTGGACTAAAGACGTTTTCCAGTAAGACTTTTTTCACTGAAAAAAATTAACAGCACGTCTTTTTGGAGGAAGTTCGGTCCACTAATCACTCTGTCACCGCAAGACACTGGTATTCGTTATTAGCTACTTTCTAAAACATTTGTCAACCACGTTTTGGGCAAGATTGTTACGACAACCATGCCATGTGTTTGGCAAGTTCTTCCTGGACTTTTTTACAAGCTTCACAGATAAACCAAAGGGGTAAGGATAAAAACTATCAGCTCAAAATGGTCACATTGCCTTAATTCAGTATTTATAGAAAATACCATAGTCGGGTAAGCAAGGGTTGTTGGCCCCAGAGAGTTTTTCATTTGAAATTTGGGGAATTCAAATGATCCCATAAAAATGGCCTAAAGCAAAATTCTAGCTCTGAATGTCGAATAAAAAGAAAACCAAAATTTCTTTGAAAAATTATATTTCATTATTGAGTAGTATGAAGGGATGAAAAAAAAATAAATAAATGAAATATGCAGTCTTTCTTAAGATAGTTAGAAAAAAAATAATTCGGTATTCAGCGACTAATTTGATTGAATGGTGTGGAGCTGTATGAGTTTTAATAAATGATTAGGCCATTCATATCATTATAGTAAAAGCGATTATTAACCAGATGATTTGGACAACAATGATTGTCAATTGCTATATAAATACGTCACATACTGTAAGACTGTAATTTTGCGTCTTGAAGAAGTAGACACAGATTTTATTTTTTTATGTAGATTAGATTTTTTTCTCCTATGGCTTATTGCTTGGATAGTCTTGATAAAAATTGAGGTAGAACGGGATTGGTAAGAGAATATTTACAACAATTTTGATTGTACCAAAATGGGTATTTCATAAAAATAAAAACAAATTGAAAAATTAAAACGCAAAAAAAAAAAAAATGTGAACATGAGGTCAGCGAAAACCAACAGTCTAAAGAAAAGATGCATATTTTCATATTTATTTTTTTTTATACATTTTGATCATACAACTCAATCGTACAACATAAACTTTTGCCAGGGGGTTTACATTGGGATCCTTTTTTTTTCTTTTTCTGTAACCATATATAGGAAATACAATTTTATATTATTGGGAGTTTATATAATTCCTTTCTAATTTTATCCAGTGAGAATGTTTTATGATAAATTTTCAATAAAGAATTTAAATAAATTTTTAAAATTGTTGTAATTTAGCCCTTTAATGCCAACTGAGATCGTTTTAATCAAGCAACATGTTAAAAAAAAAAAGATGAAGATATCTTCTAGCTAATTTGAAAGGCCAGCAATTTTTGGGGGGAAAACAATCAAAAAGAGGGATACAATTATTACATCAATAAAACAGAAGAATTTATAAGAGCAACTGAACTATTTTTAATAAAAAAAAACTCTTATTAGTAAATTATTAATTTATTATTTGGCACATAAGTGCCTTTCTGATGTTATCTATGGATTACATCGTGTACGAAGTAAAATGTTTAATGAAACAAATATATCTGAAAAAACTATATATTTTAACAATAAAAGATAGAAAACATTTTTATGAACTAAAAACCATGAGTAGCATGAGGATCACAATTTCAGATAAACAAATAAAACTCTAAAAATTAAAACATATTGCTTATCTTAGTTTTTGGTCTTAAATAGCACTCGAGTTCACAGAGAAAACAAAACAAAAATAAAATAAAATAACAAAGTAAAATTTGAATGTCTAGTAAACATCAACTTACAAATACAAATTTATTGAGCATTTTTATTTAACATTTTAGAATACATTTCCAGAAAGTATAACAAATAAAAAGATGACAATGAACCAACTTTAAGACTCATTATTTGAAAGGTTTTCATTTTTACACATTAAACATTTAAAAAGGTGACGACACTGATTAAATAAATATGGGCTGTCTCTTTAAGAAAATACCTAAGGGAAAAAAATAATGAATATTAAATGCAGAAGAACTGTGTGTAAAGGAAGGAGTCGTTATCTTAATCCACAAGCTTATCAAAATTTATTTTTTTAAATTTAATAATAATTTGTAAGCATGATGAATATGTATCTATTGGTCCATTTAAGAACAATGAAATAATTATATTTTTCTCATAGATAGGTTGGAATGGTCCCATGCTATTTAATTCTTCACATAAAACCCCCGCCAAAACTTACTCATATATAGAAATAAACAAAACATATAAATTATCATTAATTAATAATTAATTGGTCCTTTACTCACATTTAGGAATTTGCAAATTAAGTGGGAGGTCAACAAAACTTCAATTCATAATTTCAATCTATTTACTAATGTTGCAGGGCTCGGCCCCAATTAGTTTGGATTAGTGGGACTCTACTGTATACAAAAAGTTTTTTCTTTATTCGTTTCAAGAGCTTCGCAACAAGGGTGATCTGCTCTATTGAATAACAAAAAATAAAAACAATACAAAAAAAGTTGAAGATAAATAATAATAAGAAATACAATAAAGTAATTAGTCATAATCTGAAAATTAAATATAATCCGATGATAGGTGATAACATAGGGCTTTGATTAGTACAATAATTGGTCTAATAATATGATGGCCAACCAAAAAAAAAATAAATAAAACAAAAAAAAATAAAATATAAAAAAAAATAAATAAAAAAAATAAAATAAAATAAACAAAAAAAAATAATAATAATATAAATAACAAATAAAAATAATAATAATAATAAATAAATAAATAAAATAAATAAAGGAATAAGGAACATAAATTAAAATTAAAATAACAGTAAAAAAAAAAAAAAAATGAATAGGTTGACAATTATTGTAAGATCAGAAATTTTGATGGGAATTAAGATCGTGGGTCATTTGTAATATTACTATATTTTATTGTACGTATTCGTGGTCATTAAGTATGTCAGTATGGTATCAATATATGGACTCTTTTCTGCTAACAGCTCGCTAAGGTCATGCGGTGCCTGTAGGTTGTCTCTTTTCATGCAGTTTGTTAGTAGGTGTTTCACAGTCAAAGGAACGTTGCATGCTTCGCACCTAGGCTTGTCTTGTTTAGTAAATAGGTGTGAGTGAGTGAGGCGTCTATGTCCGATTCTCAGTCTTGATAGTACAACTTCGTCACGTCTTGTTCTCTGCTTGCTTGACGTAAATGGTCGTATATTGCTCTTTATTTCCCTTAGGTGGTTATCTTGAGTGCTATACCAAGTGGCATGCCACCTATTCAGGACAGCTTCTGTTATTGTTATTTGTAGGTCTTGAACTGTAAGTTCTGGTCGTTCGGTTGGCTTCTGTATACAAAAATAAGGTTGGGAAAATAATATCCAGATTTTATAGATGTCCCAATCATCAATTAAAATAATTTATCTCCAAAGTGTTTATTATTTGTCTTAACATAAAGGACAGTTACTTATAAGATTTTGACCTAAGGTTGTGGGGGGTTCGATTACCACAAGGGGCGGTGGATTTAAAAAAAAAATAGAACAAAAGGTATCAGCCCCATTTTGGCTTAAAAAGGGTGGAAACCTGTAGATAACCCAACCTAAAAATTTGTTTTATAGATAAATAGTCATTAAAAATTGAAATAAATAATATTTCCTGCATCCATAATCAACATCATTATTCTGGTGACTTCTATTAATAGGTAAATTCATACCTACTCTAGCAAAAAGCAAAAAGCCATGGGAATTTAAATTCAATAAAAATTGAAAAAATATAAGTGGTATAAAAACAATGTAAGATATCTACATAATAAATAAAAATGAGAAAAGAATGAGCAGGAGGGAAATGTAATTTCTTGAAAGACAGCCTCATATAAAAAGTTGAAAGCATAAAGTGAGTACACAATTAAGCCAATAAATAGAAACATTTAAAATCTGAAGCGATATACCTTCTTCGCTTTGTCGATAAAAAATAAAGTTATAAATATATTTATAAATATTAAATTACGTGAACACAAATGTGATTTCACAAATCTATATAAATAAATGGTAGACTATACATTTTACACTTTAAGAATCTCAAAACAACCTCAAATATTTTAATTTTCTCCTAAACATTTTATGTTACATATAATACATCGAAAATATCTCAATGGACTTTTTACTAATATATGAACACTCCTTAAGATACCTATTTGTATAAACTCTTTTTTTTTATTTTCTTTATTTTTTTATTTTTATTTTATTTTGTGCTATACTCCTTTGTCATGAAAACCTGAAGTGTAATTTAATAATTAACAAGTAAGTATATTTTTAAAATACTTTACTTTATAGCACAAAATATTAGGGATGGCTAACATTAATTAAATTATTAATGAAGAACCACTGGTTAAAAATGGTTGTCATGTAGCTCAATAAAACGAGTAAAAAACATCATCTTTTCTTTTTCTTTTGTTTTCTAACCTTTTTCAAAGGCTGATTAGTTTTATCACAGGAGTCGGTCCTTTCTTCTGTATTTGACGAGCTAGGCTCCGGAGGAATAGCTTTAGAAGAAACATCATCAAAATCTTCTTTACTCGATTCGAAAGCAAGGGAATCACTGGCGCCATCGTCATTGCACGATTCATAAACTGAATCGCGATCTTCAATACCATTCTGATGCTCGGAGCTTGAAGCCGAATGGCTCCAGGTCCTCACTGCAGAATGCCTTACGACTCTACTTTCCGAGCTCGAATCAAGAGACGAACTGTTCAAGCTCGATTCCTCAATTTTTACAGTTTTGATATGTAACTCATCACTTTCGGTATGCAGAGGTGAGGTTTCTTTCTCTTTAGTTGGTAATTCTGACAAGTCATCAGACTTTTTACCTTTTTTCCTTTTAGGAACTTTTGGCACACATTGCTTACTCTCAAGAATTTTTCCTGCCTCGTCGCTTGATTCAGAATCTTTTGTTTCAGCTTTGGTAGTACAGGGGGAAGAGGATTTCTTTTTAAATTCCGAACGATCTTTATCAGAAGATTCACTCCTTTTCTGCCTCCTCGATCTTTCTTTTTTACTTATTTTAGAATCATCAGACTCTTTACCGGAGTGAGATGAAACATCTTCTATCTCAGATTTATCAGTGGAGACGACCTGATCAGATGGAATATCAGACATCGTGGATGTAGCAGCAATATTTTCTGTAATAATTTTTATTTCTGCTACAGATGGCAAAGGGGTTTCGTCTGCTTGTTTACTTTCTCCAATAAGCTGGTCTACATAACTTTGAAGAGGTTTGTCCGAAGATGTTTCCTTGGCAGGTGGTGTATCACTTTTATCCGCATCAGAACTCGAGGTCTGACCAATTTCTACCGAAGATTTCTCTTCTTCAGTTGTTGTAGCAACCGATTCTACTTCTGAAACTTCAACCAGATTAGCTTCTAATTTCTTATCCTTCCTTTTACGCCTGTTTCTATTTCGACTGGACTTGGAAGTAACATTGACAAACTCATGAGGTTCTTGCTCACCGGATGCAGGTGCCGAAGAGCTTTCAGGTGGAACTTCTTCTGAGCATTCAGCCTTCGAACAGTCAATTTCTTCAATTTTAACAGGTAAATTCTCAGTGATAACCACGGGATCATTTTCTAAAATAACTGATTCAAAAAATGCTGGAGTTTCTGGACCAGGAACTAAATCACTCCCAGGACGAGTAGTAGAGTCTTCTTCCTTGTTAATGACTGGTTTAATTTCTTGCTCTTCATCTGGAATATCATCAGCAATAACTCTGTCAATTTTTGGATCGACTGGAGATATTTGATTACCATCAACTGTAGAGGAGTCGGACTTAGTAAAGAGCTCGTCTGTACAATCAGCAGGAAGACTTTCACCTACAACTAAATCTTCCATTTCAGGCAAACGTTCTGTAGGAAATTCTTCTGTAGACAGTTCAATGGCAGTAGTATTTCCGTTTAAATCTCTATCATCTAATTCCCTCAATTCATCAACTGCTATAGCATTTTCATCTGTAACTTCAAGTTTATATTTTGAAGATGATGGACTTTCTATATCTTCTTCTTCGGCTTTGATTTCTTTCTCAATAGAAATTTCAACAGATTTTTGATTGTCGATTTGCAAGGAATCTATAGAGAGCTCACTATGGCTAACATCTCCAACCTTTTCCACAAAGGAGGCTTGGTCGAATTGGTCATCAAGTGGTTCATTGCAGATTTCTATATCTGACTCTTCCCTTTTAGTAACTTTAGAATCTTCTGTGACATCTTCTTTGTAATCAAAGCATTCATCAGTAACATCCTGATTATGTGAAATTTCATGAACAGTTACAACGGTTTCATTATGTAATATTGGCTGATCGACTTCAAAAGTAATGAGTGTCTCCTCCTTTAAAGTTTCGACTTTATGTTCATCTAAACTTTGTTTAGATGTTTGTTTTTCTTCAAACTTGTGTACTTCTGAAGAAGTTACATCTTTGCTAACACTTTCTTGTAAGCTTTTGCTAGGAATTACGGCGGGTAATTCCTTCTCCTGTTCATCCGAAGACACTTTCATTTGCTCCTTTTTGGCTTTTTTATCTCCACCATTCCTTTTCTTTTTACCTTTTTTACCAGAAGGTTTTGTTAGTTTTTCAACAGTCGGTTGAGTTTTTGCTGAGGACTCTTCAAGCGAAGGAGTTTCATTGCCTAATGGAAGTTTATCTTTCAATGGAATGCTAGAAGTCGACTCTAAAGATAATTTCTCCTCCTTGAATTGACCTGTTTCAGGCAATATATCTGCACTAATATTGTATCCTTCACGTGGTTCTTCAAAAGGACTTTTATTCATTGAACTATCTTCAATTGGTGAAACTGTCAAGGGAGCACTTAAAAACAATTCAAGATTTTGCTCTGACTCATCACTTTTTGGGTCGTTCTCCGAAGAGATAGACACATCGATGACAGGAGGTTCACCTTCTTCTATCGGTTCTTGTAAGGAAATCTCGAATAACTGATCCTGTTGTTTGAGTCGTTCCAAAGTCGCGTCTAAAGTCTTCTGCGACAATTCCTGCGATTGGGCGTAATCCTCGAGCGAATAAGGCTCGTAAAAGATCGGATGGAGCCAGTGCGAACGTAGTGCTGCTGGATGTGTCTGCACTGCTCCAAGCGGATTCACCTGCCATTCGACCTCAGCTCTTCGCAGCTTTCCCTTCGCCTGACCTTCGGACAAGAGAAAACACAGAGTCACTTTTAACATTTTCCAACACTCCATTAGACCTTCTTTTTACATTTCAGCTAATCAATAGAAAGGGCGATAAAGCTCACAAGCCAATTAATACATGGGTTTGCCAATAAAAATAGTATCATCATTTTTAGTGCAAAATAATCTATTAAAAAGAAAAATATGAATTTTACAAATGCATACTTAAAAAACAAACCTAATTTAATTCAGAAGAGATTGAGCATTGAGATTGCCATAGTGAAGATAATCAGGGTTTGGTCATAATTCTTAATAAAACAACACTTTTATATGAAAATAATTTTGTATTACCAACATTTTGGCTTGAATTTCAAACCTTCATCAGGACTATGCCGAGAGGACACCAGAACTGAGGCAGGCTTCGAATTCAAGCTGAAACGTTGTGAATAAAAACTCATAAAAATGTTGTTTTATTAACTATTGTGACCAAATGCTGACTATTTCCACCACAAAAACTATTTTAAATTTTTGTGAAAATGAGGATTCAAAGCAAGTGTGGATTAATAAATTAAAAACACATTTTATTTTCTAACAATAAAATTGGCACACCCATAACGTTTAATTTGTTAAATGCGACACACACCTAATAAGACTTTTGATATTTAAATTATAGCAAGTAAAAAAAAAAAAAAAAAAAAAAAAACAGATACTAATATATTCATAAGAATATACCTAACAATTATAAGTGGCATTCAAAGGATAGTGTTACCACTAAAATACATAATCACTAAAGTCTATTAAGTGCAAAGCCATGCAGTGCAAAATCATTTTAAGTAAAGCAACGCATCAAAGTTGCAATTCTTAACTCGAGTTAATCTGTTAATTAATTTTGGCATATTATAGAAAATTCAAAATGTTATTAATCAACCACCCATGACATCTTATCATTTTAATATTCCATTTATAATAAACTGAATTTTTATTTTATTAAAGGAAGTAATAAACTTCATAAGTTAAATACAAGGTATATATTTGCAAAAATTACCACAAAAAATTAAAAAAGGGTGAAACTTTAATAAAAAATAAATGGTAAAATTGTCATTAGATGTGTGCCGCTAAATTAAACAGATTAAAGGTTTTTTAAAAAAGAATTTTTGCAATGATGACGAAGTGTTGGCTACATCTAAGTGACTCTATGTTTTCTCTTTCTACAATAATAAAACAACACACAAAATACTACTAGCAGGAAGTTAATATTAATACATGTTAGGAAAAAAATATAGATAAAATATAAAAGGTTATTAATACAACAAACAACAAATATACCGTAGTAGCTGTTAAGATCAAATCAACATACAATAGTTTAAAAAAAATATCATAGGTGGTAAATTAAAGAACAAAACTAGAATTATAAGTTATTAATATTATATAAAATTAAAAACCTATACTTTTCATAACCCTCATGATATTAAGTTCTAATCAAACTCCAGAAGTAGATTACATGATGTACCTTAATAGCTTTTACTGTCCATATTTGGTGGTTTAATTTTCTTAGTTTTTCAGTTGTATTGATTATCAGTCATTAACCCTTTCCGTACGAAGAGAGGCGATGGTGAAGGGTTCTCCTGTACAGGATACTCAGCCTTGAGTCCTATGTACAAGATACTCGCACCCAGCTTCGGGTCCTCTGTACAGGATATTCGCACACAGCCTTGAGTCCTATGTACGGGATACTCGCACACAGCCTCGGGTCCTCTTTACGGGATACTTGCACCCAGCCAAGTGTCTTCTGTACAGGATACTTCCATCCAGCCTCGAGTCCTATGTACGGGATACTCGCACCCAGGCTAAGGTCCTCTTTACGGGATACTCCCACCCAACCTCGGGTCCTCTGTACGGGATACTCGCACCCAGCCAAGGGTCTTCTGTACAGGATACTCCCATCCAGCCTCGAGTCCTATGTACGGGATACTCCACCCAGCCTGGGGTCCTTTTTACGGGATACTCGCATCCAGTCTCGGGACCCTCTGTACGAGATACTACAGCCACTCTTGATCGTAGTACCTTCACTTTGAGGGGTCTTCTCATCAAATTATAACTCGTCTTTTGTAATTCCAATTGTTTGTTATGTTTACTATAATTATTAATTTATATTTATTTTTAATTAATTTAGAGCCTTGAATTGTTTTCAAGTTGTAGAACTTGTTTTAAAATAAAGTTGTATTGTGTAAAAAATGTTTTCCTGTTTACCTATATGTTATGAAAAATAAACAAGTGAAATATATACTCAATAACTCAATAAACATGCTTTTGGGGATGGACTGAGGCATAAAAACGTATGGCAATTTGACGAGGGTTGAGACGATGAAAGGGCAGCAAGGGTAACGAGATGTAATACGCCTGAATACCTCACAAGGCCAAAAACTTAATTCAAATACCCTCCAGTGACAAGTAGTAATACTATAAGTATGCTAAGGTAATGCAAGTATGCTATGGTTTGATATCAATAGGATGAGAGGAAAAATAAAAATATTCTGTTGTCATGCTTGTTCGTGGAAACCGACCCCACATTGTTACTGGCATCAGTTGGAGTACTGTAGGTGTTTTGAAGACTACCACACGAAGTTAAATTATTAGTTTATTACTAAAATATTATTTTACAACGGCAGCAGAAAAGAAAACAATAAAAAAAGAGGGGTCTCCCCTTGGTCTAGTGGCTAACGCCTTAGGTTCTCAAGTGGCAGGAATTTTCTCATCTCACGGCTTCTCGAGAAAATTCGTTGCTGCCCCTTGGATGTCGGCGCTGATGGCCCAGATGTCGATGCGCCACAAAAAATAAATAAATAAAATAAAAAAATAACTAAACTTTTAACTCTGCCAGTGTCGGTGGTCAAGGGCTGGAATCTAAAAGGAGGATGGAAACTGAATAGATGACATATACCAATAGTTATTAAAAGGGAAGATTGAATGGTGGAATATGTGAAAAAGTATACAGAACAGGCCAGTAGACGAGCGGCTTACACATGTAACTCCGTGAGGCACATAAAGCTCGTCACTTGCTATAAGGTTAAAATATTCCAATATCATTATATGTATATCTGTACCCAGGAGATAAAGGAAATTCCTTTATTACAGTCAAGGAATAAAAATTTCAAATTCTAATAACCCAATTTAAATTAATAAATTTATGGATCTTTTATTAATTATAATTACTTTAATACGTAGATTAAGGACCAAGTATGACAAGTGTAAAAATAATGGCATATTAGTGAATTAAGACTTCTAATGTTATTTCAGGCAATTACCACAGAGTTTTCAATCAATTTATTTTTGGATGGAAACATTTTGTTAAAAGTATATTAATGATGCGGTATGAAGATTAATTTCAAAAGTCCTTTCATAACATAAAAAAACAAAAAACAAACAAATCCACTAACGAATAAACTCACCTGAAATTTTGATAAGTTGTTTGATGTTCCCTGAAAAATGTGCTCAGAATAAATTATGGGATACTTGAGAAAGAGAGTTAAACCAATATAAGGCTCAACAATAGAGTACTGCTCATTATAGCTTTATATTTTTTTCACTATGTATGTGTAAGATGTTATGATTCACAGATTTTAACCCTAAAGACTTTATAGTTCATAGATTTTTCATTAAAATGGTACCTCATAGGATGATATGAAAAATAATCCGAACAGGCCAAAAGTTACAATACAGGCATTCAATTCTTGATCTTTTCGCACTTAAATAAAAAATTCTGTCAAGGAAGACCTAACTGAAACTGTGTAATAATCTTATCAAACCGGTTACTACCTATGGCACGGAACTCTGGTGCCTTCTATTGACAGAATGCCAAAAACTGGGAATTATTGAAAGAAGAATTATTAGAAGAGTAATGTAGAAATCACAACTATAACGAAAAATGAGGATCTTCTTAATTTTATAAAAGCAGGTTGACGGGTAAAATTGTGAAAATGAAAGAAGACAGGTTACAGAAAAAGATGATGGACATGGCAATCCTGAGAAACTAAGAAAATACTCGGAAAGAACACTTTCAATTTTTTTTTTGTTGCCAACAGTGCCGGGCTTTGTACAGTTTGTCACGCTCACATTCCACTGTGGAGCAGGGAATGTTTTCAGCCAGCCTAAAGATGAAAAAACCCGCTTATGACGTTGATGCAGGACCCGGGATTTTTCCTATTTCAGGACCCGTTGAAATGCCTGTGAAATTTCCCTGTGGTAAATAGTTTGCATCATGGATACGTCTAAAGGGGGCATTATGAGTTATCCACAAAATTTCTTATTCATCTGGAAGAGGGGATTGACTAGTTCTTCTATAAAATGCTGTAACTAACTCCTCTGATTTAATCTACAATGACTTCGGTTAGTCGCCATTGCAACGGAACCCTCGTGTACCATCGTCTGGATGTAGCCGAACCATTACAGTTTTAGCGTACCACTAGGCCATAGCTAAGACAAATCCATGTCAAAAGAGGTAGGCCAAGGGCAGTTGGAATGATGAGGGATGCTGCTATGCTGGGCGTAAAAAATTGTAAGAACGCTGCCAAGGACCAAGATCTCTCTCTGTCCCTCGAACAACGTCACATTAAAATAAAATCATTCAGTGCATACCCGAGTTGCTTTACCACTGAGCCAAACACTGCAAAGCCAAATACTTCATGTCTATGAAGTATAAAGTCTTTAGGGTTAAAATCTGTGAATCATAAAATCTTTAGTGTAAAAAATATAAAGCACATCATTATTACAGTGGTAATAAATAAAAGCTTTATTTTCTTAAACTTTTGAGAATAATTTAAAAGCTTTATTTTCTTAAACTTTTGAGAATAATTAGATTTAAACTTTTTGAAGGCTAGGATTTTGCAATTTTTAAAGTTCTACTTTACTCAATAAAACCTTATCGCTAAACTAATTTGGGAGAAATCCTGCGACAAACCCATTCTGTTTGTTTCGATTCTGTCAATTAAATAGAACCGGAGAGGATTTGTATGATATTAGTTTCAAAATCTATCTCAGACCATTTCATAAAAAACTTATATTTAAAATTTTCAGCCACTTCATAGTGTGATTCCTCTTTGATTCTTGAATTCGACTTTTGTTTATTTACTTTAACTGTTTATATTCGATATTATTTTTCTTTGACATGTAAACATCAATGTTATGAGTATTTCTCCTAATAGTTACGAGAGTAAACTAATGGTTCAGCAATATAATTTATAAATATTAGTGTAGATTATAAGAATTAGGCTGTAAATAAATGAAAAGGTAATACATATGGTATTTTTATAATAATTAACCCTTAGAGGCTTCAAATTGACCTTGCCCACCTTGGGGGTGGTGAGACTGCAAAGCAATATTTGCCACGGGAGTGGCATACTTTTCTCAGTCTTGTTCATTTATTTTCCCATCTCCGTTTTTCATTCAAGCTGTGGACCGGTAGTAGCGGAGTTCAAAATATTTACACTATATACAAATTTGCAATATTCACATAAATATATCAATTAAAAATTTACATGAGTTATCCCACTGTTTTGAGCTATGCACTTTTTTATATATTACTTTTTTTTCTTGGGAGGCCTGGTGGCGTGTGCACTCCGTGCCCAAGGTCATGGTTTCGATTTCCACTAGGGGTGATAGCTTTTCTTACGAAAAAAGAAAAGGCATCAGCCCTATCCTGGCTAGAAAAGGGCGATAACCAATTGATAACTCATCCTAAAATTCTTTGCTAAAAATAAATGGATGTTAAAATTTAAATAAATAAATATATTATTTTTAATTTAATATTTATTTATTATATGGTACTGTAAAATGGGGTCACATTAGTACAGTGTGGTGAAATTAGTACAAACCTATACTGGTTATATCGTCCCTACCATGTCAAACTATCGAATATGCAAATCGGAGTAAACTAGAGTTCTCTAGTTCTAATGAACATATTCTATCCATTGATGAAGTAATATATTGAAAAATGGTCTTATTCGATACTTTATTTAAGGCATTAAAGGCTATTCAAAAGGGGTTAGAGTTGTGACAATTTTTGACAAGCCGTATCGTCCACAATCCAAGAGCAAAGACTTGAATCTGAAAGACGAGACTTTGGGTATTCGATAGTTTGACATGGTAGGGACAATATGTGCTTATACATTCTTCTGGGAGTGTACAGACAAATATATAGGTATATATTTGTCTGTTCGCACTCTTTGGGCAAAGTTCGAAACACGGATATCAGTTAAATAAAAATATCCTAGCAGTATAATTTTTTTTTTTTTTTTTTTTTTAATTTAAGGCGTGTCAACCGTTGGGGTCATTATCGCCAGGCAGTATAGGTTTGTAGCAATATCACCACACTGTACTAATGTGACCCCAATTTACGGTACTATTTGAAAAAGGAAAATGAGTAAAATGTTAACTTGAATTTCTTGCAAAATATTCAGAAGGCAGTCTTGGAATTAAAGGGAAGAAAAGTTCAAGAGAACTACAGAGAAGAGCGAGGTACAACCCGATAGGTAAAGATCATTGCTCGTCTTCCAGGTAGGAGTTGTAAGGAAGACATCTAAATGAAATCTAGTGGTGAAACAGGGAACTATAAATTCCTCTAAAAATCCCGTAGATAGAACCAAGAAAAGATCTTCTCCTACAAGTCATTTCAATTCAAGGCTATAACTCGTAATACAGCAAGAACTGCTGGACAAGTCAACAGCACCAGGGGCATGGATCTATCCAGCTGGAGGAGAAGACATCACGACCTCCCTTGACTTGTACAGCTGCCAATCGCACTCTGAGGGTTAATCCTCAGAACCTGATAAATGAAAACTCTCGTTTTACTCAAGCGATAAAAAGTAATTTAAGGGATAATACTATCTTGTAACTTTTTTTACCATTTTTTTTGTGCTTAAATCCTTCCTTAACTAATAAAAAATTACATCCAAGTGTGTTTATGTGGTGGAACAGTATTTAAATGTGCCAAAAATTTGATTGTTTTTTTTTTTTTTTTTTTTTTTTTACGGCGCATCTACAACTTGGCCATTAGCGCCGGGCTATCTATAGGTTGCCACCCTTTTATAATGCCAACAGCACATGGTCGGTCACCCATTCAGGTACTGGCCACGCCCGACGTTGCTTAACTTCGGTGATCTACGGGAACCGGTGTATTCAACATGGCTATGGCCGAAATTTGATTGTTCAACTAAAATTCCAATACATTTCAAAATTGAAAACCATATTTTGTACCTTCATGACAAGAAATTATGAAAAAAAAAAAAAATGAACATTTCAGTACATTAAACTTTAGTCAATTTTCTCAAAACTATGTTCTACTAATCGGGCGGTAAGCTAGCACCTTCAATTTTCACCCGAGCAACTTCAAATTTTAATTGCAGCTTCCTAATGATATTTCCTAGTAAAGTACGTAGGGTTTTTTTTTTGATTCGTTGAATTATAATGATTTCATGACTGATTTCCAACGGATATTCTAATAAATGAATGTTCTAAATGAAGAATATGTCACCATTTTCGAAAAAAAGGTTATTTCTTAAAAATCTTACGTACTTTACTAGATTTTACCTTCTTCTTTCAAAATAATTTTAGTTTTTTGTCCTACATTAAAAATTGCCGCCTGCAGACTATCGCCCGTGAAAAAAGAGCGTTTCTGTTTGTCAAACACGCGCCACCATTTTGTTTTCGAAGAATTAGAACCTATTTTTTTTGGATCCTTTTACATCCAGTATAAAACTTATAATATAAAGAATTGAAAAATATTGGGTTATCTGTTATTGATAAATTGTAGAAAATGACTTAGTCCAAGAGCCAGTAACCGCACTGTTCATGAAGTCTTTTATGCACCTTGAAAGTTTGCTATAATATACCTCTTGGGTAGATAAGAAGGTAAGTATGTATGTTTCCTGGACATACCTTGGAACACCAGGTACTGCGCATAGGGGAATGATGCAAAACAATATTTCCCCAAAATAGAGTTTTAATCAGAAGCCATCTATCTTTAATGTAAAATTAAGACAATTTTACAATGAATAATAAATATGGCAGACACTTTTAAGGGGTATAACACGTAAAAAAAAAAATAACTTAATTGTTTTAGCGCGGTTACTCCCTATCTCCAAAGGGAGAACCCGCTTATGAGGTTGACCTCATGACGCAATCCGGAAGTGCCGACTAAAAACTTTCACGTTTCAGACCCTATAGATCACGAAAATATAGGTGGCTAAAATTTGTATATATATATATATATATATATATATATATATATATATATATATATATGTATATATTTATATATATGCTTGTCTGTTCACTCTCTAGCAAGCTCAAAAATGGTCCATTTTGACGAAATTTGGTACAAAAATCTGTCGTCTAATTTGAAAGGTCAAGTTCGTTAACCAGCAGAATCCGCCCACTAGAAGATAGTGTTTGGGGCGAAATTCGCGCAAAAAAAAT
This sequence comes from Gonocerus acuteangulatus, assembly GCA_946811695.1. NCBI lineage: Eukaryota > Metazoa > Arthropoda > Insecta > Hemiptera > Coreidae > Gonocerus > Gonocerus acuteangulatus. The sequence continues at coordinate 5,971,915 of OX328128.1, read as the reverse complement.
CAACGCTTACGCTTTTGAGTTCATATGCTTGTAGGTACTTGTTTTATAGGTTTCTTAACATAAAAAAATGAATGAAACCATTTTGAAGGCGATATCTTTAGCCGTTTCTGAAATAAGTGGAATCAATGGTTTTGTAAGTCATTATTTTTTTGTGAGTACTTAGAATCGCGGGATTCAATTGAAATATTTTCTACATCTGGGAAATTAGTCCCAACTAAGATGTTTTAATTTTGGTTATATTTGGATATAAGGAAGTATGCGAAAAAAATTATTTTATTAATAGACATGAAAAGTTTTCGGATCTCCATACATTTTTTGTAATTATCTCGATAACGGTTGGGAAATCGTGGTAAGTGGAAAGTGACCATTCGAATGCTTACTAAATTCTCTACAAAAAAGGTTCTGAAGCAATATTCGATGGAGCAACGTCAATGAGTGATATAAGCGCTTAAAACTTAAAAAGTGTTTGTTTTGTTGTTTTGAAATGGGTTTTCTCTTTCTTTATCTCACTTTTTAATTGGTTGGTTCTAGTTATAAATTGCATTTATCAGTAAAATTAGTATTGTAGTAAAATAAGCTAAGAAACGGTGAAAGGTATTGATAATAAGTTTGGAGTGGCTAATCATGATGTCGTAGTTTGTTTTGAATTCTCCATCTATATAACCTTCCTCATAGGTTCAAACTGAAGTTACCGTTATTTCTTATTTTATAGAAAGATTTAACCCATGACAGAATGAAATTTTATTCGTCATGAAGCACATATTTACAGTTGATTATAACAGTAAAAGGAATTTCCTAGTAAAACAAGATACTTAAAATGACAAGGAATTTTTGGTTGTTTAGAATAGAGCCTTCTCAGCAGTAGCCAAAGAGTAAGTACGCTTTCAGTACATAATTGTATTGACTTATACAGATTAAGAATTATCCGCTTCTGTGTAAGTTGACTACTATCAGTTTCCTGTGATTTGTGATGCTAATCTATTCAATTTCTTCGAGATGTAACCGCGCTAAGATGATGCAGTTCCTGCAAGTCGGACTTTTTACTCTCATAGGTATTAAATGAGAGTTTTATATATGCGCTGCCATTTAAACCAGAACAGCTGTACAACATCATATGAGCAAGAACCAATGAGAGCGCAGAGAATAACCACAACTGCGCGGTGCTGTCATTCACTCTTACGATTATGCGCAGTGTATTGCTGTCTATCATAGGAAACATTTATTTTTATCTTTCCTGATAATTAAACCCCATAAAAGTGTCTGCTCTTTTGTAATTACTTTCAAATATGTTTGAAGACGCTGTTTAAATCGCAGCGTGAATAAAGCACTTCATTTAATATTAAAAATAAAAACTTTGTTTTGTTTTTTTAAATTTACATTTTAACCCCCTTAAAAGTGTCTGTCTTATTTATTATTAATTTTAAAATTGCCTTAATTTGCAATTTTTTTCATTAATAATAGTTGGCTTCTGAATAAAACTCTACTTTTGGGCAATATTGTTTTGCACCTTTCCCCTATGCGCAGTACCTGGTGCACCAAGGTATGTCCAGGAAACACATATTTACCTTCTTATCTATCCAAGAGGTACATTATAGAAAAATTTCAGGGTGTATAAAACACTTCATGAAAAGTGTGTTACCAGCTCTCCGACTAACTTTGATTTTGATCAGACAAGGTAGTATTACCCCTTAAGAATACTGCCGCTAGTTAGAATAAGGAAATTCTATGTTATTCAGATTTACATTTTCTATAAAACCAATCCTCGCTGTAGATGATTCATGTTGATTCTTCGGGATTTCTAATCCAAGATTAGGCGGCACTCTGATTCCAGAGCAGCCACAATACTGCTTGCTCATTTTATGTGTACATAAACATTTATAATCATTTTCATTTACATTGATAGATTCACTTTAAATTCAATACAAGTAAATAAGTTTTTATGTACAATATTGCATACTTTTAAAATTCTGAGGATACACAATTAAACAACATAATTATTCTATATAAACCTAATTCAAATGAAGGACATATGTAAATGGGAAAGAATAGATTGTTAGAGACATTGAGTAGTCTGATTTAAAGTTAAAATGAAAATAAATATAATTAGACTGACCTGAGGAGTTGTGAGTTTCAAGCATCGCATCGGCAAGATCTTCTCTCAATCGCCCACCTGCTTCATCTACTTCAGCCATTTGGGGAGAACCTAAATATGAAAATAATAATTAGAGAAATGTAATTTTCAAAATGTTCCCTTCCAAGATTTTATTCTTCATTCAGTATAACTGGGATTTTGTTTACTTTGTCACAAATAATGAGTATTTAATTGATATGTCACATGAAGTTGCTACAAGTGAAAAACAGAAGTCAAGTCGAGTGAGGTTCCAAGTCAAGTTCCTTTATCCAAATCAAGTTATTTCTTGATATTAACCTTTTCAATGCGACTTGGACTAAGGAGAGTAATGTAGTTGAAGGCGGGGTGCGTCCACTATCTACTCCCTCCGAACTCTCTCTCCTAGAGCTGCCGTACACACCCATCTTTTTTTTTTTTTTTTTTTTTTTTTTTTTTTTTGTACTTAGACGCTTGGTTCTAATCATCATTTTCATGTTTATCTTATGTCTATGACGGCATTTATTACTTGAAACGATTTATTTGCAACAATTTAGGTACACAGTAAACCTATAATAACCATTAAAAACAAAATGTACTTACTTTTCCTCCCTATGTTTCTATTTCATTCCGAAACCAATCACATTCCGTTTACAACATTACAGCTGACAATGAGTTTTCACCACTTGAAATAGTATTGTTAATCGTTTTTTTTTTTAATTATTATAATAAGCTATTGCTTTATTATTTACAGTTTCACTTAAAAAAATGTTCCCGATGTTCCGATTTTTACCAAGCACGACTTACAGACATATGTTTCTTATAACGATTAAAATTTGTATGTTACCCGTTAAGGGTTAACCATAAAGTTTCCCCCATTCCTGCTAGATCACTCTGTACACGCCCAAGGCTAAAGAGGGCTCGCAATCAAGAGATACAACTATGGTGAGAGTACTCGGGTGCTGCCTCTGGAGCAAGACATTCTCCTGCAAGAATACTCGGGTGTCGCCTATGGTGCACGGCATTCTCCGGCGAGTTTTCCTGGGCGTCGAATCGAACTGGTTAAACCTTACCCAGCTGGACACACGTTCAAGTGTTCCTCAGTAACGCAGGAGCCAGCTGGCCAGGAAGACTCCTTAAGGCCCTTCCCATAGTCGCCTGCAATTTTTTTTTTTTTTTTTTTTTTTTTTTTTTTTTTTTACGGCGCATCAACAAATCTTGGCTATTAGCACCGACATCCAGGGTGCTTAAAATAATAATATTTCAAATACCGTAAAAATTTCAAAATGTAAAGAAGTGACTGTAAAATAATAATATTTCAAATACAGTCTTTTTTACATTTTGAAATTTTTACAACATTAAATAATCTTTGTTTTTGTTAAAATTTTTGTTTTTTATATATTGTTGACTTTTAATATGTCATGTTTTTTAGTGTCATTAAGTTGTATGTATTGAGAGAATATCAAAACTGAGTCAAGAATTTGCTGTATTCAAGAATCAATTGACAATCAAAAAAATTGTGCTCACAAATCGTCATTATTTAATAGAGCAGAACTAAACCTTATTAAACTTTTTAATTATATCATAATAGATATCAATTTTAATGAAAAATATATTAAAAATAAGTAGACATTTTTAGATAGTTTCATTGTTTGTGTTTTATAATATTTTGTTTTATAATCCCAGTTTTAAGTTATTTCTTTATCTAGTTACTTTATTATTGTAATAAGTCTATTTACAATTTTTAATTAGTCTTTTCAATAAAGTTTCTACCTCTTCTTTTTCAGCTATTGGGCGCTTTGACCAGACGTGGGATACTCTGGACCATTCTAAGTACTAGTAATCTAAGCTATAATGGATTCCAACCTTCTGCGTCTAATCTTTCAATTTGTTTATTATATCTTAAATGAAAGGATGTAATTCATGTAAAAAATTAAGCAGACAAAAGGCAGAGTTCTTCTAAATTACTTTTCATTCAGCCTCTGAATTGTTGCTATCTCCATGAAGGAGCATTATCTTTTTACTGATAATACAATCAGGAGGATGCGAGGCCTCAGAAAAATGGGGTGAATGATTAAAATTAGACAATTATTTGGTTACAAACATCTAACTCTTTGAACGGTTTCAGAATTTTGTTCAATAATATTCCACCCAGTATCATGAGGATGAGTTGGAGCGTTGAGAGTACTTTGAAATAGGAAGCCAGGCTTACAGTAGTTGGCACAGCTCTGCAAATCTGCACCAATGTTGTTTAGACTTCACTAAGAATCATGGAATATTTATTTTAAATGAGTAATCAGTCCCCTAACAGGCCACGTGCTCAGAGGGGCTGATACTGTAGAGGTATCTGATTCTTGACCATACGGCCAAGAATCAGATACCATCCACTAGGGAGATAGTGTGATCAGTACTATGCTCTGGCCACCTGATTTTCCCCTTTGCAGGTACACATTAATGAATGAAGTTTTTAAACCTGCCACTGACTGGTCCAAAGCCCAGAATGAGAAAATGGTAACATAAACGTTTTTGAAGAAAGAACTATCGAAAGCGTATTAGAAGAAATGAGAAAAGATGGGCAGTGGAGGCTCAGCTATTTAAAGCTATTTTATTTCCTGAGGAACCGGGAGGGTGAAACAGGATCCGCTCCACGGACATCTAAGGTTATGCGGGTTATCATCTCATAAGGGTTAAAAACTTTAGTGTTACCAAAAAAGAAAAATGTTTATAAGGATGCAGAGTCTTGGAAGGACAGGGAAGGCACTGATGTTTTTCACCTAAACAGAGTGAAGACAAAATGCCAAAAATATGATTTAAAATAGTAAACTTCTTTTCTTGTTTTTTTAAAAAAGGCACCATTTTTTTAACAGTAATTTTCACAAAATAATGAAAAATGACTTAGAATGGCTAACCTGAACCAATTTCTACAAGGAGGTAAGGCCTGTGTGGCATATTTACAGGATTAGATCTAAGAGGATTTCCACCTTCAGGCCCGCCTTCACCTTCCGTTCCACTGAAAAATAAAAATAGAATGTATTCAGATATTTATACTTCATAGATAATTCCATCATAGTTTTCTGTACTTTTTTTCTGTTAGTACTTCAAAGCAATTATGTTATGATTTTTGTACCCATAAACAAAAAAACAAAACTAACACTTTTGAAGTTTCGAAAGCACTTATTCCTCTGATTGACATTGCCCCATCAAAAATTGCTTCAGAACTTTTCTTGTGGAGAATTTAGTAAGCTTGGTCACCTTCCACATGCCATGATTTTCTAACTGTTTAAGAGATATTTAAGAAAATATAGGAATATCCCAAAACTTTTCATGTCTATTAACAAATTTTATTTTTTCAAATACTTCCTTAACTCCAAACGCAATTAAAATTCAAATATCTTAGTTTAGATGAATTTCAAACTTGTATAAAATATTTCAATTTAATGCCATGATTTTAAGTACCCTAACCGAAAATTAGTTTGAAAAACTCTTTTATTCAACTTTTCTCAAAACGGGGAAAGATATTATGTTGAAAATTGTTTCATTCTATTCCGTACGTTAGAGAGCCTATAAAAAGTGTACCTGGAAGCTTACAAGTGAAAATCTGTAAGCACAACAATTTTATAAATCTCCTGATTTTATACTAGTATTGTCAGACTCCTAGATATAGATAAAATTCGCCTACAAGATGGCGACGGGTGAGGAATTCTTAGAAGAACTCATTCCTTTTATAACTTTTATAAAAGATTCTAAAAGCCCTAAAGCTGAAATTAAGAGTAAAACTAGTGACATATTGCTCAAAGCACGTGAGTGTATTGAAAAATTGATTCAAGAAAATCAAGAATTGAAGAAAAGTCTTGAAGAAAAGAAGATAACCTCATCAGCAAAGAAGAACGTACCAAGTTACTCAGAAATAGTTAAAACTGTAAGTAAAGCAACTCCTTCTTCAAATCATCATGCAATTATAAAATCTAAACACAAACAATCATCAGCTGATGAAACAAAATCAGTGTTTAAAAAAGAAATAAATCCGATAACAATGAAAATCGGATTTCAGAGAATTGTCTCGACTAAAACAGGACACCTATTCATTCGAGTAGATTCAAAGGATGACTTAGAAAAAATAAAGAGTAAAATTAACACTGATTCCTCAAAGCTTTTAATAGAAGAGGTTAAAAAATTTAATCCTCGATTAATTATTAAAAATTTACCAGAGGAAGCTAATGAAGCTAACCTCATAAAATCCATCAAAACACAAAATGAAATAGTCTGTGCTGAGGAAGAATTTTCTCTGAAATTCATCAGAGAACACAGAGGCAGCAAGCGGAGATGGGCAGTGGTAGAAGTCAGCCCTGAAGTTAGAAGAAGCCTTCTGGAGAAGAGAGTGAAGCTGTTCTACTCCATCTGTGCTGTTGAGGACTACCTGGCAGTTAGGAGATGTTCAAACTGCTCAAGACTTGGACACGGGAACACCAATCAGGAGTGCAAGAACCAGCTAGCCTGTCCGATCTGCGGGGGACAACACGATCTCAAAGCATGTAAGTCCAATGTTAATAAATGCATCAATTGTTCAAATTTCAATAACAGATGTAAGCCACACCTCAGAGTTGATGTGAATCATTCTGCTATTTCAAAAGAATGCCCTTCATACAAAGCTGCAATTTCAAGATTAATACAAAATACCAATTATGATTAGATGCAAATATTGGTATAGTCTTAATAAATTAAATTCAATTTTATTTATAGAAATACTTTTGCAGCTTGTTTTTATTATTTTTATTCACTCCTTATTAAAATTTAAAATAATTTCAATACTTTACAACTGGAAATACCCTATAACCTTCCTTTTATTTGATAACAAATTTCTTCCTCATAACTATTTATGTATCAATGGTTAATAAAACATGTGTTAATGTAAACATTGCACAATTTAATAGCAGACATTCTTGGAAGGCTATGAACTATATAAAACATATGATTGATACAATGAAACTAGACATTCTATTATTACAAGAGCCATATCTAAAACATAATAAAACATATGGCTATTCAAATAGATATAGAGTATTGGAATTTGGAAAAAACAAAACACGTGCTAGTACCATAGTAATTAATAAAAATATTAATATTCTTTTTTTAACAGATTTATCGGACGATGATATGTGCGTTATTAAACTTAATATAATAAATACAAGTTTCATTTTAATAAATATGTATTTTGATATTACTAAAAATGTTGAGGAGGATTTAATAAAAATCGAAAAGGTAATGAATAGATATCCTAACCATGGTATTCTAATCGCAGCTGATACGAACTGTAGATCGCCTCTCTGGTTTGATAGAATAAGGAATGAAAGAGGTCGTATATTAGAAAACTTTATTCTCTCTAAAAATCTATTTATAATAAACGACAATGACTTAAAACCTACTTTCTCATCCTCTAATGGTAACAGCAACATAGACTTGACAATAACAAATGGAACTATGACCAAATACATACATGACTGGACAAACCACGACGAAGAGAATTTTTCAGACCATTCCATATTAACTTACACATTGAAAATATCAACAGGTAATAGGCAATTCTTTACAAATGAAAAAGCTTATATTACCAAACATGCCAACTGGGATATTTTCCAGAAAAAATTGGAAGATTATATTAAAATAAAATTTGTACCTACCACTAATGCATTACCAAATCTAGAGTCATACTTGATTGACTCTCTGGATTCAAGAGGAATTAATATAACCGTAAGCCTATTTCATAAGTGCCTAATTAAGACATGCAACAGTCTATTTTTAAGACACAAAAAGCATAGGACTATGAAATCGGCTCCTTGGTGGACTCAAGAACTGACTGAACTAAGACACAAAACCAACACATTAAGACGACAATTCCAACGTACAAAAAACAATCCAGATTTAAGACAAACTCGGAAAAATGCTTACTTACAAATAAAATCTACTTACACTACAACAATAAAGAGGGAAAAATTAAATTCATGGAAAACGTACTGCAATAACATAGACAAAACTAATCCTTGGACATGGATATATAAATACTCAATTGGAAAATTAAGGACTGATTTACAACTACGTACAATACAGAAAAGTGACGGAACTTTCACGACAGACACTGAGGAAACACTACAGCATTTAATGAACAACTTCTTCATAAGTGACGACCCTACTAACGACACTGACATACACATCACCATGAGACGAAACAGTAATCAACTACCCAATACTCAGGACGACAGTACTTTAGCAGATATAGAGATAAGACATTTAATTAATAACTTAAATCCACGCAAAGCAGCTGGATTTGATTTAATTACTGTAGAAATATTTCAAAAAGTTTTTAATATTTTCCCATGTTTTATAATAAACTTGTATAAAAAGTGTTTCAATAGTGGAATCTTCCCTGATGTATGGAAAATTTCTAAGGTAATCCCAGTACCTAAACATAATGGACAGAACTACAGACCTATAAGTATCATTCCAGTCGGAGGCAAAGTTCTAGAAAAAATTATCAACTCCAGACTTTCTTTTCACCTTATTAAGCATGCACCATTGCACCCTAATCAATATGGGTTCACGCCTCAAACAAGTACTGTAGATGCTCTTCATAAAATTGTGAATTTATTAAGATCGCAGTTGCAAGAAAAGAAGCATATTGTGATAATTTCGTTGGACATCAAAGGAGCATTTGACCATGCTTGGTGGCCATCGATATTCGAATCACTACACAAACACCAATGCCCCCAAAATATTTACAGATTACTAACTGACTATCTCCATAATAGACATGTATACATGACACTACAAAACACGACGGTACATACATCACAGAACAGAGGTACTCCACAAGGATCAGCTTGTTCACCACTACTATGGAACCTAATTATGGACAGTTTACTTACAACAGAAACACCTGAAGGGACAGAGATTATAGCATTTGCTGACGACATTTTACTTACAGTAGTTGGGACAAACTTAACTGAATTAGAAGAACGTGCAAACTTAACTTTAGACACAATTAATGAATGGACGAACAGACACAAACTTACGTTTAACTTGGAGAAATCGACATACACACTATTTACAAGAAGAAGAAATATACCTAAATTAGACATTACCCTAAATGGACAAACTCTTCAAGAAAAAACTGTTCTTAAATATCTAGGACTTTATATTGACCACAAGTTGAAATGGAACTATCACATTACTAACTTACAAACACGATTATTTTCAATAATAAATGGACTATCGATGGCTGCCAGAGTCACTTGGGGTCTTAATTCTGACGCATTAGCCACAATCTACAAAGGGGCGATAGTCCCCATTTTGACATACGGGATTGAAATATGGGGCCATGCTTTAAGTGTGAAAAGAAATGTGAAAAAACTAGAAAGAGTACAGAGATTAGCTGCGATTAAAATATCCAGGGGATATCGTACATTATCGTATGAAGCATCATGTGTTTTAGCTAACACATTGCCAATTCACATCAAAGCTGAGGAAATGTTAAGGCTACATAGGTTATTGAAATTGAAAGAAATTCCAGAAGACTTTCCATATCAGAACATCACAGCTCATGACATAGAACAAGACATACGGTTCACGAACTGGTTACACCCTAAAGACAACATTGTACCGGCTGACGATGTAAAAACAACATGGACTTATCACATTTACACGGACGGAAGTAAAAGCAATGACTGTGTTGGATCTGCATACATAATACTAAAAGACGACTTAACTATTGACAGCGGACAATACAGACTATCACCACTATGTACGAACAACCAGGCAGAAAACCTTGCAATCATAAAAGCAGTAGAAACACTATATTCCATAAGTCACGACGGAGACACATGCAAAATATACACTGACAGCAAGACAAACATAGCACGGATATACAACAGCCAAAATCATAACGAACAGACTGAGCACATTAGAACACTACTAATTCTGTGTAAACAGAAAAATGTGACAGTTACAATAACATGGATTAAAGGACATTCTGGACTATTAGGGAACGAGACAGTTGACTTACTCGCAAAATCAGCTTCAAAAGACACGACTTTACCTATATCTTACTCTAAACTTACATCACAGACTATAAAAACACTACTGCGAGACAAATCAATACAAAAATGGGACGAACGATGGACGAACACAACTAAAGGAAGACATTTACACAAATTCATACCTACAATACTCACTAGACAAAAATTAACACTTAACAACTTTAAAATGACTCAATTCATATCAGGACATGGACCGACGAAAAGTTATTTACACAGATTTAAACTTATAACTACTAACACATGTAAATGCGACAATATGACTGAACAGACTTACGACCATCTCCTGTTCGACTGTACATTACTGGACGGACCCAGGACAAAACTGATTAAGGACATTACCTTACAGGACGGAACTTGGCCCGTTGACAAACCCGACTTATTACTTACATATTTTAAGGAATTTGATGCATTTATTAAACAACTGGACCTAAAAAATATCAATCAACTCATCTGAATGCCCACATATGTATTATGTTATTTACATATGTATATAATTTTGTTTATTTACTTTTTTTTTTTTTTTTATCAGTTTTCGTTTTATTTTTATTTTTATTATTGTCATTTAATTTCAGTATTCATATTAATTGTAAAAGAATTCATTATTTATGTACATGCCTAATCAAAATACGTGTAGTATCCAGAAAGGATGGCATACGTAGATAAATAAACTCCCACGCTGGAGGGTTACTCCAACGTGGAAAACATGAAAAAAAAAAAAAAAAAAAAGACTCCTAGATAATTATGCTAGAATGTAGAATGTAATTGCTAGAAGAATTATGCCTGAAGAAGGCATTCATTCAAGGAATGAAGTCCAAAACATTACAGTAGAAATTAAATAGAAAATTTGGAAGGTTCTACTTATCTTTGAACTCTACTAATATTCTCTAATATTTAAATTATTATTAATTTTCTAATTTTAAAATATATGTTATTAGGTTAAAAATATATTGTTTTACCTTGGAGGCAAAGGGTCAATGGATTTAAACGTGAACTGAGGTCCCATCCAAAGTCTTCTATGAGGCCCAGTGTGTGTTACTATTTCCACCTGTTGAAGAGAACATCTATCAATCATCTAAGGAATGTTTTCCTTGATAAAATATAATATATTGTTATAGAAATCCGCTGGCTTATCCTGCGTTGTCTATAAAAACTCAAGAAAGCTTACTCAGTGATGAAGAGATATCAAAAACAGTGCAAAACAACTAGTTACTAAATACTTTATATTCTATAGGGGGAGGTTAGCTCAGTGGTAGCCATTTTAACCTTTAAGGGACTGATGTCTTTTATATTAAAAAAACAAAATCACAAGCTACTGGTTAGCCTAAAGCTGCCAGAAATTACAAGCAGCTACTCAACTGAACTGCACGCCATTTGACAATATTTAGGACATAATCAAGATAACAATGTGTACTGACTCAACCGGTACAATAATAGACAGAAGTCAAAAAGACGGTTATGGAATAGTGGCAGAAATCTTATCTCACGACAACAAACTAAGAGAAATCAAACAAAAATTTGGTGGATGGACTTCGAGCATAAAGCAGAATAGAAGAGAAGAAGTCATCTTATGACGCTTGAGAATAGACCATCGCCACTGACACGCTTACATCTCATGACAAGACGCGACAGGCTGACATGTGAATTATGTAACACTCCACTGACAATAAAACACATCGATTGAAAGAAAACTATGACATCGGACAACATGACTAAACTACACTCAGATGGGAGTCAATATATTCATTAAATATACACTCATTTGAAAAATAAAAACATATTTAACAGACTATGACAGAGTTGGGCATTTCTTTTTTTTTTTTTTTTTCTTTTTATTTGGGTGCCTCGACTGCTTTGGTCATTGGCACGAACATTGGCCATTATTAAATAACTTTCTTATTCAATAATCATTCAAATAAATTTTTATTCAATAAGAATTTATTCATTCATTCAGTTATTCATTCATCATGAATAATTCATTATTTTTCTTTCTTCGTTCATTATGAATTTTAATGAACATACCACCTCAAAGATCACTTCCGGTCTCCCATAATTACTTTTGGCTCACTATATTCATCACTTCCGAGGATCTGGGCAGTTTCCGGGTACTTCCGGTTTACGTCGGGTCCCTCATAATTATTTTAGGGTCACTATATTCATCCCTGGGTCATTTCCGGGTGAATCTTGATCAATTCTGGTTCACTTTATGCGTATTTTCGGTCTCTCATAATTTCTTTTGGGACACTACACCTATCCCTGGCCCACTTCCGATCGATCTGAGTCATTTCCGGACTCTGCAATTAATTTTTGTCCAACTGTGTTTTTATTCTATTACAATTTTCATTCAAATTGTAATAGAATATGGAAATAAAAAAGTTCCGTTAGTCATTGAATGCCTGAATAATTAATGAAATAACAGATTTATTTATCATTCATTATTCCGAATGATTTTTGCTAAACACTTTGACTTAACATATGTCTGTCTTTAGCCAGAGAGAGAGAGATCAGAAAATTAGATGTATTCATCATACATTCATAATTTATTGAAACACGCTGATCAACACATGACTCCATTCTTTTACGTGAACTAAACATAAACAGTACTTTGTCTTTTTTTAAAAAAAATATCCTTTTTTTTCTCCCCAAAAAAGGAAGGAATTCTGCAGTCAGTCTTATTTCAAGGCTAAATTGGTGAGATCTATTCCTCAGACCTTAAGTCCTTTATTTAATTATACATTTAACGTTCCGGCCTTCAGGCCATTTTCAATTTCTAATTTCCAGCAGCCTCTTTTTTTAAAAAACTTTTTCAGTATAGGCCTTGTCATCCTGGCATTTACAATTATTAAAAACATTCTTCAAATTCTCTTGGCACCTTCCAAATCCCAAAAACCACTATTTTCTGGGTGAGTGAGAAAATGGTGGTGTTTGGGATTTGGAAGAATTTAGCCTCGAAATAAACAGTAAAAGTACACTAAAAAATTTAATAATAAATTTATCATTATAATATTAAATTGAATTGTTTTTCGCCTCATAGTAAAACAAAAATAATAATTATAATTAAAAAAAAAAAGTTAAGATTATTAGAATAATCTAAGGCTCACCTGAGAAAGCCATTTGTCAGGAGGTGGTTGAGATCTTGGTGGAAGTTCCAATAGGAAATGACCAGATGAAAGCGGTGGACAAAGGCTAGTAGTATAGAGAGGTTTGGGAAGAAGCCATTCTGCTTTTGCTTCTACGCCTAGCTCTATTGGAGTATCGAAGCTAACCTTCTCTTTAGCAACACCTCAAATCAAAATTTTATTCACAACAAATTGTAATGTTTATCTCAAAGGCATAAAATTATTTTCAATTATTACAGGGTGTCTACTACTTTTGTGAAAGCCAATTTCATGACTTTTTCGTGACACTTTCATGACTTTAAATTCAAATTTCATTCCATTAAAACAAAAATAATTTCACTTAAGAAGAAAAAGCCTTACCTTTAAGTATAAAATTAATTGTAACCTTACACGGATTACCATGAAATCTAGAAAATTACAATTTAAAACTGAAGAAACGATGGTCCAAAAAATTTTAGAATGAATATTGAATTAGAAGCCTCAAAAATGTCAAACAATGGTAGTAGAATTCAAAATTTCTAAACATACTACTAACTAAATATTTATTGTCAATGTACATAATTTAGTAAATTAAAGTGTACATCATTTCAATATTAAAGTCTGAATATGAATAAAGAGAAATAAAAATATATGTAAATAATGGATAATTGATGTTTAAATGCTACAACAAAGGAATCTAACGGAGGAGAGGATGGGGAGGCAGATAGAATTGAGTCACTGTACGAAAACTATGACAATTCCGAAAACGCAGAAGTCCTGAGATTATGTTAGACTCCGGTGAAATTTTGTGACATGGATTCAAAATTCATGAATTTTTCATGACTTTCAGGCCTCATTTTCAATTTTGTGACATTTTCATGATTTCTGTGCAGAAGACACCCTTTATTAAGAATTCAGGAAATGAAATCAAATGTGAAAGAGTTACAAAGTCCTCTCAAGAAATAAGGTTTATGTATACTTTACTCATATCTGATCACAGGACTTATTAATTTATTAATATGGTATGGTACGTACGTTAATTTATCCAACCAAAGTAAATAATATTATTTTTAAATAAATACCCATACATACATATGCTGGATATTTAAGAAGTATTGGCGAATTCTTGTTACATCCAACAGAACAGTTTGCTGAGTTTCTAGTCAGATTCTAGTGGGCAGGTATTCGTATAGCTGCATTGTGCATTTCATGTGTTTTTGTGTATTTCTTGGCCCCAGTCTGTCAGGAGGGGGAGAAGGATCACTCTCCTCCTAGCTTAAGTCAGTACTTGATTTTATACTTCTCACAATATCCATGATTTTACGGGCCTGTTGACATTCACACTGTTTCCAATGTCAAGGGCTGAGGATTAATTCTCTCCGGAGCAGCCCTCGCACCAAATTCGTGTAAAGGTTTTCACTTTTGAGAAGTATGTTTTAAACCTACTGCCAGAAATAAAATCCAGGGAACGTGATCCAGGGTGTGAACTGTATGTTACTTTAAGTCAGGGTAAGCTTAAGCATGTTCAGTATGCGGTGTATGGGAAGAGGGGTAATAAAGCCCCAAAAAGGTGCACATCAGCTACTCTCTGCCATTTTATTATTAATAATTTGTTAATTATTATCAGGGGGAGAGGTTAGCTCAGTGGTAGAGAATTCAACTAAAATGTTGGAGGACTTGAGTTCAAAACTCGACCGCACAAATGATTTTATCTTCTAGTGTCGTCGTCCGTGTGTTGGATTCAGGGCCCCAGACCAAGAGAGCCCTAGGCCAACCCTGCCTTTAATTAATTTATTAATGGGTACCTACAAAGGGGAAAATCAGACAGCCGGAGCATAGTACTGATCATCATATTCTACTGATCATAGAATCTGATCCTCTACAGTATCTGCCCCTTGAGGCCTGCTAAGAGACTGATTTTTCCTTTTTAAATTATTATTAATCTTTGTTTTATTATCAACAATTGGGCTATCTACAGGTTTCCACCCTTTTAATTATTACTAATATTATAAATATTAAGTGGTTACCTTGCACAACCTTGGGATCGAGGTCATACTGCATGATTGCCCCAGAACCATATATTATGTAAAGAGAATCAGCACAAGTGCGCTTAGACTTGGGACGACCAGGAAGCCAAGCTCTCGGAGGGCCGAAAGCAGCAGCAAGTGGAGCATCGTCAGGTCTAGCACGGAGTTGTGCGAGAGGAGTAACAACAGTAGGATGAGGGAAAGGGGGGAGTCGTGGAGGAGGAGGAGTCGTAGGAGCTTCACAAAGCAGTGGTGATCCTCGGCCATCTCTTAAACCAGCACTTCGTTCAAATCTGTTGAAGTAAAAATCAACTTTTAAATTAATTTTAGAGATGAATATTTTTCGAGAATAGAAAGA
Organism: Gonocerus acuteangulatus; assembly: GCA_946811695.1. NCBI lineage: Eukaryota > Metazoa > Arthropoda > Insecta > Hemiptera > Coreidae > Gonocerus > Gonocerus acuteangulatus. The sequence goes on along the minus strand of OX328128.1, from coordinate 5,956,238 downwards.
AATCATATGTAATCGATAACTACAATTTTCAATAATAAAACTTCCAAAAATTAAGTTATTAACAAACACTTTGTATTTTGATTACAAATATATTTTATATAAAATCTTGAGTATACCTAGATAATTTGTTGACAACATGAGGCGTAGTGTGAGTTCTAACGGTAACGAGACCTCCATACGGAGTTATAGGGAAGACATGTGTAGTACCTCGGACAGAAGATACAGCAACCCACCGAGAATCCCACGATATAGATATGTCTTGCACTCGGGCAGTTGTCTCTCCTCTGAAACAAATAGACAAGTATTTATTTAATTATAGAGTTCCGCGCAACTTAGGCGACAAACTCTTTAAAAACAGTCAACAGTTCAATGTGAAAAAAATGTATAAATAAATATAAAAAATGAAGAAAAGTACAAAAAATAAATAAATAAGAAGGAAACAAACAACTGCAACAAAAAAAAAGAAGAAGAAAAACATAGGATAAAAAAGCATTTAACTTCATACAAAAGAGTAATGTAAATTGCAAATATAACATATATAAATACAAAAAGTCTGACTCGCAGGAACTGCGTCATCTCATGAACTGCGTGTTTCCGGTCATATCCCCAGAGCCATTAGTAAAGGAATAGAAGCATATATTGATAGGTTTTGATCTTTTGTGAATAACATCAAATTAAATCTCAAAGAAAAGTAAGGCATTAGGTGCCATAACAGGAAACTGACAGTATCCTCAGCGGAAATTACTCCATCCACTTTCTCAGAGTTCGCTCTTGGAATGTCTATAACCAATAAGTTTCTCATTTTCTTACCTTGTTTCAATAAAATACTCATTTTGGTATAAAATGCAATTTTAAAATAAGTCCGACTCTGTATTTACCTGTGCAAAACATAAAGATGATGTACAGCTGTTAACTGAGAAGTACATGGATGAGGGTGGATACGAAAAACATTAAACCTATGGCCATGCCTATCAGCTGTTAAAAGGAGCAGACCGGAAGGATCGAAAGCCATGGCTACCACTGCACTCGTATGAGCAACAAAATGAGCAATCATATTTCCTCGGTCCTCTTCATTTGTACTGCTTTTTCTCTGAAAAAAAAATAAAAAAACAATTTTTAATAATAGAATACAAAATATTACATTTAAAAAATCAGTAAAAATATAATATATTACTTCAATATCGACTATTGATACTACGCCAGGTTGTGCTTGAGCATTGTGCGAACTCTGAAGAGTACTGCCCGTTAGGCTACCACCAAGTTCTCTCAGCCCCTTTCCAAGGCTCCTAATGAATAGTAAATAGGATTCACTTAAACAAGGTTTAACTCTTGAAATAAATAAATAGAATAATTAAGGAAAAAAATAGTTACTTGGCAGCATGGATAACAGCGGATGTGTAAGACTGGGCACCATCACCTTCACACCCTCCGGAGCTCCTTTGCCAAGTAGTCAGTCTCTTCTCTCCATAAGCCAACCACCTAAAAAAGGTGAAATTTAATTTTTTGTTAAGCAAGCCAATGCCGACCGCAAATAGATCCGAAAATGAGCATATTTCTTTGTTTAACTATGTGGATAAATCATGTATAGACTGGACTTATTTTAAACATTTTGATTGATAACATTAGTTAGGTTTGATTTGCACAATTAAATATAATTTACCTTGTTCCAAGAGAAATGGGGTTGGGTGAATTTCCAGGACTAGGATAACAAGTGGTAATAGTGAGTCGATCCTCAAGTGTAGCTGAATCAAAGACAGCTATACGCTCGCTGAACGTAACGACAACACTTTTCTTATTGCAATGAACATCACAAATAGGAGAGTTAAACTTAATCATTTTAACCTGGGATAGAAAAACAACGAATGAGTAAACAACAATAATACTAAATTTTAATAATGAATAATATTCTAAATAATAACCCAACTTGGGTCTCCCCATGGTCTAGTGGCTAAGGCCTTAGATTCTCATGCAGGAGATGGTGGGTTTGATTCCCACTGGTGGCAGGAATTTTCTCATCTCACAGCTCGTTGAGAAAATTCCTTGCTGCACCAACGATGTCGGCTCTAAGGCCCAGGTGTCAATGGGCCATAAAAAAAAAAAATAAAATAAATAATTAAAACCCCAACTTCTGCAACATTATTTCAACAGAATTTTTGTGTCATCAAAGTTAAATGTGTGTTTTTGAATAACGGCGTGCTTTGCGAGGGCAGATCTATCAATTTCATTACTAATGATGGTTCATTTGTGTCGTATAAGGCGGGTGTGAATATAATTTTTGGTTTCTCCTAAGTTTACAGCATTCTAGGAAGGGGTTTGGCTCTTAGAGCTTAAAAGAAGGGATGGGATCTTAGAGTTAAGTGTGTTTTTTAGTTTGTTAGTGGTTTTTAAGCCAACATTTTGGGATGGGTAGACTTTTTTTATGGTCTCTATTAGTTTTTCAGTTAGTCCATGTGTAAACGTCAGGGAACGGAACAATCGGGTACTGGAAGCATGGGTCATTTATTAATTCTGCGTATGTGTTTGTCTTTTAGCTGACGAAGGCTATCGTAGCCGAAACGTCCTGAAAGATTTTTTTACAAAAATCGTATTGATGTTGTCATAGCCGAATCCCAACTATTCCCCGACTGTTTATCACCTCAATGGCTAACTATCTACACCTCAATAATGGTTCAGTGATTTTCATGAAATGTTATATCATTAGATGAGAAGGAGAAGGTTATAGATATAGCTATTAAAATAAAACAGTACATTTAAATAACTTTCATTAAACCATATACATTATAATTAATAAATAAAACCAATTAAAACAAAATAATTCTAACTCACAACTTCAGCAGTTTTCAATGATATAAATGAGAGAGTAGAAAACTGCGGTCCGGGTGAACTGCTGTCAACAATAGCTACTAAAGGCCGCTTAGCTGAGTGCGGATCCCGAGATTGAGGCCTCAAGAGAAACCTCAAGGCTCGGACAACACCTTGGCACCAGGAAAGTAGCTCGGTCGCTTCACCGCTTCCACCCACACTCCATACCTGAAGCAAAAAGAAAATCTAAATTAATTAATGTTTATATGCACTCTGGCTGATGGAAACTGCCCAAGCCTATGTAAATTGTTCGGTTATTATTTTGTTAAACATCTGGGTACTTATGTATTAGCTTCAACGCAGGTTAAAGATGTGGGTCTCGTCTAGAGATCTGGATCATGGATAACGCATTTCTATTGGTCTATTCCTATGAGCAATTCTATTGGTCATTGTGTTTATAGTTCCCTTTATATTTAGAACGCAATTCATTTGTACATTGGTGTTTTTTTACGCGATTGGTGTTACTTTCTTTGTTGTTACACGATTTCCTAGTTTGCTGTTTGTTTCCCTAGTTTGTTGTTTATTTTACCTAAACAAAGAAAGCACTGTTAAATTGCATATCGGTCCATTATACACTGAAAAACCATCCTTGATCTATATTATCATCGAGTTGGATTGACTAGAGTTTTGATACAACCTTGAGTGAGCAGGAACACATAGCAATTGTGCCATTAATATAAGTGCAACGCGTATTTGCTCAGTCAAGTTTATATTGAAACTCTAGTCATCCTAAATCGTTGATGATCCTGTCGCCGTATTGGCAAAAACTCAATTGACACCTTGATCCAGGTCTCCGAGAGCCAGTTCTTTAACCTGGGTTGAAGCTAATACGTAAGTACCAATATGTATATATGTATAAAATAAATTTATATTCACTCGTTAGCGACCTTTTATGACCTTCATAACGTAATATATTATACATTTAAAATACATTGTTGAATGTTGAGATTGCTTTGGTTTTAGACTTTTGGTTTTGTCGTAACAGTGAACAACACTACATTTGTACATTTAAAAAAGTTTTAGTGGTGCCAACTTCTCAGCTTAAAAAGTAGGCCAAAACATTGACAATAAAAATATAAAAATCTAGTTTCATTAATTATTATGATTGAAGCTGTCTCCACCGAATATTATTCGGTAATAAATATAAAATGCCAGTTTAATTTATAGGTTTAATATTTAATTAAGAGAATGTTAAACTGTGAAATTTCACAGACAAAATAATTTCATAGCAATAGCATTTTTGGCAACAGTTGCTTCATCCTTCAAGTTCAAGTAAAGACAAATTTATTAAGAACAAATCAAAAACAAAAAAAAAAAATAGTATTTTTGTAAAGAAGAAATATAACATTCACATCCACTTAATTAAATAGAATATAATTAATTCCATACCTGTACACCCGTTGAATACCCGAGAACAAGGAGTAGCGGAGGTGTGGAATCGCTTTCACACTCTCCAAGTTGAGAATAATTTTCTGGATCATTAAAATCTGTTGTGTCAAATCTAGCCCACAATATTCCATCTCTTGAATCTCCCGGTAGGACACTAGAATATGCCTAAAGGATACACTTATTAAATTAATCTCTTTGACAGTGGTAATTCTGAAGTGTGTGTATATATATATATATATATATATATATATATATATATATATATATATATATATATTGATTAGTATGAGAAAATAGATGTAATACCAGTTTATTACACAAAAACAAAAAATATGGATCTTATTGTTACCTGTGGAACTACTTCATGTATAAATCCTGCGACACTTTCAATAAGAGAAAGATCATTTATTGGTTGGGGCAAAATTATTTGTCCATGATTCCCTTGTTTTGATTGTTTTCTCAAGGAGTCAGCTGACATTGTGGAAAAACGAAAATTCTAAAAATTGCACCTGTCAAAACGAAAAAATGATTTTATCAAATAATATTTAATCAAAAAATGTAATAATTTTTATTTTATTCCAATTACTTTACAGATTTTTAAAACAATAGGGCATACTGACATTGATGCAAATAATAGCAGATTTAAGCAAACAAATAAGGGATGATGAAAAATTAAAGAGTGACCTTGACAAATTTTATGGAATATACAAACGAAGAAATTAAGGACCGTTGTAAACAAAGACGCCTCAATAACAAGCCTACCTGCTAATCCATTGTAACCATCGTTTAACTGGATTAACCTTAAATGCTCATAAATACTACAGACACTAAATGAGATCCGAAAACTTAACTTAAATACTCTAATTCCTAAACAAAGAACAGTCTACTCTAAGACGCAAATAAACTGTCATTGCAACATTTTACTTGACAACCAGCTGTTCGCTCTATTACATCACGGGACTACGTGACTCAAAACAAAACATTTTCTGATATGATTTTTAGTATTTTCTCAAAGATTTAATGGCTCATTTTATTAATAGTTCGCAACTTATGGTATATATGCTTACCTGCCTTATGTTGATAATAAATATTAGATTCAAGGAGGAAAATGACTATAAAACGTCCTGAAATCGCACATCAGCTGATGCTTGTAAACAAACAAAGTCAAGGAGTGTTATTGTTCCTAGGTCAGCACTTCAACAGAAATCCATCATATATTTCCCCCCATTTTTACTCTCTTTGAAATTGTCATCATCTTATTAATTTCCTACTTTAATGTATTTAACTTTTCGCTTTTTGGTCGCTGGAAATGGAAAATTAAATTCATACCCCAACCATTCCATCGATGTAAAAAATTGATAAAAATATTTAATAGTGCATATTGAAGATATATTTGTTATAATTTTAGTGTTTTTGTCCATATCCTTATTAGATATTATTGAGTTTATTTTAGTTCATGAGGTAAAATGAAATTACTCTATTTATTAAAAACGAATTTAATTCCTTTAAACAATTTTGGTAAAATAAATTTATATGTTTTTGTCTCGTTACTACTATTAGTTGAAGTAAGCTGTAAAAAAGTCAATGTACTATTTTTCATCTTAGATGATCTCCGTCCAGCCTTAGGCTGTTATGGAGATAAAAATGCCTTTACTCCTAATATAGATAATCTTGCTACTGATAGCGTAGTTTTTACCAACACTTTCTCACAGGTTACTTTCCACCCACCAAATAAAATTTGCAATAGTTTCAGATTATACTTGTTGAAGTACTATTCCTACTGAATAAATAATGTTATTTTAGCAGGCACTCTGTGCACCGAGTAGGAATTCTTTCTTGACAAGTAGGCGGCCTGATTCTCTTCATTTGTATGATTTCTATAATTACTGGAGAAGTTTCACTGGTAACTTTACCACACTACCTCAGTACTTAAAAGATAATGGCTATGACACAATGTCCATTGGGAAAGTATTCCATCCAGGTCTGTAAATTGGTAGTCTTCTTTTGATATTTCTTTAGATTTTCATAGTTGGCTTGAAGGACGATTACTTGTTTTAATTACTTTTTCTTTCAGTTCTAAGAATAAGTTTCAGAGACTCAACAATTAAAAAATTTTCTCTTTAATTTCTTAGAGTCATTATCTTTTAATAACAAAGATCACCTTCTGAGAAGAGTAATAAATTTACTGATAGTTTTTGCACTTTTCTAAGAAATTGGGGTTGCACTAATGTAAGAATTTTTGAAAAATTGCTTCTAATCCTCATTGATCACGCCTATTAGATACAGAAAATACCTCCTGTTAAAATCTATATATGTGTCTGTGTGTGTGTATATATATATATATATATATATATATATATATATACATATATACACGTTAACATGATTGCGGCCATAATTTTTGTTTTTCCCCGTGGAACTTTGTAAATAGTGTTCCTAAAACAATTTATTGGACTGATATATATGTATACTCACACACACACACATTTCAGTCATTCAATAACTAATGGAACTTTTTTATTTCTTATCGAATAAAAATGATTTATTTGAATGAAAACTTTTATTGAATAAAAATGATGTATTCGAATAAAAAAATTTAATGAATAAAAATTATATGAATTAAAAATTTTTAATCTGATTAAATTATCAATAACAAATTAAATAATACACATTTTCTCTTTGTTAATATGTATTTCTAGAATTAATTGTTGGTATTAATTTAGTGTTTTTTTTTCTGCCACATTAGTCGCTATATTGTATGTCTTATTTTTAATGAATAAAAATAATGAATGAAGACTGAAAAATAATGAATTATTCATAGAATAAAAAACAAATCAATTAATAAATTCTTATTCAATAAAAATGTATTCAAATGAGTATTGAATAAGAAATTTATTGAATAATGAATCAACCCTGTTATTCATAGAATAAAAAATAGTGGATGAATAACTTAATCAATGAATAAATTCTTATTCAATAAAAATGTATTCAAATGAGTATTGAATAAGAAATTTAATGAATAATGAGCCAACCCTGTTATTCATAGAATAAAAAATAGTGGATGAATAACTTAATCAATGAATAAATTCTTATTCAATAAAAATTTATTTGAATGATTATTGAATTATAAATTTATTGAATAATGCCCAACTCTGGTATCTAGTAAGGATCGATGAAGATCTAAACAAATTTTTTAATGAGTCTGTCGTGTGTGGAACTACAATAGCTGGATGCCTTCGGAAAGTGGTAGAATGCAGGTTTACAATTTTAAAAATACTCATGTCATGAACAGATCTAATTTTTTACAAGAAGACATTTTTATTCCAAATGCCAAATAATTATGGTTTTGGGAAGGAATTTAGTCAGGGTTTGGCCGCAGTATCCTAATTTTGTATTTTTTATTCTATGGCGCGTATGCATCTAGGCCATTATCTTAATGCATCCAGGAAAGTATCTTAATAAAACTACATTTTTTTATAAGAAAATATTTTGGTGTTCAAGGTTTCAGCTTGAAATACAAGCCTTTCTCAGGGTGATGAGAAGGTGGAGAATAAAACTCGAAGCAAATGATTGAACGAGTTTGTTAACGAGAAAAATCAGTGCATCTGGAACTATTAATGTGCTCTTTAACACGTTGGTGGTTGCGAGGTTAGCTCAGTGGTAGAGCACTGGAATAATAAGCTGGACCTGAGTTAAAATCCCGAGCATAGTACTAAAGATTTATATCTTCTATTTTCTTCGTTCATGGGTTGAATTCGGCCTCCCTGACCGTCCCTAGGCCAACCCAGCCTTTAATTAATTTATAAATGGGTACCTTGGTGCTAATGACCCTAGCAGTCAAAGCAGCAAGGGGAAAATCAGACGGTCGGAGCATAGTACTGACCACACTATCTCCCTAGTGTGCCGTACAGTCATGAATCAGATACCTCTATAGTATCTGCCCCTCGTGGCCTGTTACGGGACTGATTTTGTTTTTTTAACACTTTGGTAGTTTAGGACCTGTAAATCTGGGATATAATTGTTGTATTCTTAGTTAAAAACTTTAATTGGTTGTAGACAACTTAACTGATTTACAGTAAGTAACAATTTGTTCTAACATTTTGAGAGACTGAATTACTTGACTGATAATTGAGCGACTACAATACACAACAAAACCATCATTTTTAAAAATGCCAAGGGCTTAGCTTCGAGGCTAGAATAGTATTGAAATAACTTTTTCCAAGGCCTTATTAATTTTGGGAGAATTATTAGTTACAAAAGTAGCTTAATGACCACATTTATATAAAAAATTATGCCAAAAATCTCAGATGTGAAAAATGTGAATACTGTCGTCAGCCACACAGTAATTGCGGGCAATGGTATTAAATATCCATAAAATGTTCAGTTTCCGAGTTAATTCACTCAAGATGGAGAACTATGCCTCACAGATGCAGATGTGCAATGCCACATTCAGAGATGATTGTACATCGGTAAGGCATAGTTCTCATTCTTCTCATCGTCCTGAGGAAGGCGCGAGTTTCAAGCCGAAATTTGGACAAAAAATTATTCACATTTTCTTATAAAAAATGTAGCTTTATGAAAATATTTTGAACGAACCCTGGCTGAATCTACCTTCGAATTTCAAACGGTCAACAATCTCCTCTCAATAAATTATTGTTTTAGCGTTTAAGGTTTAAATGTACATTCAATTATTACAACTTTATATTCCAAAAATAAAATTCTAATGAAAACCCCGTTTTTTCAGGCGTTAGCTCCAATTTTTCCGATGACCAGCCTTACAGTTGGTCTAATGCACCATTTCATCCACCAACCGAAGTTTTCAAGAATGCGAGGGTTTGCTTTACTAAAGGGAATCCCCGTCCTCAGAAGAACTTAGTGTGCCCTGTTAAGGCATATCTACAACCGGGTGGAACATTACCTGATATCGAAACTAAAAATAAAGCTATAGAATTCATTTTGGGAAAAAATACTTCAGAAAAACCTTTCTTCCTTGCTGTGGGATTTCATAAACCGCATATTCCCCTTAAATATCCTGAAGAATTTAAAAGTGAGTTTTTATTTCAGGTAATTCTGCCATTGATATCATTAAATACATGAACTTTTAAGAGCAATAACAAAGTTATGTCACTGAAAATGATTATTTATTTATTTAATTTTTAACATCCATTTATTATTAACAAAGAATTTTAGGACGGGTTATCTACAGGTTACCACCCTTTTCTAGCTAGGATAGGGCTGATGCCTTTTCTTTTTTCAAAAGAAAAGCCAACATCGCTAATGGGAATCAAACCCACAAAAATATATGTGGAGGCCTGATGACTGTGATTGTTGAAGCATGAGCACTCCGTTTCTAAGGTTGTGGTATGATTCCCTCATTATTATTTTGGAAGAATAAAAGGCTCTAACCTGGCTAGAAAAGGGTGATATCCCGTGGAAACGCCGTCCTAAAAATCGTAATAACAGTAAAATGTTGAGATTCTGAGTGTAATTATAATCAAAGATGAGATTATAAGTGCAATTGTAATCACTCTTGTAATTACGATTATAATCATAATCACATCTCCAGGGTCTGTGATTCTAATCGTAATCACATCTCAAAAGCCTGTGATTATAATCGTAATCTCAATTATGATTATACCCAACACTGATTTATTATTCAAATAGAAAATTTAAAATCTAGATAAAAAAAAAAAAAAAAGAAATGCAGAATGTTAGGTTGTAATAATTTATTTTGAATTTAGGATATCATCCTCTAAAGAATGTTATATTGCCTTTGAAAAGAAGAAAACCTCCCGATTTGCCGAATGTAGCATGGAATCCTTGGACAGATATTAGGGAAAGGGAAGACATCAAAGAGATGAATATATCTTTTCCCTTTGGCATTATAAAAGGTAATAGTTATTCATGAATTATCAAACTATACTTTCACCGTTTGAACAATGTTTCAATTGATCTGGCAAATCTTTAAGAATTTAATTTTTATCAAAACTATAAAAACCTATACCTGATTAGCTTAATTAAAAATTTATTAATCCTTTGAGGGACCCTTCATGTTCACAGAATGCAATTATAGTAGACTCTCCCTAATCCGGCGTTGTCGGGACCAGGGTACAGTTGGATTAGAGAAAACACCGGGTTAGAGAATTCAATTAGAAGCTGATGTATTTGAAAAACCTTATTATTTGAGGACATAATAATATGTACCATTTCTTTAAATATTGGAGTAAAATTTAGGTACCAAATTATAAAAAAAAAATCAAAATATGTAAATCCTTCCTGGTGTATATCACGCACTCCAGCCGCAGGTGCCTTAGTAGAAACATTTATTTTCTCAGTAGAAACACAATTTCCTGCCTCTAAAAGGAAACATATCTGCCTTCATTGACTTCCATTCCATGAAATACAACGAAACAAATGATTAGCTAGATAGGAAGGGAGTAGTTTCTAGGGACTCATTCCTCTCGGAGACCGCCGGATTAGAGAGAATGCCAGATAAAGGAGAGTCTACTGTAATGTGTTGTTTTTTTGTAAGGACTGAGAAAAAAGTTTCTATTTCTGCATTCACATTTTTCCGTTGATGGTAGAATGTATTTAACATTTAAGAGTGTCTGTACCGACTGCTTGTGCCCAAAATTCAAATAGAAAAGAGAATATTTTCTTTTGGACACGTCAAGTTTCTCAAATGACTGATTCAAATGTATTTACCTCATTTTTAATGAAGTTTAATGCTTGTTTCTCTTTTTTTTTTTTTCTAGACAAACAAGCGAAGCTAATCAAGCAGAGCTACTATGCTTCTGTATCCTACGTTGACTACCTCATTGGTGAAATAATTGATAAACTCTTTCAAGTTAAATTAGGAGATAATACTGTTATTATCATCATAGGCGATCATGGTAATATCTTCAATTAGATATTTTACGCAATTTCCCTTTAACAAAAGAGTCCATCTTGTACAGGGCATGGTAGGTATTGGAGAACACACAATATGGGTGCCACATTTTCTTTTGTGTTATAGTAAGATAGCTTGTTTTGTTGGAGATAGATATGACAGAGCCTATTTTTATTCAGGGAATGAAGAGGCATCCAGTTATTGTCTCCAGTTATCCAGTAAATCATTACACAAATGCTAAATTACATAAGATTCATTGAATTGTGGGGGCCTAAGAAGTATGTTACATTTTTAATGGTACATTGTAATACAGAATTGGCTGTGGTTATCAACTAGAATATTGTTTTTTGAATAAAAATTGGTAGATTTTCCGTAAGATATTATTGAGTGGCTTCTGCTTTTATATTGACATTCCTGTGCAACTCCTGCAGTTTGATTGAAGTTTTTTTTATTTTCATCTTTATATTATAAAATAAGCCTTTAACATAATATAATTAACTATTATTACTTTTATTATTTGATTATTAGTTGTAGTTCTTGGTTTCACCAAACATTGAAAAAGGCCGATTCGAAGGAACTGTGTCACCTTAGCGCGGTTCTGTTCATATCCCTAGTGCCATTAGTAAAGGAATAGAAGCAGTTATTGGTAGGTTTTGATATTTTGTGAAAAATATAAAATATAATGAAAGAAGGAAGTTTAAGGCGCCACTAATCCTTAGTGGAAATTATTCTGTCCTCTGTCACAACACTTGTTGGAAACACTAGAACACTTCTTACCTTGTTTTACTATAATACTCATTTTACTGTTAAATCCAATCTAAAAAACAACAACTAAGTAAAACGTTAGGTAAACAGATACAAACACCAGTTCAAAAGAACAAAACTAACAATTTCAAAGTTGCAAGTACATATTTCTCCAATTGAGATCGCCCCATCGAAAATTATATTAGCACATTTTTCCCAACGGTGCTCGAGATATTTTAGAAAATATACGAAAATCCCAAAACTTTTCATTCCTGTTAATGAAATATTTTATTTCAAGTACTTCCTTAACTCTAAATGAAACCACAAATTAACTATCTTAGATAGATTGTAAATATTTTTTTAGGTACTTTCATTATTTCAATTGATGCCTTGGATTTGCAGGTTGGTCCTTAGGGGAACATGGAGAGTGGTCAAAATTTAGTAATTTTGATGTAGCTACCAGAGTGCCTTTTATACTGAGAGTACCAGGACTTACAAATTCAGTCAAATATTCAAAATTGCAAACAAATCCCATCTTCATTTTGGAACCAGTCGAACTTGTAGATATATTTCCTACTTTGGTGGATTTGGTCGGATTGAAGTCTCTCGAGAAATGTGTTTCACAGAGCAAAGCTAATTTATGTACTGAAGGAAAGAGCTTAGTTCCGTTAATAATGGATGTTTTACGCTCCAAAAACCCTAAGGTATTATTCAATTCTATTTTCATTAATCAAAATATGATGATTTGGGGTTCAGACATATCCTCAAATAATAAAAAAAGTCCAAGTATGAGTTTTTTATTTACTGACATTTTGATCAGGGCTGTAAGAACTGAAATGCTCAAAATGGTAATCATAAAACTGTAAAATAATTGAATAAAACAAACTAATGGAACACACATTAATTAAATGAAACAATATTACTGATTGAGAAGAATTGATCGACCGTTGAAATGTAGAAGGTTTTGATCGTCGAGGTTTCGGTCTATATTTTTTTATTCAATAAAACTACATGTTATAGTTAAAATGTATTTTAAAATATAATAAAATAAAATACATTTTAACTATAAAATGTGGTTTTATTGAATAAAAAAAAAAAAAATAGACCGAAACCCCGACAATCAACACCTTCATTTTTTGTATCAATTAGGCAGGATCGGTGAAGATTTGAAGACATTTTTCAAAATGTCTTCAAATCTTCACCGATCCTGCCTAATTTATTTTATTTTTTACGGCGCATTGATATCTAGGCCATTAGCGCCGACATCCAGGGTGCAGCGAGGGATTGTCCCAACGAGCCGTGAGATAGCCACTAGACCACAGGGAGACCCCCCACCCTGCCTAATTGATACAAAAAATGACCCGCATTTGTGTGTGTGTATCTGTTACCATTATAGCGGCCACAGTTTTTTTTTTTTTTTTTCATAAAACTTGGTGTTTAGTCTGCCCATAACAAACAGTCTGTTTGTCGAAAGAGGTAAGAAATGATGAGGCACATGCCTAGCCGTTAGGCCTCCCAACATCTCCTACCTATCCATTTTTCCGCTGACACAAAGATGTGGATGCCACAAAAACCAGCCACCAACCTATCCCGTAGTACCACTGTTGGACTGACGTCCCATTAACCCATTTGAGACCGATAGCCACTTTCATGACAACAGGCTTTCATGCTCTTTGGCCTGGCAGCCATTTTCGTGACAAGGCCATTTCTTCACTGCGGTACTGAAAGCCACTGCTGTGACAGAATTTTGCAATATCTAGCGGTACGTTTATTAAGCTCTAATCACTCTTTTATCTACTAGAACTCATTAAAAATTCAGTTTGAGCCTATTGAATGGGAATTTAATCCCGTTGCTTAGAAAGAGTCCCTCTGAAGGACCATATTTGTGTTTTACCAGTTGATGTGTACATAGAGATCATGTTCCGTAGATATTATACCAATCCCGAGATATTTGACTTGATATATATTTTTTTTAATAAATTTCAAAACATTTTTTTGAAAAATAAAAGTAAAATTTAAAAATTAAAAAAAAAAAAAATTAAGAAGTATTGTAAAAATAAACTAAATCTGTGCATCTAGAGGCATGGTTTGCTCCTGACCCAAATCAATCATATGACTCTAACAGTCAAACTTTTCTAAATATTGCAATGAAACTCTGTATACCTTGAGCCCATCTAAAAAGAAAGAAGTGTTGTAAAAGTAAACTAAATCAGTCCATCAGAAGAGGGTTTACTCCAGAAAAAAATTAATAACTGATTTAGTCATTTATTTAGTATTTATTCAGGTTATTTTAAGGAAATTTTTCATGAATAGTGGTTAAATTACCCACCTTGCTAAAGAATGTGTTCTGCCAGGTTATCTCAATAATGAACTATTTATCTTATATTAAGATTAAATTTCAATACATAACACTTTGAGTAACATGTCTGTTTTCCGTCTTGTATTGCAGAGAAGACGTTTATGGGATACTTATGCTTTCAGTCAATATCCCAGACCCACTGACTATCCAACGGAACATCCTAACAGCGATAAACCCAAATTGAAGGAGATTACAATAATGGGCTGTAGCTTAAGAACTGTACGTTATCGATACACCGAATGGCTGGGCTTTAACAACCTTCAAATTCTTTGGAATGATTTACGAGCTGCCGAATTATATGACCATAAAGTTGATCCTTATGAATCTATTAATCTCATTGCCAATGATACTTATTCGTTAGTGAGAGAAAAATTAAGCAACATTTTAAGAATGAACTGGAACAGATAAATAAGAATAATTTATTGATTCATTCCATATTTATACATACAATCTGAGGCTATTTTTATACCTCTTTGAAAAGTGTGTTGGTAGCGCACCTCTGTAGACATGTAAGGCTGTGCATTGCATGCTGGGAGTAGTGTGTGTAGATATGAAAACTCTCAGGGAACCGCTTGTTAATACTGTGTGGATAAACCAGTTATTGCTATTTGAGGTGTTTACTTTGTGCTTCACCCATTTCAAAGTTAATAGCGGTGACTTTCAAAATAGTTTCAGTCAATTTTGTCATCAAATTGATTTATTTTCTAAAAACTTTTTTTTCCTCATAGCAAAAACTTTTTGGGGGAAAATTCATTAAATCTCATCAAAAATAAGGAAATGGATGTTAGCCTAGCCTCATAAACATTAATTTCCTAAAGGAATTATACTAGCTTAGACTTTTCCTGTATCCCCTAAGTAATAGGGGTAATAGTTTTACGATTTGGACATATCCTTTTTTGAAAGTCTATGCCTCATCTAATATATTTGTTTATTTATAAATTTGTGAGACTGCAACAAGGGTTATTCATTAATGGAAACATTATTAAATAATAATTACCATTTGAGAACAATTGTAAACCTATTAATAAATAAACAATTAAAACATAATTTTCAAATAAAATGTTCATTGACAAGAAAACAGGTACAGACTATACACAGACAAATATGGCAATCTGCAAATACAATTTTTGTGGAATTACAATATTTAAAAACTTTAAATAAAAATGTTTACATATATATATATATATATATATATATATATATATATATATATATATATATATATATATATATATATATGTTAACTTTCAAATATATATATATATATATATATATATATATATTTTTAGATGGAACGGCATTTTTCTCCAGCGGTGGTACTCCTCCTCACTTCTTCCCGGAATATTTCGATGGATTCATCTCCATCTTCTTCAGCCAGGTACTTGTTTCTTCCTCGGTGGTAGCCAAGGGAATGACATATTTCTCGATCTGGGCGCCTTTTCTCCCCTCTAACCACAGTATCGGCGGACGAATGGTGTTGAAGCTCCCTGGTGTAGTTGGGATTCTGTCCGTTGGCAGCGCTGATGGTATTGCGTCTTTTTTTCAATTGAGGGGAAAAAAGACGCAATACCATCAGCACTGCCAACGGACAGAATCCCAACTACACCAGTGAGCTTCAACACCATTCGTCCGCCGATACTGTGGCTAGAGGGGAGAAAAGGCGCCCAGATCGAGAAATATGTCATTCCCTTGGCTACCACCGAGGAAGAAACAAGTACCTGGCTGAAGAAGATGGAGATGAATCCATCGAAATATTCCGGGAAGAAGTGAGGAGGAGTACCACCGCTGGAGAAAAATGCCGTTCCATCTAAAAATACTATCCCAGCGACAAAAAATAACATCAAGCATATATATATATATATATATATATATATATATATATATATATATATATAATGTAAATTTAAAAAAAAAGTATAAACATATTAATAGAAAAAAATAAATAAACAAAAAGTAGATATTCATACATATGCACATAACCAACATAAATAAATACATCAACATTTGTTGTATAAATTGTTATAGATACTATATTTTAATAATATGAAGCATATGTTTTATTTATTATGAAGGTAAAAATTATAAACTAATGGATTTACGAGCTATCCCTGCCTTAAGTCTTAGGTTCAATTCACACTTGGGGTGTTGGCTTTTTAAAAATAAAAGCTTAACCAGTTGGCAAGCTTAACATTCCATTTACTGGTCTTTCCTCCTCACGACATCTACCAGCATGAGTTATTATTATCAGATAATAGTTGGTGTAGAAAACTCCACTGAATATGCTGTATGATTGAAGTGCTTGTAGCAGAAAATATCTTAGTTAGCCTTCATTTAAGATCGCCAGAACTATCTCTTCAGAATCGCTGTAGAGGAGGGAGCCTTGAGCGGTTGTCCTACGAGGTCCTCAGGAAATACAGGGTGTATTACAATCACTGAGTATTCTCTTTTAAATTTTGTTGCTGGACTATTTCATCTCCTATATTCCGGCATCTATCACCAGCGATGAGGTTTGTTAAACCACAAATTTTCTCTAGCATTACAGCTAGCTACCTCTGGTGGTACATGATGCTTGTTTCTTTCGAAGAAGAGAATCCACTTTGTAGGGAAGGTGGTCCTCTGTCCAAAAATAAATACATAGACAAAAATAAATAAAAAGTAAATAAAATACAATGTAAAATTAAAAACAAACATCAAAACAAATGTGGACTGAATCAACAATAAAAACTTTCAAAGATGTACTGGGATACATAAATAATCTGGTCTTACACAGGTAGTAAATTATTAATCCTTCTAGCCTCTCGGATGATAGGAGAAAAGCAAAGAGGCAGGATTTAAATACAGGTAAGGAAGGGGAGTGTTGAATGGAAAGAGAGGAAGAGTTCCAGAAGGAGGTAGCTCCGGAGGTGAAGGAACAGTCGAAGGTCGTTTTATGATTGGGAGGATAGAGGTCGGCTGCACGGGAATGGGCAGAGTATTTAAACTGGAGGAGTCTGTAGATATAGGAAGGAGATTTGGAAGAAATAGTCTGGTAAAGGAAGGAACCTAAGAAATATTGTCATCGATTTGATGGATATAGCCACTTCAACTCGAAATACCTGTGAGAAATATGACCAGGGTTGTAGAAAGATGGATATTTGGGTAAAATTGGATTGGGAATTTTGTTTTAGGGGTGAGCAAGGGCATTCTTCCAGGATGTGGTAAAGAGAAACAGCATATGGAGTAGGTGAGAGAGGATAACAGGGAGGGAATGTTTAATGACCACCACATTTATACTGTCTGAACCTTTGAACTTGGGGCGAGATTTCCTGAAAGCTTTGAGGAGCTCTGAAGGGGATATATCTAAGAAATAAAAATTATCAGAGTTAAAGGGATTAGAAGGAACGAAAGGTGTGGCAGGAGTTCCAGAAGAGGAGACGGCATTGAAGTGGGTATTCACCTCGTCGGCTGAAACATGGGTAGAGGAAGACGCTAAGAACGAAGTTCTAGAGGGAACGGGAGTCGGAAAGTAAGGATAGGAGGGGCTGATAATGCGGGGAAAGGTGGATTAAGTGAAGTTTCGGAGAGATTTGGAGGTATTCAGATCTTCTGGGTGTCCAGTACGAATTAATCGTCACCTTGCAGCATCACGTTTTCTCATCATCTCTTTAATTTGGGGAGTGAGGATAGTATTCACAGGAGTATGTTTGTTTAGGATCGCAAGAAGGTTCGCCGTTATGAAACCAACTTTGGCATCAATGGAGTGATAGGAATGGATAAGTGACCAATCGACTGCACATAAGCCAGGCTCGAGGGATTCAAATGCAAGAGAGTCGATAGGAGATGGGTCTAGGAATAAAAGTGGGTATTCGGATGTTATAGGGTACAAAAATGAGGTTTTAAGAAATGGAAATGAGGTCTGCTATACGCTTCGCGGCATATTTTCTTTGTCGCAAATTATCCGTCACATTGTTCATTCATTTCTAATTTTCGTTCTCTCGCAAAGAATGTTTTTTTTTTTTTTTTTTTTTTTTTTTTTTTTTTTTTTTTTTTTTTTTTTTATTGGCGCATCGACAAATCTCGGCCATTAGCATGAGTTATCTTTTCACAAACTTTTTTAATTCCAAACATCATGGAAAAAAATTACCTGGACGACCATTACCAAGATAACAGATCACAGCACATATCCATGTAAACCACTTATTTCCCCAGGAGCTGAATATCTTTACTTTCCAAACTAGGCCTCAAAATGATGCGCTCAAGCGGAATATAAAAATGCTCAATTGTCCAAACGTGATTAAGGCCGTATAGGAACGCATACGCTCTGTGTCTCTTACTTTATTTTAAAAGCTGTTTGCTAGGTACTGCTCTTCAACGTAACCTCCTTCGTATCCATGTTTTTTCTCCTTCTCTTCCCGCCACTATTTTTACAGCTGCTCCTAAAAATTTGGTTTATACGAGTGAATTTGTTTGAATGCTTTAGCACAGATGGTCAGGTCTGCAGCAAAGGATTGAAACGCACGCCAGTGCTTTTGCTCGACTCAGGTACCTGATTCTAATCGAAACGGACCAGTTAAGAATGGTTCTTGAATATGCAAGTTTTTAAACACGTTTTCATTTTCTAAGTTGATGTTTCAACATGAAGCATTAAAGTGTTAGTAGGACAACAACAAAAGTGCAATTACAAGCACTAGTACGGAGTGACAGGATAGAGCCTGCGAAGAAGGAATGGACAAACGGGACGTAAAGCCACGGGCAGAGTCATTTCAAGCAATATTTCTGATAGGCGACTAGACAAATGGATCCCACATCTATTTCTAGCCCCTCAAAATTTCATAGGAAACAATCCTCCTCATTCAAAGTGCTCTTGTAGTGTAGTTGGGAACCGCAGGTGTGGAATATGTAAGGCTAGGAATAAATTAAAGGAAGACATTATATGGAAATGTTTAAAACAAAGTCAATTACACATTTAAATGGCCGATACGTTTCTGTCCCCTCACGAAAATTTCTCTTGGGATTATCAGATAACGCCATCGGGTCAACGACATAAAGTTGTTATCTTGCTATAGAGAGAGGAGATTTGAGGCAAAATGTACGATTTCTTAAAAGTCGATTGGGAATATTTTAAAATTGTTTAATTATTTTAAGTAATCACTACAAATATTAGAAAGTTCCTTTTTTTTTTTTTTTAACTAACATTTCATTTTTCAAGATTTTTATTACTTCCAGTTTTAATCATATATATATATAATGATTTAGTTCAACAGAAGTAAAGGTTTACTCATTTGATACATTTGCTGTGCAAGGATTTAAAGCAAGAGGTGATGGGAGAAAGAGGAAATATTGGGACCATAGACTAGTGACGTCACAGAATATAATCGTACATGTGTGCATAGTATGCATACCTCTTAAGCTCTTTGATATATAGTCTTTGAATACTCAGTGTCGATTATGCTTTTCGATAGATTGTTGATATTGTTCCTCTAAGTCTCAAATTTGAATTGCTACCAGTCCTTTAATAATTGTATGTAATTCCCATTAAAGACAATTGCCCAGCTTCAAAATGTCAACCGCAACGAATGGCAACGGGAACTTAGTTGACGAGTTCGAAGAGGCGTTTCAAGTAAAAACAATCAAGTTTTACTCCTAAGAGGCTCATATTTGTATCATGTTGTTTATGACTGATTATTATTATTTATTTCATATTTCAGTCATGCCTCAGCGTTCTCACAAAGGAACAAGCATTGGCAACTATGGAAAAGGATGAAATTCGGATGGAAGTAGATCACTCAGTCCTTAGATTTATTGATTTAGCAAGGCAGATGGAGGCATTCTTTTTGCAGAAAAGATTTTTACTTTCTGCTTTGAAACCTGAGTTGGTTGTGCGCGAGGTACTTAAAAAATAATATTTGTATTTGACTCAATTTAATGAACTTCACTTGAAATTAAAGATGATGACTTACATAATTTGACTTCATCGTACTTATACAAAACATTACTGACTCACATTCAGTACGAATGGGAAAGTGAGTGGTTTAAGGCAGAAACAAAATTACGAGAAATTAAAAATACTATGAAGCCCTGGTCAAATAAACTCTTCTCTCGAAGAGATCATGTTATTTTAACCAGGCTTTGAATTGGACAAACTCTACTTATCCATTCGTACTTAATAGAAAGAAAGAACAGGACAACTTGTAAATACTGCAACGAGGCTCTGACTGTTCAACAAATACAGTGGACAGCAAAAGTTTTCATACACCTAAATAATTTGAGAAAAATATACAGCTTTCTTTTCCAAATCAATGCTAATATTTAATGACAAGAATATATTTCTTGTAAACATCTATTAAACCATATTTTCATCAAAACAACTCAAAAACATAATTGATATATATTTAACAGTGTAACAAATAATATAATACAAGAATATATGTAGCAAAAGTTTTCATACAGTTTTGAAAAACATTGTTAATACTTTTTTGGAAAATCATTTTTAAACTTTGTGGGAAGGCCTTTGCTCTTCTGTACTGCTCTCAGCCACCAAGGCATTGATTCTACCAGCTTGGTCATCACTTCGGAGGAAATATTGGCCCATTCTTCTTTTAATTTAGTTTTAGATCAGTAACTGTGTTTTTTTCAATTGGCGATGAAGG
Organism: Gonocerus acuteangulatus; assembly: GCA_946811695.1. Classification (NCBI taxonomy): domain Eukaryota; kingdom Metazoa; phylum Arthropoda; class Insecta; order Hemiptera; family Coreidae; genus Gonocerus; species Gonocerus acuteangulatus. The sequence goes on along the minus strand of OX328128.1, from coordinate 5,935,366 downwards.
TGGGCCCACAAATGCTCAACGGGGTTCAAGTCAGTGCTCTAGGGAAGCGTTTCCAACACCTTAGGTCAATTATATTGAAGCCATTCTCGAGACAGCATTGCTTTATACTTAGGATCATTGTCTTGATAAAACTTAAGAGTTCTTTCTATCACCAGTTTAGCAGCACTAACTTTTAGATTATCCCTTAAAAATATCAATATATTGTAATGATAATTTTTACAATAAGAAATAAAGAAATTATAATTATTTTTATTATATTAATTTAAATTAATCTCAGGGATCAAAGTTCCGAGTGAATGAAATTATATAACATTTATCTCCAGACAATTCTGAGATACAAAGAATATTAAATCACATACAAACAATAATAAAAGAATCGACACTACAAAAAAAACAATTCTTACCTCTAAATCAATCTGCTTCCAACAAAACCTCAATTCACTTGGTATTCCTTGGAGAGGTCCGCCTTCAACCAACGCTGAGAATAGAATCCGAGAGACGCTCCGTTCGAGCGGGAAAGTTTGGCTTCTTTCTTTCTAACTTCCGCAGTTTGTTGGATTATATATAAAGATAACAATTATGTTTTTTGCAATACAAATAATTAATTTATTGTTATCTGGATGTAAATTTAATATGGATATATTGTATACCAGTATTGTCCAAAAACATTATTAATTTTGATCGTATATAATACGATGTTATTTGTACATATGGTTTGTGATTTGCGCGGGCTTTTCAAAATATCGATGGTTATTTGAATTTAAAAATATTTTCAAGAATGTAATATATCATTACAATATATACGTGCGTCCATAACCCTGTCAATAGAATCCAAATTACCCGCCCCGCCGGCTGACATACAGCCTCAGAACATCACACTGCCAACACTGTGTTTTACAGCCCCAGTAAAATTCTTTTCATCTTGAGCTTTTCCAGGCTTCCACCAAACCAATGTTCACATGTCTGATCCTTTAACTTTATACTTGCTCTCGTCCTCGAGAATAACGTCATCCCAGACGTCTAGAAGCTTCTGTCAATATTCTTTATAAAATGGTATTCGGTTAATTTTATTTTTCCAACTACCTTGGCTTAAAATCCATTTCTCCTCAGTATTTTTCAGATGGCATTGGGCCCAGCTGATGTCCCCAGCTGTATATTCAATGCATTTGTTAATTCTGTGCCTGCCGTTTTGGGATTAGCTTTAACTTTACATACAATTAGCCTCTCAGCAGTCTCTGAGAAAGCTCTTGGCCATCCCGATCGGGTCTTATCGCCCAATCTTTCATCATATTTATAGCGCAAATGATAAACTGGACTGTTGAAAAAATAATTATGGTCAGTGCACTGATTTTGCGGTATGACTGTCCCAGTTCTCTGAGGTAAACCACTCTTAACTGCTGTTCAATAGAAGTGTTAACTTTGCACCGGGCCATCATAAACCCAAGACACTGCTCAGAACTAACTGGCCTTTAGAAGCAATGACAGATAGAGGAAGGATTAAAAACTAGTTGATTCTTGCATCTCAATGCTCGAGATAAGGGATTAAAAGACGGAATTCCAAGCTGTATGAAAACTTTTGCTAGGGTTAAATTGGATCTTTCTTCTTTATAGATACTAAATAAATATATTGTAATGATATATTACATTCTTGAAAATATTTTTAAATTCAAATAACCATCGATATTTTGAAAAGCCCGCGCAAATCACAAACCATATGTACAAATAACATCATATTATATACGATCAAAATTAATAATGTTTTTGGACAATACTGGTATACAATATATCCATATTAAATGTACATCCAGATAACAATAAATTAATTATTTGGTATTGCAAAAAACAATTGTTATCTTTATATATAATCCGGTAAACTGCGGAAGTTAAGAAGCAAGGACGCTAAACTTTCCCGCTTTCTCGAATGGCGTCATTCTAGTCCCAGCAGCGATAGAGAGAAGGCGTCCGTCGATTCCCTGCATTCATGGAAGGAGGAGTTGGGGTCTGTCCTCATTTAACTACAGCAGCCTTGTATTGAAGAAGAAGTCTGTTGCTTCTCAGCGTTGGTGGAAGGCAGAGCTCTCCTCCAAGGAATACCAAGTATATTGAGGTTTTGTTGGAAGCGGATTGAGTTAGAGGTAAGAATTGTTTTTTTTGTAGTTGACGGTTATTTTATTGTTGTTTGTGTGTAGTTTAATATTGTTTGTATCTCAGAATTGTCTGGAGATAAATGTTATATCGTTCATTCACTCGGAACTTTGATCCCTGAGATTAATTTAAATTAATATAATAAAACTAATTAAAATTTCTTTATTTCTTATTGTAAAAATTAATCATTACAATATATTATCCAGATTTTATTTGTTTCAATTACTAAATATGTCTATTATATTGATAGAAATATTATGATATCGTCAAACATTTTTTTCTTTTAAAAAGAGAATAACAGGAAGCATATTTCAACGAATTTGGTGAGTGTATGAAAACTTTTGCTACCCACTGTACACACAAACTGCAGACAACTCATTAACTTAAATATGCCCCATGACTTACTGACAGAAGGTTGCCCAAACACATCCATACACTACTAAAATATTTGAAAAACACACATTTATACACCAAGCTGTAAATAATTCATCTAACTTTTACAATGACTATTTCGAAATTTTATCTTTTAATCTAATTATTATTACTTTATTTTCTTCTTTTTTTTTTTTACGTTTTTGGTAAGCTTTACGTTCTCAATTTATTTATTTACCATTTGTTTGTTTTGTTTTTGTTGTTGATTTTTTGACGTAACATGAAATGAGTTTGTCGCCAATGTCGCGGAACTCAAAAGTCAAATAAAATAAATTTAAAAAGGTTGAATTTCATTCTGACTGATTGGTTATTATAAATTTGTGCTTATAATATATCAAATATATCAAATTGATAATATATTGATAATATATCAAATAAAAAATCAGCCTCATTAGGGAACTTAGGAGTTGACACAATCTTATCCGTATTATACTCCTGGCTCTTCATCATTTCTGTAGTTTCAAGTTGGTCAGATATTATAACTTTTTATTAAAAGCTCTTCAGATTATTATCTCCTTATATTGTATTCAACAAATTGATTGAGATAGTTTATAAAATGATAATGCCATTAGAAGACAAATGAAAGCTCAGTATATAGCACTTGTTTGTCTCATAGTTATGAAACAACAAACGAAAAACCGTGATAAGAGGGTGCGATGAGTTACTCGTCCCTCGGGAGTGATGACAGAACGGTTGTTCGGCTCAAATGTACAGATTCAACCAGTAATCTATATGTTTTTGTGTTCACTGAATCTTCTTTCATGTCTCTACTGTGTGGACTCGAGCACTATATCCTGTGCGAATTCATACAAACGCTGGATTCCTAGATTATCTCTACAAGTTCTGGAACCTTCCTACTATTTAAATACGTCCCTTACCTGTCTCATTATTTAAAAAATAAATCAGAAAACTTGTTTGAGTTTATGTTAATAATAAAATCTAACTACAGGACACCAGCGATCTACGTAATGAATTATTAAGAAAGGAAGAGCTAATTAAAAGGCACCATGAAAAAATAGCAATGTGGCAAAATCTCTTAGGCCCACCAGCAGATCTCCAAACCTGGGCGAAATCACCAGCACAAGGTCCTGCGACACCTTCTGCTCCACCTCCAGGCACACCTCCACAGGTAATATAGTCTTTTCAATATTCTCCATATTTAAATGTGGTGTATGTAAGAATTATTGTCACTCCTAGTACAGAATATTGGTCTGTCGTGGTTTACAAGCTCTGAAGCTAGGTACATACAGTTTTGATGGTTGATAAAGATATATGTACCATGTCTTTCACAGTTTTTCTTCTAACTATGACGGTGTGAATAAAACCGATTTTTGAGTTGTGTCACTTTAGAAATACTAATGCAATATCTTGAACTCAATTGGGAAAAATGGTACATAATGTAAAGAATCTATTCGAAAGCTTCTTAAATTTCCCACTTATACGGTTGTTATCTGAGTTTGATAGAGCGATCTCATTTGGAGAAATCAGTGTTTGAATGGAGTAATTTCCGCTGAGGATACTGTCAGTTCCCTGTTGTGGGGCCTAAGATCGTGCTTCGCTTTCAGATTTCTTTTTACATATTTACATACAAGAGTTTTTACATTTTTCATGAAAGAGTAAAACAATACATTAACTGTTTCTATTCTAAGCTTTCCAAATGACGCATACATACAAATAATTAAAATTATATGTTTTATCCCCCTCCCCTCCACTCACCCCTATCTCCAAAAATATAGGAGTGAGTATGCCTCTGATTTTGTGTGAAATAATGAAATAATAGGTCTCCATTTTCTTGACCCCTCGACTTAACACAGAATCTTTCCACACATTCCTCGACAATAAACTGTCATTCTTGGAGGAAGTCCTTTTGGCACAGAAATTGGGAAGCTGAATCTAAGTCGACGGTTGTCCAGCCCACTACGGGAGGACCGTCCAAAATTGGCTGGACACTAACTATCCATAGCGTTCGATAGGACCTGGTGGGCCGGTATCTTGGCAGGGCATGATCTCCACACCTTACTCTCTTGGATTTCTTCGCATGGGGGCACATTAAATATTTGGTCTACAGGGAGCGCATTGTCTCAAGGAAGCATCTCATCCGTCGCATCGGATAGGCCTGGGAACAGATTACAGCAGAGCAATGCCCAAATTTCAATGTGGGATGTGATGCCTTATTGCTGCAAGGGGCCAAACATGTGAACAGTTTATAAATTGATTATCAGGAATTATTAGAAGAAGAGATTGTTATTTTATAATTATCTATAAGTCTAGTGTTAAATTTAAAATGTTTTGAAAATTGATAATTTGTTTCTATTAAGAATTAAAGTTTTTTTTGTTTTAGCACTTTCCTCCGAAGAAAAGTACCTATTTTATATTATGTAGAACTTGCAGCTTTACATGGTGTCAGTTAATTTTTTTGACCAAGAAGATTTTTTTTGGGTGTTTTGGGGGGAGTGGGGGGGGGGGGTAGAGAGGGTGAAAGATAAAACGTATACTTTTAATGATTTTTATATAAGTAATTTTTTTTTTTTTTTTTTTTTAATACTATTGTATGTTATTCTTCTTAATGAAATTTAAAAAAGTGAACAGTCTATCTTTGTTTCCTGCCAAGTAGTACCGATAGTCTGTATCTTCAAGCATTGTCTGCCTGGCTGAGGAGTATCTTCTGCAAGTGTTGAAAATGTGGGCGATGTCTTCGACTTCATTGCAGGTCTTACAGAGCGGGCTGTTGGCAAGCTTCATCCTGTGCAGGTAGGCCCGAGTCCTGGCGTGGCCGATCCGCAGTCTGGTCAGGGTGACGATGTCCCGGCGGTGGGGGAGCGGCTGTTTGTAAGGTGTAAACCATGGAGACAAGGAGACAATGGGTTGGATGCTGATGTCTTCCTTTGGTAGCTGACGTTTCCGAGTATAACAGCTGCCATTCTTCAACCATCTTCATTCTGACCAACCTTATAAAGATAAGGCGGAGATGACATTTCTTCAATGCAGGAGGTGAATGCTTTAGCCAAGGCGTCGGCGATTTCGTTGCCTCTTGTTTCTATGTGACCCGGGACCCATTGTATAGTAACCTGAGCTGAATGTCGGTGAATGATGGATGCTATGGACTCTGCAATATGGCTGGATCTCTTCTGGGTGTGGTAATGTTGGAGTTTTAAACAGCTAGATTTAGAATCTGTGAGGATGACGAGTGGCTTGTCTCTATTGGGTGATTCAATGAAGTATTCCAGTGCTTCAAGCACAGCCCACAACTCAGCATTGTTAATACAAAAGTGATTTGAGAGCCTTTTAGTGAATTTTATTTTACCACTGCTATCAAAGATTCCTATTCCAATACCTTGGTTAGTTTTGGATGCATCCGTAAAGATTTTTACATGATTTTCATAGGTTAATATAGTATTCAATCTGTGATTTAATTGTTGCATTATTTTCATTTTTAGACATTTTTGAGTGATTGAAGTAAATTTCTGGATTTGAATTTATCTGTGCCTGGGATTTTGGCTTAGTAGAAATATAAAATTTTGCGTTATTTAAAGATGATAAAATATTTTTAGTCTAAGTAAATTGGTGGAGAATAAGAATTTTGCTTAAAAAATTAGGTGAAGAAGCACCTAGCAGGCAGCATTATCTATGTAAGGCCTAACAGGATGGGTGGAGTCCAACCAGACCCTAAGGGTTTGCTTTAGGGCTAGCCACTTCCTTCTCAGGCTCAGGGGCATCTCCCCGGCTGCTACTTGTAGACTGTGGATGGGTGTAGACTTGAGGCTTCCCATGCAGGTCCGTAACGCTTCAGACTGGACTGTGTCGAGGCGGCGAAGTGTAGACGGTGCTGCACCTCCTCCGTAGATCTGTCATCCGTAGTCGAAGTGACTCTCATCGTTATTAGTTTCTTTGTTAAGGTGTCCACTCTGACCATGTTGTAAGCATTCTCGACATCTACAACACACCCCAGTATGACTTTTTTCTGAGCGTAGGCGTCGGCGACTTTCAACTGCAGAATCTGGAGGGCATCTTCATGGATCTCCCTTTCCTAAAGCCGACGCAGTTTTGATGCAGGAGTGAATATTCTTCTATGAACCATTCTAGAATGCCTTTTTACAATTATGTTTTAGTTTTTTGCCTTTTCTCGGAAACAAAGCAAAAACGAGATATATGCCATAGGACTTTTTCTTTTTTTCATCCTGCATCGATTCCCGAAGTTTGGCTGTTTATTTTGGGGACACCATATATAAATATATATATATAAACTTACATACCACCTGTCGGCATTAGCTAAGTCCATAATAGCAGACTCTCTAGACGTAATAGCCAATCATATTTATAGAATCAAATAGAAACACCAACACCTCCAGGTCTCCACCACAAATGAATCATTTGTGGTGGAGACCTGGAGTTGTTGGTGTTTCTATTTGATGCAGTACCACCACCGTCCAGCCAAAACAATGTCAAGATATTTATAGAATGTTTCTTGAATTTACAGAATTTAATTAAAATAATTCCTCTGTCAGGAGGAAAGGAATGAAATTTTCTTTGAAAAAAAAGAAGAAGAGGCATGAGCCCTACCTTGGCTAGAAGAGGGTGGTAACCTTTAGATAACCCGCTATGGAACATTAAAATTAATTAACATGACATTATAATTAAAATAAATACATAGGATACCTGGGTTGTTTATTTTTACTTTTATGTTAACCTGTCGATTTAATGTTTCTTATTATTTTTGTATATTTTCCTAGGTTGCAATGATGCAACAACAAATCCAACAACAGCAGCAAATACAGCAAATGCAAATGCAACAGCAAATGCAGCAACAAATGCAGCAGCAGCAAGTAAGTATTTTTTTTAGACTATATTTGAAGTCCTTAGCGATCTTGAATTGAACTGCATTCCATCAACCCAAAGATTGCTCTGCATTTTTATAGCTCACATCGACGGTTAACTATCTACAGTGGATTCTCACTTGTACAAAGAATTTTTTGTTCCCCGGCAAAACTCCTTTTAATCCTGTTTAATGAATTATTCACTTGTGTGGTATTCAGCTACACACAATTTCCACTTATACGAAAGCTAATTTGTTCCCCTGGTGTAAATACTATTCAGTTATACGAAGAGACAACAGCTTTTCCAGGAAATGTTTACAGACTTGTCAGTGACTTATCCCCACCAGTCTCTCACTCACCTCAGTTCTTCCTTGTGATTCTAGTAGTCCAGCCGTGTTCTATCTACTCTATCTTCTGTGATTTCTTTTGTTTCCGATCTAATAACATGGCTAGTGCCAGTGATTCATACCCCCACCCCTTCATTCTTTCGTTTTTCATTTCTCTATACAGTAATCGTTCTAGATTTTCTATTGTTCTTTCATTTTTAAAATTAGTAAAAAAACAATAACAAAACTTTCGCCAGAAGACAAAGTAAAAATCCTGAAAGAAGTTGAATACAACCCCAACGAAATAATCCTTTTTCTTTCTTTTTTTCACTAATTAGGAATTCTTTTATTACTTATTACATTGTATTATTAATGAAATTTTATTATATAATTAGTAAACTTCTGTAAATATTCGTTAAATCTTATGCTCAGAAAAAGGTACTTATTTTTGGTTTATAAAAAAATGAAATGTCTGGATAAGTTTTTTGACTGTTTATGTGCATATATGAATTTAATACTAATGTCAGACCAAAATCATTATATAAGGCCAACTCCTTGCAATGGAGAAAACTTGTATGCAATAAATAAAATACAACCCCAACGAAACAAAAATAGACATAGCTAAACCATTAAAATTACCTTTGTCAAGTCTTGTGACTATTATCGATAAAAGGAAAGAAATTGAGGAGAATTTTGTGATATGAAACTTGAAAATATAATAATGTACAACATTATCTAGCAACAAAATGTGTACAAACATTAAAGTTGTGACTTTTTTTTATGAAGAATTTATTTGATTTTGCCAAGAAACAGTACTATTCAGTTATATGAAGTATTCACTTATACAAAACATTTTCCGTTCCTGCTCACATTCGTATAAGTGAGACTCCACTGTATAACCATTGTCGAGGAAATAGAAAAAAAACCTAAATTTTTCTTATGATTTTCGGATATATTCTATATATCTCGACACCAGTTGGGAAAACATACATTATTAAATTTCCTGCAAATACGGTTCTTATGTAATTTTTGATTGTTTAAATGGATTGATATCCGCTTACAATACTGTCAGTTTCCTGTTGTGGCACCTAAGATTGTGCGCTTTGGGGTTTCTTTTTACATTTTTACGTGTGTTTTAAGATAGAGTTTTTACAAAATGTTTAAGACAAAACATTAACTTTTATTCTAAGCTTTCCAAATGATACTAGGGTTAAGATAAAAAATGTCCTGCTAAGATGTCTCAGTCCCTGGGAGTCGGAATTTTATAAACTCTCGTGACCGAACCCCGACAATCACCAACTTCGGAATCTCAACAATCAACAATCTCTTCTCAATCATATACAAAGAATATGTTTTGTTTCTTTTCAATATTTTCATTTCTGCTACAGTTATTTAACAATATTCTCTTTTTCCAGCATGCTATAATATTGGTGTACTAACTTCTATTGTTATAAATAGTATCTCTAACATTACTATAACTTGACTCTTCCACCGCTTTTTATTGCTGCAAGTTTCACCCAACCCCTAGTTTATATTCAAACTCAGGGTGTCTACCGCACGAAATTGAAAATAGGGCAAAAAAAATTCATGAATTTTGAAACGATGTCACAAAATTTCAGTTTTATCTGACTCTAACATAATACTGAGACTTTCGGGCATTCGTAATTGTCGCTGTTATCTTACGTCGGTGCAATGCTATCTGCCTCCCCCACTCCTTCCTCTGTTAGATTCCTTTGTTCTAGCATTTACACATCAAGTAATCATTATTTACACATATTTTTAGTTTTCTTTATTCATATTCAGAGTGTTTCAAACAGACTTAAATATTGAAATTGCTTTCACTTTAATTTACTTAATCATGTACATTGATAATAAATATTTATTAGGCTGTTAATTCTATAGAAATTCTAAACATTTTAATATTATTGTTTCTCAACTTTTAAAATTAATGTAAACTATCCTCATTAACATATGATTTACATTTTATACAGTTTTATTAATTGTTTTAAATGTATGTTAATTTGTAAATTTATAGATATCACCGTGATCCCCTAATCCATGTAAGATTGCAAATAATTGTAAGCTAAAATTTAAGGCTTTTTATTGTGAAGTGAAATTATTTTGTTTTTAATGAGCATGAAATTTGCATTTCAAGTCATGAAGATGTCACGAAAAAAGCTTGCACAAAAGTAGTAGACACCCTGAAACTGTAGTATTTTAATTTTATATTTTTTTCACCCTATTCTGTAAATTCAAAGTTATTGCTAAGGGACATGTGTCCCGGAATAAAAATGCAATTTTTTATTTCAACTATAATTTTTGCAGGTACAAGGCGGGATGAACCCTGGTATGATGATGGGTCCCGGGATGTTGCACGGACCTCTGGCCTACTTAGAGAAGACTACTTCGAATATCGGTGTTGGTGAAGGTGGGCGAAGGTGACGGGGGAGAGGGAGGGGGAGAGGGCGAGGGAGAGGCCGAGCACGCGGCCACTACCCTTCGTAACCACCCCCCTCTCGCCCCAACTCCCCTTTTGGTTGAGTTATCTGTCTGTATCATCTCCTCATAGCCATCCTCTCGTAGAATATTATTATTTTAAATTATCTTTATTTAGGATGTTTCTTCGATTGAATTATTGAGTAATTTGAGGTGGTGGGAAAAGATAGAGCTTTTTCATAACAATAAATAAATAAGTTGTTATTTCTAACTGCTAGATAAATAATTTCATATAAAATAAATAATAATAAAGAAATAGCAACTCTTTTGTAAATATTATTAATTAAATAATAAAAACTTTTTCTAGTAACAATATTTTTTCTTTTAGTTTTAATCTTATAACTGCTAACTGTTGTGCAGGACGAGCATGTCCACAGGTGTTAAGGGCGGGCTAGTTCTACTTACACCGTAACTGTGAGATAAGTTCGAGGCGCTCTCAGTCTTGGGAGCCATCATCGTTCCTTCTATACAATTTTTCCTGTCTTCCAGTTTTTTAAAAATAAATGTTTCCTCTCCTTGTGTGCCTTTCGACCATTAACGGTTTTAGGAGGGAAGAAATATGAAAAACTATGAGTCAGGCCGATCGCGGCAGAACCCTGACCTGAGGGATGAACTGGAGGACCTGGGTTCTAAACCCGAACGCACAGTAAAGATTTTTATCTTCTAGTGCTGTCGATCGAGGGTTGGATTTGGGGGCCCAGATCGTCCCTAGGCTCACCTAGCTTTTAATTAATTAATTAATGGGTGCCTGCAAAGGGACAAATCAGGCAGGCGTACAATTTCTTTAGTGTGCTGTATGATCAAGAATCAGATACCTCTACAGTATCTGCTCCTCTAGGCCCTTGTGGCCTGTTACGGTAATGACTTTTTTTATTTTTATTTTTTTTTATGGCTTTTATTATTTTACTCAATCAGTAGTTTATAGTTGACGAATTGTCATGAAAAAGCTCCTTCCTTTTCCTTTTCTAATTTGTTTATAATGAACCTCTTATAAAAAAAAAATTACTTTTATTTTACTTTTGCATATTTATTGCTGCGGGAAGGATATATAACATTAATAAATAATTACAAACAATTTTTCTTTCCCTTGTTATTTTTAAATTCTAAAAGCAGAGTAATTGGGTAACCAATCAGCCTGAATACCAAATATGCGTAATTACAGAGTAAAGAATTCAGATTTTTTTCTTCTTTGTCGTCTTCAACATTAGAAAATTGTAAACATAACTTCTTGAACGATCATATGAAAGATCTCCAGGATTTGTGTGAGGTTATAATCTTCAAATATTTTTGTTTGCAGATCTGTACAGTAGCTTAAGCAGATTACTATTGTGGAAAAATGACACAGTTATTTTTTTACTTAAAATAAACATTTACAGAAGTTGTTCACTTGCGAAGGACTGCTTTATATTTCAGTGTCAAATGTAAATATTGTAAAATAGAACAGAACCTCCTCAGGAAATGAATTTGTATACGATTAGCTTACCTTGATCTCTGAGAGACTGACACAACATTGACAGGGAAGCTTCTTTCTTGAATACTTTTTTTTTTCTTTTTTTTTAATTCTAGTTTCTAAGATGTCATGGTAACCCCTAATGTGTGTAAAATGTTCAACTTTTACATTAAACTCTTGTCATAAATGTGATTGTGCTTTGAAAGTTTACTCATAATCTGAGTACAAATTGTAATCATAGTTGGGCAATTCTATTTGTACAGATGAATATGAATTTATTAGTACTTTCCTTATTTGTAAATATTTTATTTATTAGCCAATGCCTGCTCTTGGCTCATAAGCCATTTGGATCGAGCCTCATAATAACATCCAGATAAGAAAAACTGAGGATCCAGTTTAGGACAGATGGCAATGAGGTCCCCATTCATGATTCCACCGTCAAAGAGCGGGCAAGTTTCGTCTTCTACCAAGCTAAAGCCGTGTAGGTGTACCTGGAGATAGTTTTGGCTAGTCATCAGTTGCAAATTTGCCATGGAGTTTACCCTGTCGTTTATTTCTAAATAGGAATATAAATAAAGGGGAAGGTAGTTCGACTAATATGCTGGAGGACCCGAGATTATAACTCGAGCAAGCACTAAAGATTTTTATCTTCTAGTGTCTTTGTTATTGGGTTGGATTCAGGGTCCCTAGGCCCAACCAGCCTTTAATTAATTTGAGTGGGTACCTGCAAAGAGGAAAATCATTTGGCCGGAGCATAGTACCGACCACACTATCTCCCTAGTGTGCCGAATGGTCAAGAATCAGCTACCTCTGGGCCCTAGTGACCTATTATGGGGACTGATTTTTTTTTTTTTTTTTTTTATAAATACATTTGTATTCATAAGGGTGAATAAAAATTTATTCCTATTTACATGAATAAATTCCAAGACAATTGTATTTACAAATTTACCTGTATACAATTAAATTCCCAGGAATATTCACAAATGATAATTTGAATGAATAAATTTGTAGCCATAGTTTTTAATGTGACTTTTTTATTCACTTGTAGTATGAACATTTAAATTTTTCAGAACATATACAATTTTCCCTTGAATTTATTTGTATTTACCGGTAAATTTGTGAATACAATTGTATTTGTATTTCTACATGTGAATACGAATAAAATTGTATTCATACTTATGAGTACAAATTTATTTATATTTGTATTTACAAATTACTGAAGTACAAATAAATTCGTATTCATATTTATGAATAGATGTTTGCACAACTCTGGTTGTAATCAGCTCAGTTTTCAATGTTCAAGTATTGTATACATTTGTTTTGATTTATCGTAAGTAGAGTTTTTAAATCATCTTAAAGCCCATTCCAGACCTCATAAATGATTATTTATTTTCTTAATCTGAAAAGCGTAGTTGAATGTATATAATGAATGGTGAATTGTGGAATTATTAATCTGAACCAAGAAATGCTAATAAATATCCAGGCGCTATCATTTTATTTGTTTTACTGTATTAATTTTTTATGGGATGATAGACTGGGACATTTTGAGATAGTTCATCAAGGAAATGGTACTTACCATTCTTTTATTTACTATCCCTCCCCAGCTTAAATAAGTTATTGCTAGTATATTATTTACAATTTTGATTAAAAACCAAAAAGTGAAATGTATAATTTGAATAAATAAACTGTTGAGATTGAGGTTTTATAATATTGGCAAAAATAGAACTTATTTTGCTATAAAATGTTTTTGTTTTTTTGCCAAAGGATCAAACCCCGACTACCTACACATTCTCATAAGTAAGTTTATGTTAATTAACTATTTTTTTTTTAATGAGCTCCTCAGTTTTTGATTGGTGTTGATTTTGGCACAGTCATAGAGCTCGAGACTCGATTCTGTGTTCAAAAATCGTCCTAGAATTGAAAGACTTTATTTTTTAGTGTCGGAATTCAGGGATCTCAGACTACCTCTAGGCCCATCCAGCCTGAAATGGGTAATTTCACAGATGAATAGCAGGCGACCAGAGTATATTACTAACACACAATGCAATTTAATATTCAAAATGTTTAATTACTTTCCTGAAGACACAGGAATTAGAAAATTTTAATGTTATCCTGTAGATAGATGTTGACTAATATTTTTACATAAAGACACTTTCTGTTCTGTTTGTATCAAGTAATCAATTATGGTGATCCCATAAGTAATACCAGCTGACTGTATAATGAGTCGATCCAAGTTTTTCTGCTAGCTCTTCGACTGTTACAACAGGATTTTTTTCTACAGTAGCCTGCAGGAGTTGGTCGACCTGTACGAGGCTCATCTTCAAGCTTGCGGGTTCCCTCTCGAATTCGTTCAAACCACTGCTGCTGTTGTCGCCCACTAATGACATTTTCGCCACATATTTCTATTTGCTCATTCTGAGGTTTTTTGGGATCTTTTACACCAGAACATTTATGGTAAAAGCTCTTTCGAGAACTTCATCATAAGGACTTTTGAAATAAAGGTTCTTCAAAGACAGAACTTTTATTTAATAGAAGTTTTTAAATAAAATGTTACCTTTTTAAGAAAATTCTGTTCTGAAATTATAGACATAAACGAAATATTATCCCAGATCATTTTAAACAGATTTTTAAAAGAAATGAGAATTTCTACACATTAAGTATGATAATTTCAACAAAAAAAGCTATATGAAGATGGGAATATTCATATGAATATGAAATACCATTTCTTTCTATGGTATTTCACTTCCTTAAAATTCTATCATCCATAAAAAATAACAATATATGTTTGTATTTGAGGTCGGAAGATTATTGGGCTTTCTATTCAGTAATATGTGTTCATGTTTTTTGCTTAAATGTTCTAATGGTTAAATGTGATATAAAAGTGTTTTACTTATTATTATAAAAATAAATATATAAAAAAATGTGTGTAACCTTCCCCAATATACTAATATTCCATCTCTTTATTAATTTACTTCTTTTTTCTGTCTTTGATATAAATGTTGTTTTGTAACAGTTAATTCAACCAAAATATTTAATATTACTTATGTGTAGTTAGGATGTATAATAAAGAATTTTGTTTTTGTTTTATAAGTATTTTTTATTTATTTAACCTAGTTACTTTAGAAGATTATATATCAACATTTTGAAGAGAGTTGTGATATAAATTGTATTAACGTCCTCGTTGGCCGTCCTGTCATTCCTTTACCAAGATAGGGAATGTCGACGTCCGGTCCCATAACACCAGCAATGTCTAAATGCATCCAGTCTCCTTTTGGCGCAAATTCCTGAAATTAAAAAGTGTTGTTGAGATTAAATTGAAATTATTAATTTTGGATTTCGAAAATACTGCTCCTTATAAAATAACAGCATTGAAATATTTTGTATAAGTAATTGCTGATGCAATCTCATGGTTTGAAGGATTGGAAAAAGTCAATTCCACTGATGCTTTCTTTTAGCGCGGTTCCTCCCTCCCTCTATAGGGAGGAAACCCTCTTATGAACTAGACCTCAAGACGCAATCCGGAAGTGCCGACTAGAAAATTTCAAGTTTCAGAACACATAGATTACGAAAATAACGGTCGTTCAAATTTGTTTATGTATGTATGTATGTGTATATATATATATACTAGCTGACCCGGCGAAGTTCGTACCGCCTAACAGTCAATTCTTTCATTTTTTTAAATACTTATTCTGCTATTTGGGACACCCGGAAAGCTAGTAAGATAAAAAAACTTAATAAGTCCACAATTAAATTATGTAAAAATAAAAATTATAAAACACTAAAATTTGTTTAATAGTTACTAAAAAATCACAATCAAAATTACAATATCAGATTTCTTATTAGGATACCTACTTATTATATTTCATTTTATTTTTTTCTAAATTAAGTTTCACTTTTATTGTAGTACTTAATGGTACACGATATTTTTTGTTTCATTACCTGACGCGTAAATAAACAGAGCAGATGGTTTTTCAACACGGGAACAGGCAACATACAATTAACCATGCGAGAAACATGGGTTTTCTAGATTAATACCACAAACACTTAATGACTGCCCCTGGGATTTGTTCATAGTCAAACTGAGTTCATAGGTCCAATAGCAGCACAGTTGTAGGCACTGTAATGAATTCACAGCAGCTAGATTCAAACTTGCACCATTATTAGTCGAATGTCGCGCTTCGCGGGTCTGTCTGAACCAAATTCTTTCACGTTCATTGCGATCTTCACGTTCCTTGGCAGTACGATTAGATTGATAATTAATTTTATGCGTTGCATTTCGGGTTCTTCTGCCTAAATTTGTCCGCCGCCTTATAGGAGGCATATTTAGTAAGTCACAAACACACAACACTTTAGTAATTTTATAGAAATTTGCGGATTTTAGATTTAGTAATATTATAGATGCACAGCAAAGAGATGTTTACATTTCAAGTGACATTTTACCACAAACAATTTACATTTTACCATAGTCAATTTGTTTTTGAGTAATTTTACCATCGTATAAATATTGACATTAATATTTATACGATACTAATGTCACTCAATTGTTTTGACTTCCCAGAACCCCTCCACTAACACTTTATGGTATGGTATTAAAGTTCAAATTGACCTTTAAGTATTATTACGAATGTTATGTATGGGAATATAGAAAAGTGGAGTCTTTTTTACTTCGTTAATGCAAATATAAATTAATTTAAATTGCATTATTAACATGTGATTCTAATGTCACCTGGTGATTACATGTTCTTATTTATTTATTTTTTTTGCTTATACACAAATAACCAAATGCGTTAACTGTTAAAAATATTATAATTCAGAACATATGTTTTTATTTAAAACTGAATTTGCGTTAAGGAAGTGACAAAGACCCGAAAAGTGTTGTTTTTAGACTTTTTTGGGCATTTTTTTAAATTTTTCTCTCCGTAAGAACCATCTTCGTAGTTCAAGGAATATTATAAAAAAAGAATTAGGGAAATCGGTTCAGTTGTTCTCGAGATTTGCGCTTACCAACACATTTAGCGATTCATTTTTATATAATATATATATATATATATATATATATATATATATATATATATATATGTGTGTATATATACATATATATATACATATACATACATACATATACATACAGTAAACTCTCCCTTATCTGGTGTTCTGTTATCAGTCACTCTCTCTAATCCAACAGTTTCCAAGAGGAGAAAATCTTCCATACCTTGCTAGCCAATCATTTTTTTCAGAGTATTTTATTGAATAGAACTCAAAGAAGGTATATATGTTTTGTTTTAGTTCTAAAACGAAACATATATGAGTTCTATTCAATAAAATACTCCGAAAAAAATGATTGGCTAGCAAGGTATGGAAGATTTTCTCCTCTTGGAGACTGTTGGATTTCCTGCTTCTAAGCAGGAAATAGTGTTTCTATTGTTAAAATAAATGTTTCTACTAAGGAACCTGCGGCTGGAACACCTGATATACACCAGCAAGAATTTACATATTTTGAATTTATTGTATAATTCGGTACATGAATTTTACTGAAATAAGTATATTAAAAACGGTACATAGTATTATGTCTAAAACTCAGTATTTTCCATAAACCAAGTAATTATCCTAAAAAAAATATTACTAAACTGAAAATATTTTTTAAGAACAATAAACTAGAATTATTAGTTGGGTTTGTCCAAGGTAAGGAAAGATGTTGATGGTCCATCCGGAGTTGATTCATCTCCCAATACAACAAGCACCAGTGGTTTTGGTATGTTCTCCAGTTGAGCACTAACTTCCACATGAGCTTTCACCAGTTGGTAGCCCAAATCAACGAGAAAATTTTTTCTGGTCATTTTTTCACTTGGAAAGCTGTAACATAAAAGTGGCCGACCCGTGAAGTTTTACCGGATGAGCGAAAAAGTTATCTGTTAACTACACAACCCCATAAAGTTAATATGAACACTGGCTTTGTTTATATTAGGATATACCAGATAATGCACTTCCGAGCATTTAGGAAGAAGGATGGAGCCTCCTTGATTTACAGAAATTGAGAAACGCCATAGAACAATATAGAGTGGGGTATTTTTCACCTTACGGTGTCAATCCAGGGTTAAGAGGAAGCATCATGATTATAAGGAACGAATCCGTAATATATTTTGAGCGATTGCACTATAGTACCTAGTTATCATTTAAAAATATTTTTAAGCGAAAATATTCGCGATTCAGACAGCAATGAAGAACATTATTAGCATTTTTTAAACTAATAATCTTTTTGTTTAATAAATTGATGCTATATCATATCGTCCCCTACTATGCCGAACTATCGAATATGAAAAATCTCGTTTTTCAGATACGATACTTTGCTCTTGCATTTTGGGCGATACCGCTTGTCACAATTCAAACCCCAATTCGTAGTTAATAATAATGGACGTTAAAATTTAAATAAATAAACTCAAAACTCTTTAGAATAACCGGAAATGCCTTAAATAAAATATCGAGTAAGACCATTTTTCAATATATTACTTCGTCAATGTATCGAATATGTTCGTTCGCTAGTTTGCTCCGATTTTCATTTTCGATAGTTCGACATGATAGGGACGATATATTAGGACAAGTTTTGGCGTATTTTTTAAAAATATAAATTGATTTAATTGTATTATATATAAGCTATATCATAACAATGAAACGTGTAGAAAAATACTTTAATCGTGCTTTGAGGCATTTTTTTCACGTTTTTATTCTTATTTACGTTGAAATGCAGCAGTATATGAAGTTTTACGAAAATCCGAGTTTCTGCGCACTAATTGCACAGAATTACCAAGAACTTCTACGTTAAAATAATAAAATCTTTAAAATTAAAAGTAATATCATACATTAACGTAACGTTTTCTACATATCAAATAACAAACATTATATAACGTAGAGCAAAAGTTTGCTCCATAAACCCCATTCTCCTTCGATAGCATTCTAAGTAGCTCCCCTGTCAAAAATATTGACAGTTGAAAATTTAAAGACGAGTTAAGTGCATAGAGGTTAGGTTAATAACTACAAAGAGAAAGCGAGGAGTCTCCTTAATTTGAAGTGTTTGCATTTAGAACGAAAACAAATATAAAAGTATAACAAAAGACGTTCAAGAAAATATTTTTTTCTTCTTCATTGGTTATATTAATTTATGTCAATAAAAAATGATAAATCTTGAAACTTATTCAAAGTTTATGAATATTATATATAAATAGAAAATAATGTGTATTTATATATCGACAAAGTGCTGAACATATCGATTTCTTTATAACCATTTTCCTTGATAACCAACCTGTTGGGTACTTACTTCGTTTGTCTTATCAAGTTATTAGGGCCGGAGTAGAAAAATTATATTGTGGTAGTTTATAGGACAAAAAAGTAAGACTTTTAATAATAAAAAGTGATATTTAGTGTTGCTTGAATTAAAAATGTTAATGTTTTGATATTTGCAGATAACATGGCTATGAATAAGAGGCTACAAAGGGAGTATCAAGAAATGCAAATGAATGGAGTCAAATCGTTTGAAGGCTTGAAAGTGGAAGAAAATAACTTTTACATATGGGAAGGACTAATAATGCCTGAAAAGCCCCCTTATAACAAAGGTGCTTTTCGTATTCAGATTACATTTCCAAGAGATTATCCATTCAAGCCCCCTACTGTACTTTTTAAAACTAAAATATACCACCCAAATATTGATGAGAATGGGCAAGTTTGTCTTGGAATAATTTCAACAGAGAATTGGAAACCTGCAACAAGAGTTGAAGCAGTTATATCGGGTTTAGTCAAACTAATAAACGATCCTGAACCAGCTCATCCTCTAAGAGCTGACATCGCGGAAGAGTTCGACAAGAACAAGAAAAAGTTCATGAAGTCTGCTGAAGAGTATACAAAAAAGTATGCAGAAAAGAGGGAGTGAGAGATACGATGGATTTATCCTTATCTCCAACGGAAAGATGCTTGAAATCCAAGAGCGTGAATAATAAAAAATTATGGGAACTTTGCTTTCCAAATTGGGTACTACTTCTTGGATAGTCACAGATTTGTGTAAAGGAAGGCTGTGACAAGATGTACTTATTTACCCTCGAGTATGTTTAGGACAATAAGTGATTTGTAAAACCTTTTTTAGCTATCTGATTCGTTGATATTTACCTTTAAAAAGGCTGCAGCTGTACAGGCTCCTCCACCTCCTCCTTTGCCAACATTATTCACGTCCACAGAAGTGTACTCTAGAAAAACAGTGTAAAATTACTTCCTTCAGGTATTGTAATAATAGTTAATATTTAGATATATCCTTCTATCAATCTATGCTAAATCTAATTATTAATAGTATAACTTGCCTACTTTAGAGCTTTCCTAAGAATTTAAATTTTATATTCTTTCAAATATTTAAAATTTAATACATATTTTGTGTATATTAATCGTTTGTCATAATATTTTTCTTATTGTACATAGATCTCTTGTTTCATTTAATCAGCTCTATTGCTTGTAAATTTGTATAAAAATAAATTTTGTTGTGGTTCAATGGTTTTTCACTGCTAAAACCTCTGAAAAAAATGACTTCTCTTAAATCATAAAGTAGGTTAAAGAATATTCGAATAGTTAATTCTTGATCCATAAAAAAGTATTTCATTTTTATTTTAACACCCCTTTATTCATGACAAATATTTTTGTGGCGGATTATCTGTAAGTTACTTACCCGTTTCTAGCCAGAATTATGGTTATGTCTTTCTTCATTCCAGGACAAGAAAAGCCACAATCCCTAGTGGGAATCGAACTCATAACCTATGGTGTACAGTGTTTATGCATAACACTCACGGCTATCAGGCCAGTTATGTATATAATAATGATAATAATAGTTTAGGAGGACAAAGGGATTGAATTTTATGGTCCTCTTTTCATAATTTTTGTTATGGTTTGTAATGAATCATGCGCACGAATTTGTTTTTTTTTTTCACCAGGAGTTATTATAGATTCTGCATGAGTACCACATCTTATCATCTTAACCAATGAGGTCTTTTTGAATTTATGATTTCTGCAAATATATGGAGTTAATGCTCCAACAGTGAGTAATGACCTAAAAGTGGCCAATTGGTCATTTCCATGATGGAATCAGTAAAACTGTCCCTGAAAAAGGTGACTACTGTCCTAATTCGTTGGACATATAAATAGCAGAATATTCTTATGAAATATACAGACTTAATTTTTTTTTTTTTTTTAATAATTTATTTATTGATTTGTATTTTGTTTTGTTTTGATATAATTACGAGAGTGTTTTTCTATATCACATTTATTTAATGAAATTTTAACGCCCATTATTATTAACTAAGAACTTTAGGACGGGTTATTTATAGGTTACTACCCTTTTCTAGCCAGGATAGGGCTGATGCCTTTTTTTTTCTAAAGAAAAGCACCACCCCATAGTGGGAAAAGAACCCACGACCCTTGGCACGGAGTGTTAAGTGCTCACGCCTTAACTCATGACCTTTGGTGAGTGTTATAGCACATTCAATTTATTTAATTTAAATAAATGCATTCAGTTCAATTAAAACTACCTCTGCAATTTCTTATATGTTGAAAAAATACAAAAAAAAAAAAATTAAGAGTCAACTATTGATACACAAATTGCTTACTACTGAATTTTGGTGTATTTTATGTTATAATTTTAGAAATTCTGAAAAAAGAAAATAAAGATGTATTCAACATTTATTTTGGATTTCCTGCAAAATTCAATCTATAAAGTAGTAGCTGGTGGACAGTGTTGGGCGTAATCATAATTACGACTACGATTATAATCACAGGCTTTCGAGATGTCATTACGATTATAATCACAGACCCTGAAGATATGATTACGATTGTAATCTTAATTACAAGAGTGATTACAATTACACTTGTGATTACAACTTTGATTATAATTACACTCGTAATCACAACATGTTTCTGTAATTACGACTGTAATCTGACAGCTGTTTCTATGATTATGCCTGTAATTACAACTATTGTTTCTGTGATTACAAGTGTAATCTTAACCTTTTTGTGATTACGAACATAATCACGTCTTCTTCTGTAATTACGACTGAAAAGTCTCAAACACAACACAAAGCTGAGCAGGTGAATTGGAAAACTATCCACATCAAGATAATGAGTCATAGATATGATGAGTTGAGACTTTGTCATCCGTTGGTAACATGTTAATTACTGACAAGAACATGGTAATAGTATTCTAATTTATAAAAATAAAAGATGTTGGGATTACAGTGGGAATTGCAGAAAAGTGGTGATTACAAAAAGGTTATGATAAGTTTGTAATCACAGAAAGGTTATGAATACATTCGTAATCACAGAGAGGTTATGATTATGTTCCTAATCACAGAGAGGTTATGATTACAGTTGTAATTACAGAATACAGTTGCAATCACAAAATACATTTGTGATTACATTCGTAATAAAATAAATAAAAAATGTGATTACAAGTGTTATCATAATCACTCTTGTAATTATGATTGTCATCATAATCACATCTTCAGGGTCTGTGATTATAATCATAATCATAATCACCCCTCGAAATCACTTGTTTATAATTGTGATTATGCCCAACACTGCTGGTTGTTGAGAAAAGGAAAATTTGAATGCAATCTTACCGACAGGTTGGCTACAGTTCCTGCTCAAAGTGAAAATTGTCATTAAATGTTTCACTATTGTGAAATTTACTCTACTTCAAGCTTGTGGAGGAAATAATTATAAACGCCTAATGATCAATATTCTCAATACCGCCACAAGCAGAAATCTGAATTACCCCGTGCAATTATTTTGAAAACTATCCTGATCTACGCGTAATTTTTTGAAACAGTATAGGCAAGAACTTTTTCAATATAAAATTTTACTATAGAGATTTTTATCATATGTTTTTTTCATTATGAATGTTCCGATTAAGTCACCATTGGTTTTAGTGATGTTTTTTCAATTCTTTATAAAATTCTGTCTTTTTTTGAGTTTTTTTTTCCCAATTTGATACTCATTTCTCGACTCTTGGTTGCAGGGCCGCCACATGGGGGGGACAGCCGAGTACTGTTGTCCCGGGCCCGAGTGCCGCGGGGGCCCGGGCCGGGCTTCGCTAATTGGAAAAAATGTATAGGTTATGAGTTTTTAAAAAGAATGGGGTTTAGAAATATAGAAGGGGGTAGTCTATATTTATTTGAATTGGATCTATATTTTTTTAATGTACATAAACGACAAAACAGATAAAAAAATAGTGCAGTCCCAGAATAGTATATTTCATTAGGAGTCGTAATAAAACTACAAGTACCGAAAGTGACCAAAGGTCACTGCACCGATTGACGTCTTTTATTCTCATTTCGCTCAAAACTCAAGGTGAAAATAATTTTAAAATGTCTAAAGTCCCATAGCAAAGTACTAGAATTTTCAGTCTGGCTCTGAGAAGTGGGGGCCCGTGATCTGGTCCCGGGCCCGGCTCTGAGATGTGGCGGCCCTGCTTGGTTGTTGGGTATCAAATTGTAGGAAATTTCAAAAACAGTGATCGAAAATCATTTATGGTGGTCAACATAAATATATGTGGACAGATTCAATTCTTTTTGTTTTCAATGAAATGTCTTATAGTGATCATTTCAGTTGCTATACTTATATGTTGACTAACAGAAATTTCTTTTATTTTATTGCTAGAAGTTAAAATAATAATATTAACTTCTAGCAATAAAATAAAAGAAATTTCTGTTCGTCAACATATAAGTATAGCAACTGAAATGATCACTAAGACATTCAATTAAAAAGACAAAGCAGCGTCCAGGAATAATTGATCACAGGAACTGCGTCATCTTAGTGCGGTTCCGTATATCTCGAAGAAGTGGAGTAAATTAGGCGTCACAAATAACAGGAAACTGACAGTAGCCAACTTACACAGAAGTGGATAATTCTTAATCCTCATTCTTGAGGAAGGCTGAATAAGTCAATACAATTATGTACTGAAGACGTACTCACTCTTCGACTACTGCACAGAAGGCTCTATTCCAAACAAAGTATACTGTATTTTTGATTTACTAATTTTCAACATCTTCCTGAATATTTTTGTCATAAACCTATTATTGTTAATATTCTTACCTTTTAAGGTCAGATTCGATGTATTGATTGTTATTTCTCTAGTAATCTCTGACATGAACTGCGCCCAACCCATGTCAAATTTTTTACAATGATTTTTCCGATAAACATGCTTTCAACATCAAAGGAATGCACTCGATAAGTCTTCGACTTACAGAATTCTAAAGACATGGCAGTTATTTTTGATATTCCTTTTAAGAATAGGAAGAGGAATAACTTTCTCGAGAGATATTCATATTTTTGATGATAATATACGGTTTCATATTTACCAGTTTTCACACCTAACCTACTTGTTTATTTTATTTACTAATTGAAATTTTACTTTGTATATTATTAATATTTGGTAATTATAAAAAAAAATACTTCTATTTTAGAAATATGTGTGACGTACTCAGTTGCATTAGATAAGTGATATACTTTCAACATTCTTATGAAAAGACTGTTTTATTTAAAGTACAAAGAAAACACAGAATATGTAATATTTTCTTTATGGAATGATATTTGAATGAGGAGTTCAATTTGTCTAATTTTCCCATTAAAAATATTGTTTCTAATCTCACAGATGAGGTGTGCCCGACTGCGTGAGGATTAGTATCGAAGGTTCAAGTGTGTCATTTTAGGATGAAGATTTGAAGACATTTTTTAAAAATATTTTCCATGATTGCAACCTCATTAGCTACTTTTCTTCAGAAGTTCTAAAAGAACTTGACTAAAGTATAAAATAAGTAATGTGGGGGGTGATTGCTTACCATCTCGACGGCTAACTATCTAATCTTCATGATAAGTAATGTGGGCTGATTGCTTACCATCTCGAACGGCTAACTTTCTAATCTTCATGAAAGGTAATGTGGGCTGATTGCTTACCATCTCGACGGCTAACTATCTAATCTTCATGATAAGTAATGTGGGCTGATTGCTTACCATCTCGACGGCTAACTATCTAATCTTCATGATAAGTAATGTGGGCTGATTGCTTACCATCTCGACGGCTAACTATCTAATCTTCATGATAAGTAATGTGGGCTGATTGCTTACCATCTCGACGGCTAACTAGCTAATCTTCATGATAAGTAATGTGGTATTTAACCCTTTAACAAACACATTTCGCTAGCTCTGTTAGAATTGTTTTAATTTACATTTGGGGGTCTGGGGGGCAACCATTTACTAAATATGAACCCAGTCTATTAAAAAAAAATTGTACTCATGAATAGGGGATAGGCTGCATATTCGTCATTCCGCATATTCCCTTGCTCATTCCAGGCATCCAGAACCCCCCCATTGGCAATGTCCGAAACGTCGCCAAGCCTAAGTCGTAAAGACTGGTTCATTTGATGGCGTTAATGACCCTAAGGTTGGCACGCCTTAAAAAAAATGAATTATTACCTACTTTGAAATGATTTCCGGATAAGATGAGTAATCCAGGGAGCTAATAATGCACGGCCAACACTGACTGGCTGGGGAGCGAGTGGCCGAATATTCGGTCACTTTCGTCATATCTCGCCTCCTCAGACCTGAGAGCTCTTAATACTATTTTCTGGCATACCCCGACATCAAGCGGGAAGTATTGGAACCAATCTTGCCTCACTCACGTTTTTTTTTTAATTTCGTCGGGCAGAGGCCGCGTAATCGGCCCTTGCCCATTAAGGGGTTAATATTCTGTCTGTTTGTGGTCCCTCCCTTTCAAGTTTTGTTTACATGTTTTGTTTATTATAGCATTAAATACACTTCTATTTACCATGTTTTGGTAGGTGAAACTTATGTATTCTTGTGCTGAAATTTCTTTTGAAATGGATCACCCAAGATACCACTTATGCCATATTATGCTTTGAGAATTCGATAACTTATCGAAACTTCAACTTATCGAAAACTTGTAGAACTATATGGCGAACATGCCATTAGTGAGTGACAAGTGCAGCGTCGCTTAGAACGATTTTGAACGGGAAACGGCAAGCTTGAAGACGAGCGTCGTACAGGTCGACCAACAGAGCTTGACGACCAACTCCTGCAGGCTACTGTAGAAGGAAATCCTGTTGTAACAGTAGAAGAGCTAGAAAAACTTGGATCAACACTTCCTACAGTCCACCGACATTACTTATGGGATGACCTGATATTTATAGAAAATAAATGTATAAGTTTAATATAAATTCTAATCGGAAAATAGAAGATTACCTGTCATTTTCTTTGAATATGCTTCTATCAAAGGAAACCTCCATACTCTGTCTCCTGTGACGACTCCTGCCTTCCTTAATTCTTCCCACATTTTTGGAGAATTTGTAAAAACACCTGTAAGAATTCCACCTAATGCTATTCTCATCGCACCTAAAAACAAAAATGTATTTCTCAGTTTTATATTTTAGTAGTTATTTAAAACATAAAGATTGTGTTTTTGATTAACCGTAGTACCAGTTAATGTTGCAATGTCTAAAGTTAGATACGGATTAAAACCAGAAGCATAGCACAGGGCGTCAGCTAAAATCAAGCGTCCCTCTGCATCAGTATTGTCTACTTGAATATACTTTCCGTTCATCGCTTGCACAACATCTCCTGGTTTTGTTGCACTTCCTGATGGCATATTTTCACAGAGAGGAGTTAATCCTGAAAAATAAAAATTACCTCATATTAAATATCGAGGTTATATCACAGTAAATAATGGACTTTTTTTTTATTTGAGTATTCGGGCTGCGTCTCAATCAAGTATTTTTTAATCCTTAACTTTATCTCTAAACCAGGCACACCTCAAATCTACTACTCAAACATTACTATTATTATTACTATACTGCTCAATCACATATTAACCCAAAAATTATAGAGGATTTAAATTCTCAAGCTTTGATGAGAAGCCTTGTAGCCTATTTGGTTAAGGCACCTGTCTGGAGAGCAGAGGAATTCCGTTCAATTTCAGCATGCCAGGTTAATTTTTCTGCAGTTAAGTTTTGTGAATTAACACACTGACAGAGTAATATACTTTGGTTTAATAAAACAATCGGAAGCAAGTATGGCTTAGTGTAGAGCACTCAACTCATGTTCTGTAGTGCCAGAGTGGCGATCTGTCTTCCCAGATCGCCCCTAGGATCACACAACCTTTAATGGGTACCTGCAAAGAAGAAAATCAGGTGGCCCCACACACCTATTGTATCATAACATAAAGAATTAGGTACCGCTAACTGACCCTCAGAGCTTTTGAGGCCTGACAAAGAAGTACATTAATTTCCAACTATTTACAAAAATGCTTTCATTCATTTACGAATTCATTAGATTCCTGACAGCTAGAGATCCTGGATAGAATGTAAAACTCCCAAGTCCTTCGGCCTTTCTGAAGATGCTTTGCTAGCTAAGTGAGTAGTATTTAGCTTTTGAGTGTACAGATCTCATTATGGTCCTGTTTCAACAATTTATACATTTAATTAATAGAGGAAACATGTTGGCTGTTAGAATTAAGGCGTGAACACTTTTAGCCTAGGGCTATGGGTTCAATACCCTAGGGAAGTGGGGTGCCTTTTCTTTTTTTCTTTATCCTTGCTACAAATGGGCTACATTAATTTTTAAATAAATAATCAATATAAATTTCAAATACTTACCAATAACATTTATTGGCAATTGGAGTTGCGCTATCGCCTTCATTACTCCCATAACACAAGCAGCACCGGCCATGTCTGCTCTCATCTCTTCCATTTTTGCTGGTGGTTTTAAACTAATGCCACCGGTATCAAAAGTTACTCCTTTGCCTGGTTGAATAAACAATAAAAGTTACTTGTGGATCCTGCCTTCAAAGACAAGGGTTTTAAAACATAGAGATCAATACATATGTACATATTTTAAACTTAAATTATTCCTCAATTTTTAAATCTAATAAAAGAAAATATAAAAAAGATTACAAACCAACAAGCACGACTGGATCTTTTTCTTTCTTTCCACCAAAGTACCTCATTTCAAGGAACTTTGGTGGTTCAATAGAACCCCTGGTGACAGAAAGGAATGCTCCCATATTTTTTTCTTCAGCCCATTTTTTATCATAAACGCAGACCTCGACTCCATGATTGACTAACTCCTTTTCTGCCTTCTGCAGACAAAGAAAGAAACTGGAATCTATTAATCCATTTTTAGAAACTTGCGAAGAAAGTATTAGCCTAATAAAATTGACTGGCTAATTTAAGTAAATTCAACTCAAGTTTTGATTTATTTTAAATAATAAGAGAGGAGTTAGTCAGTTCTAAAACATAATATATAGACTGTTTAAAAAAGCGAAGAGGGAGATTGATTGAAGACTCAAGCGGGAATAATTAGGATATTGGAGGAGGATATTTTTAAGAATTATTTGTTGTTTTTTGAGTTGCTTAACCCAAAAATGATGAATTTCCAATATATTGGTGGTGAGCGGCTTTGGCCCAAAGGGCGAAGTATAAATAACTGGTGCATGCATTTCTTGCCCATCATATTAGAGTGTCATCGGTGAGACTTTCGGAAGAAGATATATCCCAGCCTAGTCTTTCTTCGACTTCAGGAAGTGTTGCCGAAAAGCGTGCCAAGGATTCCTAGGAAGGCAGCAAGGTTTTTCAAAAGCGTAAACCTATGTGGTCCACAAGGGGTTTTAATGGAAGGAGGTCCATCTTCCATCAAAACCTGTGTTGACCTTCCTTCTATCAAAACTCTTGCAGACCTTCCTTCTGCTAAATCCTTGTGGACCTTCCTTCCATCAAAACTCTTGCAGACCTTCCTTCTGCTAAATCCTTGTGGGCCTTCCTTCAATCAAAACCTGTGTTGACCTTCCTTCTGCTAAATCCTTGTGGACCTTCCTTCCATCAAAACTCTTGCAGACCTTCCTTCTGCTAAATCCTTATGGACCTTCCTTCAATCAAAACCTGTGTTGATCTTCCTTTTATCAAAACTTTTGTGGACCTTATTTCCATCCTTCAG
Source organism: Gonocerus acuteangulatus (assembly GCA_946811695.1). Lineage (NCBI taxonomy): Eukaryota > Metazoa > Arthropoda > Insecta > Hemiptera > Coreidae > Gonocerus > Gonocerus acuteangulatus. Next base: position 5,906,675 of record OX328128.1, on the reverse strand, counting down.
GACTCCTCTTCATTATTTTTATATTCTTAACTAGCTGGTGTACGCATAGAAATACCACACTTTCTCTGTTTTTAGTATTCAGAAAATATCCATCAATTCTGTAGCACTCGAAGAACGGTACAGTAAATTTTAATCAATGGCAGTAGTGGACTGACCTAACTGAACATATAAGACTAGGCAGTGCTATCTTTCCCTCCCTAGCCACTGTCTATATTTGTTTTCATGTTATCTTATAGTTAATACTTACAAATTACTCAAGTGTTTAAAACTTTGGTTTAATTTAAAGCCTGTGTCTAATACAAGGGCAGGTAGATATAATAAAAACATTTCTAAGGTATACCATAAGCCATGGTTGAATCCTTAGCGGACAAAATTTCATCACATCTATAGTCAAGCAGAAATATATATTCAAGGATGGTCATTGATGTATCAAGTGGAAATATATCATGAAATTGATAATCATCAGTTGATTCTGTGCAGCACAAAATTATTATTATATGTATATACAATACAATATACGGGGACCTGGGCCCTTCGCCCTTATTCACTGCGACCCCATTGGATCTATTGTGATTTGCGTCCCTGTCTTACTCCCTTTCCAACTTACAGCTCCTCACATATAGCTTGAGCTCCTTGGGAGTAGCCTCGGCTATGTCCTTGGGCGTAGCAATTGCCTTCCCTATGTGCACTAGCCTGTTGTAGGCCAACGCCTCACATTCGCAGAGGACGTGCTGTGAGGTTTCCTCTTCTTCGAGGCACCAGCGACATGTAGGGTCCTCTATTAGTCCCATCGTGCACAGGTGTTTTCTTAGCGGACCATGTCCAGAGAGAAGTCCGACTATCCTTCTTAATTCTACTCTTGTTAGTTGAAGGAAATACCCTGCCCTATCTTTCGAGATCCGGACAAGTAGCTTTGCCTGCCTCATACCTGGCTTAGCCTGCCAATTCTTTTGAATTTCTTCTTGTTCCCAGGCATTTACTACCTTTTTGACAAAGCTTTTTGAAACACCGAAGAACGGCTCAGGACCATGAAGTATCTCCTCCGATCCCTTTCTTGCCAGCTCATCGGCCATCTCATTGCCCTCAATGCCCTCATGTCCTGGCACCCACACAAGCGTAACCCTGTTACGCCTGCCCAGATCACTTAGGGCACTGTGGCAATCAAGCACTAATTTCGAGGAGACACTATGCGATGCAAGTGCCTTAAGTGCAGCTTGACTATCACTATTAATTCGTATTCTTTGCCCTTTAACACCTTTTTTAAGATTTTCCCGGGCTGCGATCTCAATCGCATGAACTTCCGATTGGAATACAGTGGCAAAGGATCCAAGAGCTATGGCTATTTCTGTTCTGGGACCATATACCCCTGCACCAGCCCTCTCATCCTTTAAGGAGCCATCCGTGTGCCACATCAGTGAGTCTCTTTGGAGACTTTCCTGTCCTTCCTCCCAGCTCTGTCGACTGGGTATGACAACACTGAACTGCTTGTCGAAGACAAGTGTCCGTGTCGTCTCATCCGACCGGGTGAGGCATAAATCGCTCTCTTTTAGTCTTTGCAAAATCCTGAGATGTCCCCTAGTCTCATCCTTGCTCACTTTGAGGGACTGAATTCTCAGTGCACCAATCAGTGCCTCTCTCTTGATGCGGATAGCCAGCGGTGTTAATCCTATAATTGCTTCCATCGCTGCAGTAGGGCACGTCCTGATTGCCCCTGTGATTCCCAGGCATGCTAGCCTTTGGACTCTTTCTAGCCTGCTGGCTGCGGTCTTCTCCTCAGTTTTTGTCCACCAGACTAGTGCTGCGTATGTTACCATAGGCCTTACTACAGCAGTGTATAGCCAGAGGAACATCCTCGGACTCATACCCCAGGTCTTTCCACAGAACCTGTTACAGGCCCATAAAGAGACCTTCGCCTTCTCAATCTGTTTATTGAGGTGCAAATTCCAAGTGAGCCTTCTATCCAGTGTTATTCCCAGATATTTGATCTCATTTGTGACCAGTACAGGAGACCCCTCCACCAGGATAGGTTCCATATTCAGATTCCTTTTCCTAGAGAAAGGGACTACCTTAGTCTTTTCAGGGTTAACAGTTAACCCAAGATTACGGCACCATCTCATAATCATTCCTAGTGCCAGCTGCATACGTTCCTTTAGGACATGCGGAAATCTCCCTCTTACTAAAACCACTACATCATCCGCATATCCTATTACTTCGTATCCAGCTTCGGAGAGAGTTCTAAGGAGGGAGTCCACCACCATTGTCCACAGCAGGGGTGATAAAACACCTCCCTGGGGTCAGCCTCTAGTTGCCCTTATTCTTGTGGAGACCCACCCCTTCCTTGCTCTGATTCGCCGGCTTCCCAGCATAGCCCTGACCCATCTTCTGAGGATGAGCTCAGCACCAAACTCCTTGGTAGCCTCCTCTATGGCTGCATATGAGGTATTGTCAAAGGCACCCTCTATATCCAGGAATGCACATAACGCAATTTCCTTGTTCTGAAGTGATTCCTCTATTTTTCCCACTAGATAATGCAGGGCAGTTTCTGTTGATTTGCCCTTTTGATACACAAACTGCTGGGCATGCAGAGGATGCCTTCCTAAGAGGTCCTCTCTGATGTGCATGTCCACTACCTTCTCCATCGTTTTCAACACGTTGGAAGAGAGACTTATAGGTCTATAGGATTTAGGTAAGTCCAGGGGCCTTGTTGGTCCCTTTGGTATAAAGATCACATCCGTGTCCCTCCAGAGACAGGGGATGTATCCATGCGCATAGCTTGCCTGAAACATGGCTGCTAGAATGCCTGCAAGCTTTTCTTTCCCATGGATTAGCTGAGCAGGGATAACACCATCTCCTCCAGAAGCCTTGTACGGCTTGAAGGTCCCTATTGCCCACTTTACCTTTTCAATTGTAAAGATTTTCTTGGCTGCTTGGAGCATCCATTTGTTTGCATTTTCATGCCCCCGAGGCTCATCTGTCTCCTCTGTTACGTCTGAGCAGTCTGGAAAGTGGGTCACTAGTAGCTCCCTAACTGTCTCTTCCAGGTTACTCGTGATCGTCCCATCGGGTCTCTTTAGCAGTCCCATCTCATTTGTGTGCCTTTTGGCAAGCACTTTCTGTAGCCTAGCAGCTTCTGGTAGGCTACTAACATCTTTGCAGAAATTTCTCCAGGTCCTTCTCTTAGCCTGCCTGATTCCTTTGTTATACTCCGTCAGGGACTGTTTATAGTCCCTCCAATTACCATTTTGTTTTGCCCGATTGAAAAGCCCCCTGGCCTTTTTCCTGAGCTTTTCTAATTCGCTGTTCCACCATGGTGGCTCCTTTTCTTGCCTTTTAATCCTTGGCGGGCAGCTAATTTCAAACGCCTCATGCATGGCGTTGTGGATTTTTACAGAGGTTCTTTCCAGTTCCTCTGTAGTACCCACTGCTAACTCCTCTCCTTCATACTCTTCTAGGAGTATGTTGCCGTAAAGGGTCCAGCAGAAATATCAAGTCAAGTCAAGCAGAAATATATATTCAAGGATGGTCATTGATGTATCAAGTGGAAATATATCATGAAATTGATAATCATCAGTTGATTCTGTGCAGCACAAAATTATTATTATATGTATATAGAATATTATAAATATAGAAAATATGATGTCAATGAAAAAGTACCTGAGCAAATATAGATGGAGTCATATGGTTTGACGGGCTTTCGGCAAGGTCCCTTACTAAGTTCTGTGCTTTTGCTAAAACTAAACCTTTCTCCCATGATCCTCTGCAAGATTAATTAAACTATATTAGCAATAATCCTAGATCAAATACAATTCAATAAAATACAATTCAATGAGGTAAAACATTACAAGATAGGAGTAAAATGTTTTCCTTCTTTACTAAATGAATAAAATATCATACCAGTTTTCTTTAAAAATATATAATGTGTTCAATGTTTTAATAAGTGAAGTCTGACTACAAAATGTATTGAATGGTTTTGACAGATTTTAAAAAGTCCTTTTTTAGCCCCCCCCCCAAATTTTGATTTAATTGGTAAAAATGTGTCACTTTGTTTTTGAAAAGTTTTATTGAGCCATCATAATATGTTTCTATATGTATATGTATATATATGCGGCTTTTGTATTCTTGACCTTACTGCGCATTAGAGAGATAGTGTGAACAGTACTCTGCCTGGTTTTCCCGTTTTCAGGCCCTTGTTAAAGGTTAGGTGGGCCTAAAGGCTGTCTGCTACCCTCATTACAAAGCCTGCATGACGACAAAAGAAGATAACAATCTTTCGGCCGGACTCAGGTCCTCCGGAACATCAGACGAATACTTGACCATTCAGCCAATCTCCCAAGGATTAACTCGATTATTTTAGCTCGATTGACTGGAGAGTTTTACTGTTAAGGTATTTCAATTTTGGCAGGATGCTCCATTCCCAAAGCAGTTGGTCGATGGCCGAGTCAAACCTTCGATTATTGGACATCATACATACACAAAGCTAGTTCTAATTTTGGTAAATATTTCTGAATAAGGAGCTTGCACTCAAGACAAAGAAGCTTTAGACATGATAGGGAAATTGTTTTTTTAATAAAGTCGGAGTCCTTAATGATGTAGGTACTTAACTGATCAAATAAATACAAAATTTTATCATATTTATAAAAATTAAAGTAAGTTTATATAATTTATTTGTAAATATAATTTCTTTTTAAAATAAAAAGTATGCATACTTACTTATCACTTATATTGTAACTGGAAACTTTAGGGAATTTCTTCCTTTTCTTAGGTTCGCGGAATTCTTGATAAGCCCATAGACTTAAAGCTGCTCCTTCAGCTGCAGCTGTAGCATCTGTCAGACTTTCAATATGTACATCTGACACTTCAACTTCTTGTAAACTTCGACATCCGACTTGAAAAATCAAACGTACAAAATTAAATGTGTTACAAAATGATATGGAGTTTGGAGCTCTACTACTAGGTTATTTGCGCCTTCCAATATATTGGTTCGAAAAGGTTTGGGTTCTTTTATAAATGTTTGATTTAGGTATTTAATTAAATTTTGAGACGTCTGTGAGTTAGTGGGATAGGTGTAGTTCTTTGCCCATGTGTAATGGTGTTTCTTTCCTGTTTTCCACGTTGGAGTAACCCTCCATCGTGGTAGTTTATTTAAAGTACGAGTGCCATCCTTGTGTAATGGTGTTATGCTTTGTTTAGTTACAGATTGTTAAAAATAATTAGTTACAGATTATATAATTTATTAGTTAAAGACCATTACAATCATTATCTTAAAATCCAATATGGCAATTATAATTTAAACCAAGACTATTATAATTTAAACTAAGACTATATAATTTAAACTAAGACTATGGCAATTACAATTTAAATTAGGAGAATTATAATAAAATTAGACTAATTACAATCTTTTCGTAAATTGATTTTTTTTTAATAATTTTTTTTTATTATTATTTTTTATTTATTTTTTCATATATTTTGCAGGAGGTTTGCATCCTTAAGGAATGACATTAAGAGGGGGATTATTTTGGTTGAATCAGAGAGAACTTCCTTTAATGATCGTGGCAGATGGTGATTTTTAAACAGGTTTTCGTACCGGGGGCATTCTTCAAATATATGGACTACGGTTATTTGTTTGTTACATCGGCAGATGCACGACACTGGCAGCCAAGAGGTATCTGCACTTCGGGACTGCGATAATTGATGATCCAAGGAGGACACCGGAGATGAACATTACAACTCTAAGGGTACGTTCATGGTGAGGATTGAGTATGCGATGCTACGATAGCTACTCCGATGAGCGCTGCTCCGATGTATTCTACATCGATGGAGGGTGTTCATGCTGACTCACCCTTGCATTGGTGCTTGCTGGGAGTAAAGTAACCTTCAACAGTGAATTAGCTTTTGTTTATGAAAAAGCTCTGTTTATGTTAGTGAGAAAAAATGAGCCTTTACAATTAGTTCGCGATGTTCCTGACAAAGAAAAAGGGGGTACTTACGTATTAGCGTCAAAGCAGGTTAAAGAGGCGGGTCTCGTTCAGAGATCTGGATCATGGATAACGCATTTCTATTGGTCAATCACTATCAGAGATATCATCTATTGTGTTTATAGTAGCCATCTTGTTCCCTTTGTCTTTTTAATGCAATTCATTTGTGCTTTATTTACCCACGCAATTGTTGTTGTTTTTTTTTGTTACACGTTTTCAGTTTCTGTGCGAGATAGCGACATCAGAATAGCTAGGATGAAAGCTACTTTTTCGAAGCGATGCCAAATTGTTTATCAGTCCATTATCCAGCGAAAAACCATCCTTGATCTATATTATCAACGAGTTGGATTGACTAGAGTTTAGATATAATCTTGAGCGAGCGTAGCGAGCAGAAACGCATAGAAATTATGCTATTAATATAAGTGCTACGCGTTTTCGCTAGCTAAAGGTTATATCAAAACTCTAGTTAACCTAAATCGTTGATAATCCCGTCGCCATATTGGCGAAATCTGATTTGACTCCTTGATCCAGATCTCTGACACGGTGTAGATCCAGTTCTCTGAGACCCGGCTCTTTAACCTGCTTTGACGCTAATACGTAAGTACCGAAAAAGGGATTGGTTTCTTATTCTGAAAAATTAATGGAATCCTATTAATTTTAGCGAGTTAGATAGACTAGAGTCGCTTAAATTAATATAATTCTATTAATTGCGAGTTGGATTGGCTAGAGTTTTCTTATATCTTCTTGAGCGAGTGGAGCGTAGCGTAGCGAGCGGAAACGCATATCATGTAATGCTTAATAAAAGTAAAAGATCCAAAAAAGAGAGAGAGAAAAGGAATAAAATATGTTTGTTTACAAATATCGTTGTTTGTTATCCTTCATAACCTGCAAAATAGTCAACTTTAATGCTTAATAACTTTTTTCATAGTTGAGAGAATTGATTTTGATCATATTAACCTTTTTATTAATAAATATTACTTGTCATTATCTAATATGAATTATAAACGTAGATAACGAGTCAAGTAGTAATAGATAACCAGAAAAAAACCTGTGAGCTAATCAGTAAGCTTATCAGCGAGTACGAGTAACTGTTATAAATCACTACTGTTACTTCAAACGTAACTGCATGTGGTCTTCGCAAAAAGACCCAATTTTCTTTCATCTCGACAAAAAATCTCGACGAAATAACCAAAAAAGAATAATCACACAAGATGAAGTAATGAGAGAGGGTAGGTGACCTGGGCACTAGAGTCCTTTTGAAGGAATCAATCACAGTCAGGCCCACATCGCGGCTTCCCTCCTCACTGCGAGGAGAAAACAAAATATTTGTTCTTCCCCGCGGTCACTGCGCGGGTGCGAGAATAGCATCGGAAGTAAGGATCGTCACTATGAACACTCCCACCTTAATACATGTGTTTGTTTTACATCGGGGCAGCGCTCATCGGAGTAGCTATCGTAGCATCGCACAATGAAACCTCACCATGAACGTACCCTAAGGAGGTTCATTTCTGATACGGGTCTGGAGTAGTAACAGAACGACAAGCGGGTGGCACAATAGGCCTTGTAGGCCTCGGAGCGGTTCCTCGGTTAGCCGGGCATCTGGTCTCTAATCTAATCTACATCGGTTGCATTTTGGAGGATCTTCTTTTGTAATAAGGTGAGAATGGGTTAAGCGAGTGTGTCCGATTCGTAAACGCCTTAGTGCTGTTTCATGTCTTCTTATTTCCTGATATGATGTTTTCCATGTTTGGAGTGGGTTTGAAATTTTGTAGTTTGTTATTGGTGACCTCTGACCACATTTTTGTCCATTCATCTGAAGCTTGTTTTTTTAACCCAGGAGTATATGTCTGATTTGGTAGTGATTGTAGTCGGTTCTTTCTCGGATAGACCAAGCTTCCTTTGCTGCTTGGTCTGCAAGTTCATTGGGGGCAATCCCAATGTGTGATGGAATCCAGAGTAGTTCTACTTCTTTTCCTATGGATTTAAGGGTGTTGAAGTAGTAGTGGATTCTATTTATTAGGTGGTTGTCGGTATATAGGTTCCGTATTCCATATATTGCAGATAGTGAGTCAGTACAGATGGTGAATTTGTTGGATGGGTAGCTAGTGATTTGATACAGAGCGTAGCAGATAGCTGCTAGTTCTGCTGTTTAGATACTGCAATGTTCCTGTAGTTTGTACTTGTATGTTTGTTGGAATATTACTGCGGAGCCTATATTATTGCCAATATTCGATCCATCTGTGTATACTATTGTTTTCTCGGGATTGACTGATATTATTTCTTGGTATTGCTGCTTCATTACATACGGTGTGGTTGTGGTTTTATTTCTGTTGTGGAGCCGTAGTATTACTCTTGGTTATTCTTGGGTCCAGGGGGATATGAGAAAATTAGGTGACAGACTATTGTTTATGTTTTTCATTTGTTCAATTATTTTCGTTGTTGGTTTGTTTATATTTTGGATTATATATATATATGATGATTTGAAGGCGGGGTTTCTTGGGTGAAAGGAGAGCCTGCTGATGTACTGGCTGGATATTCGCTGTCTTCTGAAGGTTAGCGCTGGAACGTTCGCTTCTGCACAGAGGCTTAGAACAGGGCTAGTTATGAATGCACCCGTTGCTAAGCGTATGCCAGTATGGTGTACGGAGTCGAGGAGAAGAAGATGGCTAAGGCTGGCTGAGCTATATACTGAACTGGCGTAATCAAGTTTAGAAAGGATGAGGCTTTTGTATATTTGGATTAACCTTGCTCTATCTGCACCCCATGAGGTGGCTGCTAGGACTTTTATGAGTTTGAGCATATTGAGGCAGGATTCTTTTAGTTTGATTATGTGGGGCAGCCAAGTAAGTTTGGTGTCTACAGTCAAACCAAGGTAGGTCCATTGATTGGTAAAGGATAGGTGTTGGTTGTTGAATTGGAGTTGTGGTGGTAGGCTAGGTTAGTTTTTCTTCGAAAAGAGAATACATTTGGTCTTGTCTGGTGAAAATTTGAAGCCAGTTTCCTGTGACCGTTGGTGGAGTTTGTTTAGACCATTTTGTAGGATTTTCTGCATTCTTATGGGGTCGGAAAATGGTAATAGGAAAAATAAGTCGTCAACAAAAAGGCATGCTTTGATGCTTTTCAGAGTTAGAGCTCTTTGGATGCTGTTTATGGCTATTACGAACAATGTTCCGCTGAGAACACTCCCTTGGGGGATTCCATTCTGCATGCATGTTTTCTTGGATAGTGTGTTTCCTATTCGGACTTGGAAATTGCGGTTAGTAAGGAAATTTTGGATGAAGCGTGATAGGGAGCCTTGAATACTCCATTCTTTCGTCTGTTTGAGTATTCATGGTCTCCAGGTAGTATCGAAGGCCTTCTCTAGATCGAAGAATACGCCAATACATAATTTTTTATTAGCGAAGGCGTTGAGGACTTCGGCTTCTAAGGTGACTAGCAGAGTTGGGCAAACGTTAGCGCGCGCTAAAAGCTGATACCTCTCCGCTAATTTAGCGAAACTGTAGAAAGCCAGCGCTAATAATTAGCGGTTAGCGGCGGCAGTGCGCTAACCGCTAATCTATTTATGAAATATCGTAATTGCTAATAGCTTAAGCTATAATTACAACATTTTGTCATCTCAAAATTCACTTCCGGTCTGCTCTGAGCAACCTCTCTCATGTTCCACTTCCGCTTCAATCTACAGGATTTCCGATCACATGAATGTCAATTTCGGTTTCTTCCGGTCGACACATGCCTATCACTGGGTAACTCCTGTTCGATCTGGCTCACTTCCGGTCACTCACAGACAATGGCACACTCTGACACTCCTTAATCTAGGTTACTTCCGGGCCTATATTCATCCCTGGGTCGTTTCCGGAAGTACAGTACAGTATAGACAGGAGGTAAACCGGCAGTGACCCGGAAGTAATTGTAAGCAACCGGAAGTGGCCAAAAGTTGTCCAGATTCTTCCGGAAACTGCCCAGGAGTAATTTTGTTGACCCGGAAGCCATTTTAAGAACCCGGAAGTGAAACCGGAAGTGGTCTAAAGTTGCCCAGATTTATCCAGAAACGGCCCGCGGGTAATTTAGGTTACCCAGAACTCATTTTGAGAACCCGGAAGTGAATCCGGAAGTGGTCAAAAGCTGCTCAAATTCGCCCGGAAATGCCCCAGGGATTCTAAGTTTGGCGTGAGGGTCACCAAAATTATCCCTGACTGTTTCTTGAACTATCTGGGCAACTATTGACTACTTCCGGTTTCACTTCCGGGTTATCAAAATGGCTTGAGGGTCACCAAAATTACTCATGGACAGTTTCCGGATGAATCTGGACAACTTTTGGCCACTTCCGGGTTCTCAAAATGGATTCCGGATCACCAAAATTACTCCTGGACAGTTTCCGGATGAATCTGGACAACTTTTGGCCACTTCCGGTTTCACTACCGGGTTCTCAAAATGGCTTCCGGGTCACCAAAATCATTCCTGGATAGTTTCCGAATGAATCTGGACAACTTTTGGCCACTTCTGGTTTCACTTCCGGGTTCTCAACATGGCTTCCGGGTCACCAAAATTACTCCTGGACAGTTTCCGGATGAATCTGGACAACTTCGGTCCACTTCCGGTTTCACTTCCGGTTGCTTACATTTACTTCCGGGTCACTGCCGGTTCACCTCCGGTCTATCATGAGTGCCTGGAAGGCCCTGGGGTACATCCGGAAACGACCCAGGGATGAATACAGGTCCGGAAGTAACCTAGATTAAGGAGTGTCAGAGTGTGCCATTGTCTGTGAGTGACCGGAAGTGAGCCAGATCGAACAGGAGTTACCCAGTGATAGGCATGAGTCGACCGGAAGAAACCGAAATTGACATTGATGTGATCGGAAATCCTGTAGATTGAAGCGGAAGTGGAACAGGAGTGAGGTTGCTCAGAGCAGACCGGAAGTGAACGTTGAGGTGACAAAATGTTGTAACTATAGCTTAAGCTATTAGCAATTACGATATTTCATAAATAGATTAGCGGTTAGCGCACTGCCGCCGCTAACCGCTAATTATTAGCGCTGGCTTTCTACAGTTTCGCTAAATTAGCGGAGAGGTATCAGCTTTTAGCGCGCGCTAACGTTTGCCCAACTCTGGTGACTAGGAGATCGAGGGTGGAGCGGCATTTCCTTAGACCGCATTGTATGTTGGTTACGAGATTATTTTCTTCCAGTATCCAGAGAAAGCGTTTATTAGTTATGGAGAAGTATTAGGTATGGAGTCCAGTATGCCCTAAAGTTAATTTGCAATAAAAAGGGGATAACAAATGTTAATTTCGTCTGGTGGTGAATTTCAGAGGCCAGGCCTTATAGTAAGATATCTGGCTGCAAGATTACTACCTTCATCGAGTATTTGAACAAAATCTAATTCATGAAATTATGAATGACTGAATTTACTTTTGACAGGTTGCCTACCAAAAATTAAAAATGTTCATTTTTAAATAATAACAATAAAAATAATCTTTAAATTACCTGCTGCAGCCGATCTAATAATTTCCTTCCGTTCATCAATGTCTTCGCTGGGATTGTATCCGGCTTTTTCGCTCCCGATTCCAACAACAGCCACAACATCGAAATCAGGAGATGCTTTATAAAATAGCCTACTGCTTCCTTTCTTTATTCCCGAGCTGAAATAAATAATTAAATGGTTCCTTTATGTTGTATTTAGAGAATTCATAGAATGGCCTTCCAGTCACAGACAAAACAGAAGAGAAGAAGTAGTACTAACTAGACTCAGAATTGGACATACACGAATAACACACGAGTACTTAATGACTAAAAAAGAAAAGCCTACATGTAATAAATGTAACACCGAACTAACCGTAAAACACATACTAACAGAATACCGACAACGTCAAAATCTAGACTTACCGTATGACATGACCGAATTACTTACTGACAGCAGTCCACACATACGTAGTAAGGTCCATAAGTTTCCGGCCTGGGATAGAAGGAAAGGTGAAAGAAAAAAACTGGTTTCACTGTTTTTCAATATATTCTCCTCTAAGTTCAACACACTTAATACAACGCTTTGGCAACATTTCTAAACCATGAAAAAAATAATTTTCTTCTTTGTTAAAAAAATGTTCTTCCACTGCTGCTTGGAGCTCTTCGTCGGTGTTAAATCGCCTTCCACGAAGGCTGTAGGGTGGATGAGAGATTTCTTGGAATCCACAGTCCTTCACAGCGGCCTCGGAAATCAATGCTGTGTGGACAGAGGCATTGTCGTGAAGGAGGCGGACACCTCTGCTTAACTTCCCTCGCCTCTTCTCTTTAATGGCGTCTCGTAACCGGTGAAGTAGGGCTGCATAATACTCACCATTCATTGTGGTATTCCTTTCTTTAAAATCTATCACTAGTATTCCTTCACAGTCCCAAAAAATTGTGGCCATTACCTTTTTTGTTGACTGCGTGACTTTTGCCTTTAAAGGAGGCGCTTCTCCTGGTCTTCTCAATTTTGCCCTTTCTTTCACTGTGGAATACTCTGGGGGAGGACTGCCCGTATACACAATCCAAGCGCTCTTTAATTTGCGCAGGAGTAAGACCCTCTTTACAAAAGAATTTAATTACCGCACGGTACTCGAGTTTGAACATTGTAAGAATGGATGGGGAGTTTCCTTCAAGGCTGGACACTGACTGACAAGACTGAGGAAGTGCGGGCGATGGGTATGGAGTGTGCAGGTCCCGGCACGTTTGAAGGAGGGGAAGCAGGACAGGCCGGAAACTTATGGACCTTACCTCGTACCAGCAATCCTTACACACCTCAAAACTATTAATATGTATGGGAAAATTTAACACTTTAAATTTTTTTTTTTTTTTTTTTTTTTTTTTTTTTTTTTTTTTTTTTTTTTTTTTTTAAACCCCATCTCAATATTATATTCAAACAATTGCAATAAAAAACATAAGAAAGGTATTGCGCCACTTGGTAAACTGTAAAGAACGATAACATGTAATTAATGAATTAGTAACTATGTCTAATTGTGTAATCCGATTGATCAACCAGATGTATATAAATAATACCATTTGTTTATATATATATATATATATATATTGTTTGTTTTTAAATGTATATATGTATACCATTTGTCTTTAGATGTATATATTTTTTCATTTGTATATACCATTCGTTTTTAGATGTAAATATATTGTCATTTCTATATACCATTTGTTTATATATATATATATATATATATATATATATATATATATATATCCCATTTGTTTTTAGATGTATATATGCAATAACTGTTTGGAGCGAAACGCCTTAGATGCGCATAGATGCTCATAAATAAAAAGTCCGACTCGCAGGAACTGCATCATCTTAGCGCGGTTCCTGTTCATATCCCTATTGTCATTTGAAAAGCTTAGAATAGAAACAGATAATATTTTTTCCATGAAGAGGAAGACCAAGGTTGACAGTTAAGTAACCATTGTGGATAATATTTTCCTCGGCCTTTGTTCAAAGGGTTTTATGGCTTTACCTGGTCGGGTCCGCCAGACCCTAGAATCCTCTTCTACCGATACTTCATTTCATACGTTTCAAGGAATTGGAAAATATCAAAAATTTTCACATATTCCTGTGTTCTTTTACTATAGTAATAATTCTACAAATAAAATCAATTGAAAAATAAAATAAAATAAAACCAACAGCATGAAGGCAATTGAAAATATTCAAAAGACGTCATCGAATCTCTTTCTCTTGGCAAGCTATATTTCTAACAATGAGTTTTTCTTATTTTACCTAATCTGTTTTATTGTCAAATACATTACCCAAGTATAAGCAATTAAAAAATAACAAGGAATAAAAACAGACAAAAAGAACTGTTCGAATAAACGAAATCAATTACTTCAAAGTTTAAGCACTTATTTCTCCGATTGACATCACCTAATCAAAAATTGTTACAGAATCTTTTTTGTAGAGAATTTGTAAAGCTTTCAGATAATTCCTATCCACTTATCACGATTTCCCAACCGTGTTCGAGATATTAATGAAATTATACGAAGTTCCCAAAACTTTTCATGTCTGTTCATAAAATATTTTATTCTAACCCTTCCTTAACTCCAAACGTAACCAAAAGTTTAACATGTTAGTTTTGATGAAATTCAAACATGCAAAAAATGTTTCAACTGAATCCCATGATTCCAAGTACCCAAACCAAAAACTATATTCAACAACTATTTTTCCAATTTTCTCGAAAACGGTTAAAGCTATCGCCTTGAAAATGGTTTCATTCGTTTTTCTTGGCCAAGAAGCCTATAAAACGAGTACTTACAAGCATATGAACTCAAACACGTAAGCGTTACGATTTTTTTTTGCGCGAATTTCTCCCCAATCGCCATCTTCCAGAGAGCGGATTTTGCTGGTTAACGAACTTGACCTTTCAAATTGGACGACGGATTTTTGTACCAAATTTCATCAAAATCGGACCATTAGGGAAGCCAGAAATGAGCGAACAGACAATATATATATATATATATATATATATATATATATATATATATATATATATATATACAAATTTGAACCACCGTTATTTTCGGTCTCTAGGGGTTCTGAAACGCGAAATTTTCTAGTCGGCACTTCCGGATCTTTTCATGAGATCAACCTTATAAGCGGGGTTCCTCCCTATGAAGGGAGGGAGGAACCGCGCTAAAAGCAAGAAATGTCTTCAACACTAAAATATAATCACATTATCTCTTCTCCCGCATACAGACTGTGTCTGTGCGTGTGTGTACGTGCACGCATGTAAGCGATCACTTTTCATTCATCAACTCATTGATTACGACAATCCAGTTTAGTAAGAGGTGACAAACTCTAATGTCAAAAATTCACTACGCGTAAACTAGACATTAAAGTAGATCTTGTAAAAAACAAATTATTTTGTTTTGAACCTTCTGCTCAAATTCAGAAACATAAATATGCTTTAGGTCCACCCGACAAACCTATGTATTGTACTCTATAACATACAGTATTCTTTTTCGTACATGGCGACCGAGCATACGCGACCGCCAGCGGACACTTTTTGGAACGCCTAGGTCCACCCGACAAACCTATGTAAAGTGCTGTATAACATATAGTTTTCCTTTTTTTTACATGGCCAACGCCAGCGGACACCTTACTGTGACACTTTCTTGTAACGCTAGGTCCACTCGATTAACCTATGTAATGAACTCTATAACATGCAGTCATATTTTTCGTACATGGCCACTGCTTATGCGCGAACGCAACTGCACATGTGCTAACGCCAACGGACACTTTTTGTGACACATACAGTCTTATTTTTCGTACATGGCCATTTCGCATGCGCGAACGCCACTGCTCATGCGCGAACCCCTCCGGACACTTTTTTTTAACGTTTTTTTTTTTTTCAGTTTAGTCACCGCTAAAGCATATTTATGCTAAAAATGAACCATGGGCGTATATAGAACATTGTCACACCGTTACTATAGCCTTTTCAGAGAAGCCCAGGAGCTCAATTGCGCATGCGCGAACGTCGCACAGTGTATCGTTTCACGAATCTAGCTGGACAAAATCATTTTTCGTACATTTTACATCTGAATCGGACAATCAAGACATGTAATGCTAAAATAAAAAAATAATACGTTTAGAGCCTTCTGCTCAAATTCAGGCACATAAATGTGCTTTACCTCCACTCGACAAACCAATAATATAATGTTTATCCCAGAATTATGAAAAATCGAATATCGGCGAATCCAGGTAATTGCTAAAAAAAAATGTACTGTTTAACATACAGTCTTCTTTTCCGCACATGCGCGAACGCGACGGTTTCGTACGTGGCCCCGTCCACGCCAGCGGACACTTTTTTTAAAGGTTTTTTTCTGTTTAGTCATCGCTAAAGCATATTTATGTTCGTACATGGTCTCCGCGCATGCACGAACGCCAGCGGTTTCGTACATGGCCTCCGCGCATGCACGAACGCACACTTTTTTTTCAGTTTAGCCATCGCTAAAACAATTTTATTAATTGGAAGTTGTATCAAAGAGAACAGGTGGAAAACATAAAAACAAAGATATATCTTTATTTGTAACGAAAAACCTTAATAATATAATAAACTAAAACTATTAAATCAAACTGATTCGTCTGATGAAGATGATTCATACAGGCCTTCTTCATTTTGAAGCAAATTTACAAAGACCGAGGCTCTACTGTTGGAGCTAGAATCAACTTTAAAACCTCTCTGCACAATTGACCCCTAGGCCTTCTTTTTGGGATTTCCTTCAGGCTATTGATCAGATGTTATGATCAACATTGAAATTAAATCCGTATTTGTCGCAATCCCTGAACACTTTCTGGTGTTGTGCTCCTGGAATCTGCGGCAATCTTTGTTCCTTGCTTCTTGGGCTTCATCTGAAAGCTGCCCTATTGAACTATTAAAGATTTGATGACTTCTGTGCGATTTTGACTTAGAGTACCTATATATAGGCTAATGGCCTCATTTGCACTAAATTTCCTAGCATTCTCCAACAAACTCGTCCTAAAAATTAGAAGAAGAAGCAGCTACTGGGCATTCATTTATCTTTTAGCCGTTGTTGCGTGAGGCTAACATAACAGGAACAAGGTCCATAGCGCAACGGAGTCGAATGCACGCGGTCACTGCCTGGGAACGAAGCGTGTGAGGTACCCAGACAGTGGCTAGACACAGACTGGCTTAAATGGCATTAGATCCGGCTGCAGTGTTGTTCAGTAGCAACTCCAGTGATGCCACCAATTAAAACTGAGACGTTAGGGGGGGCTGAGACCATTTCCGGTGTATGGAATGCTAACAATTTAGATCTTGGAAGAGTTTTAGCCAACTTAAACGCTATTACACCCAAAATAGAATTCGTTTTATGAACTTAACGATCTTATTTAATTTATTTTTAAGGGTTTTATGAAATTTTTACCGATCAAATCAAAATTTCGGGAGGGGGGGGGGGCTGCAGCCCCCCTTATATACGCCCATGTCAGCTATTATATATAGAAAAATTACCCCGTGTACAAACAAAGTCATTACTATACCTTTAAATTTATGAAACAAGGAAAGAATCATCCGTTCATCTTAAAAACTTTTTTTAATATTGTTTTATTTCAGTTAGAATTATTTAATAGAGAAAAATTAGCACTCACCAGTATAATTAATAAATCCCAGCCCTTGCTCTGCACGGGGCTAGGAGTGACAATCCAGCAAGGCTGTCATTGGCTAGAGGAGTTCTCTCTCCACCCCATCCCAGAGACGCCGAGCACCATATGGAGCTCAGGTCCATTCAGTTTTGCCCTCCCGACTAATAAAAGGAGCACCCTTTTATTTGGTATAGATAAGTGGGGAAGCTTCTATGTACTAAACTTGCTAGTTATGGTAATTACAAGAAACTAATAAAGCTAAAGTAATATCTAATCCCCCATCCAATTATAATTTGTCCACAGTCCAGAAACATTGCCTCTTAAAAGTAAATAGAATAACCGAAATCCGGCGCTAATGGCCTAGTTGTCACAGCGCTGGTAACCGCACGTTTCATGCTCCTTGAAATTTTGCTATAATGCACCTCTCGGGTAAATAATAAGGTATATATGTGTAGGCTAGACTTACCGAGGAACATCAGGTACTGTGCATAGAGGAAAGGCGAGTCGAGCCAAAACCTTCTTATCTACCCAAGAGGTACATTATAGCAAAATTTCAAGGTGCATAAAACACTTCATGAAAAGTGTGTCACCAGTTTTCCAACTATGATAAAAATTCTGCATAAATCCTGTGACATGGGGAGTACTAAACCAAAAAAATAGCACTATATATATTTTTTTATTACTAATCAAGTAAAAAGAATAAATAATAGATAAATAAACAATGAAAACAATTTATTTTTAAAGATTTCATACAGTAAACACATTCAAAAGAATGTTTTTGATTAATATAAAATTTTAACATGAATTATCAAAATCCTTTATCAATTACCAACTTCTGTAATACACAACAAACAATCAATTACACAACTATGATTTGTTAATTTTTTTTTAAATCCAGTGATGAAGAAATCCAAGAGGAACAATACATCAAAAATATTTGTTATAAGTATTGAACATTTTATAATTTCCTAATTTAGAATATATATATATATATATTTATAAATATTATGTAGTTGTCCATTTGAAGAAAGAATAGGTCCACAAAGGAAGATTTAGTAAGTACATAGCTCAGACTCATCGAAAGGGGAATAACGACACGGGGACAAATGTATCAACAAATAACAATAAAATTTACAATGTCTTTCTATGAAAGTACTTCATTTACGAATATCCTTATTATAATTATCTACATCGAATAGTTCACTTTATACACCATGAGTTCATGTACATATAATATACAAAAATAAAAGGTTTAATATAAATAAATATTATATAACTAGGTCCTACACACCGAAATATTTGGCAACGGGGATCATAAATAATAGTATTTCGATATTATTCATGACATAAATCATAACAAGTTACACTAGTTCTAAAATTTTAATAATACCTTGGCTGTTCGCAGCGACAACAATATTCGAGTGTTGTCGCCAACAAACTGCAGAAACAAATTCATTTACGTCTTCGTCTCGTTTGTCTTTATCGAGAACACTTCTTACAGCATCGAACTTAAAGCTAAAGAGTTGTTTTGAAAGTCCTTTGTAATAAATAAATAGCGAGTTGTTTTCGGAACCGCACGCAATATAATCGCCATCGGTTGCAAGGCCGACAAAATTTTTCTCGTTTATATGTCCTACAAAGGAACGGAGGCAGTGAGGGTCATTTATATTCCACAGCTTTAGCTGGCTGTCAGTAGACGCAGAGACGATGTCTTCTCTATTCAGGAACTTCACATAGGATACAGCCTTTCGGTGTCCTTTAAAAACACATAGAGCCTCTTTCATGTTACGCAGGTCGTAGTAATGTACACAATGATCTGCGGAACCGAATGCCAAGTGAGAAGAACTTCTTGGATTAAACTTCACACAGCATACATTTGCTTTTGCTTCGAGTGAGGCAACCGAATGTTCCATATTAAGAGACCAAAGTTTTACGCGGGCATCGTCCGAGCCCGATGCAATAAGGCGAGTATCGACTTCGTTAAAGTCTACACTCCAACAACGCTTTTCATGCTCTTGAAATATTTTCACTCGCTGACCAGTACTTACATCCCAAACAGTAACCGAACCTTCATAGTCACTACTGGCGAGAGTTGTTTTGTGGTATGAGTTCCAACTGACACAAGAAATTTTCGAACTGGAGACCATTTCGATCGAGGGGTAATGAATGTCGACGGTATCACGGATAACAGAAGAATAATCGAACACCTTAATTCTTTTGGTTACTCCCGCAATAGCAAAGAGTTCATTGTCCTTATCGAACTCAATACTCGAAACAATAGTAGAGTTATTAAATATGTCCGGAGAATAATTTAACGTTGCTAATGGTCTTAAAGTACTGTACCTAGAAAATTTAACAAGGTTTTCTCTAAAAAGATCTAAACCTGATGGAGCTATAACTTCACTTTTTTCTCCTTTTGAAAAAAGCAACTCATTAGCCCTAATATTAAGATAGCACTGAACAAAATCGTCAAAATGTGCATGCATTCGTTTTTTCCTCATTGATAAGGAAGACAACGAAGGATCGACCAACTTCTTCCCGCTGTTAAAGCTTTCTTCTTCTTTTTCATCTTCTTTCGCAGACTCGCCTTCTACGGCTTTACACTGTTCTTCTAGTTGCGATTTCCTAGCATCGGCTTCTTTAACAATAGTTTCTACATCCTTTAAGTCTTTCTTTATTAGAGTAACTTCACGATTTAGCTGAACAAGTTGAGCTTCCTTTTGTTTCAATAAGTGTTCTAAAAAATGAAAAAGTAATCTATTTTGAGCGACACAGGTTTCTGCCTCGAGAATATGTTTCCTCTGTGTTAATACCTCTAAAATCACGTTAACATCAGGTAACGAAAGATTCTCTGATTCGGCGGCAAGAAATTGTCTCAAACCATCGACAGGTGTGTCGGGAGAATCAGTCGCAGTCAGTTCTGCAGCTTTTTTAATTCTAGATTTGTACTTGGATATCAAGTCGTTTAAGAGAAAGTTTGGGAAGATATGTTCCGGGCCGTTTAACACAAAGCTACATTTCGGACAGCGTCCGTAGGTTTCCAGAGTCCGAGCAATGCAAGCGAAACAAAAGGTATGCCCGCAACGAGTAATATGGGCTTCTTCAATGAGTTCAAAACAGATTGGACAGAGATAATCATTGTTTTTATCTTCGAATGAGCCTCCTATTCCATTGAGGACGGAAGGGTGTTGACGTTTTCCGGGACGAGCTCGTTGTGGAGTGGCAATATGTGCAAGGCCCTGAGATGACGATGGACGACTCGAAGCCATCACTCAAACAATCTGAAACAATACAAATTTGCTTAATGTTATAACAGGTATATACATTATCATCATTGGGTCTGAAAATAACAATAAAAATTGAATGAAAAAGGTGAAGGAAAAGTTTTAATAGAAAATGAGACATTAAGCACATTGTATTGTTTCAGATTTGCTCAGATTAGCAGTACTGGCCTGCTTTTGCATCAATATGCATCAACGTGTATAAAAGATAGTTATCTGAGGACAGAATTAAATAAAAACGGAATTTCATTTTAGGAATGGAAATTCAAACTTTTTAGCAAACCCCTTTAGACTAAGAGTTTCAGGCGTCTCGAGACACACCTTGTACTAAGGTGTTTTTCAGATTTCTCGCTTGTACTGAATGTATCCAGGCTTCTCAAACTATGCAAAAAGCTAAAATTCACATTCTAGAATGTTGTCTCCTTTCTCACTTTTGCAATATATACATTGTTGTTACTTCGAGGCAAACCAGTGGAAAAGGAGTGGCTAGATCAAAACCGGTTAGGGTACAATTTAAAAATATAGCCAGGCTAATAATTAAAATAGTTTTCATTTTGTTTTAATGACTTACAGAACGCCACAAGGAAAACAAGATATCTGGAGTATAATATATTCGTGTGTGTGTATATATGTATACACACAGGTCTGTTTTCGATATATCGTCAATGAAAACACCCAGATTTTATGAAATATGGCAAAAAAATACTTTGACTAAAACAAAAAGGGAACATAATTTTTAAACAAATTTCCAAAGAAATAATTTTGAAGTAAGATGAATTAAAATAAAAATCAGTAGCTTCCCTTCCGACATCCACAAAGCATTCAAATTTGCAATCTTAAAATGACCTCTATGGACATCAGATTCATTTATCTTACTTATCCATTTCTTACTCATAATATTGAGGATTTGGCGCGTGGATTAGGTATCTTATTTCCCAATTTATCTAAAATTTAAACACGTGTTGTATCATCCATAAACATCTCCTAAACTATTCAATTAACTAAACACTGCCAATGTAGATTTGGTTACTTATTTAGCTGACTAATAAATCATTGTTTATAGGAATTCTTCGATGGAAAATATTTCTGTTGGTGGTGTGGCTTTTGTCACCAGCAGTAGTTTTTTTAGCGTTATACATCAAAGGAAACCCATCCTGCAACTATGCAAGACTTGAAGATATTGTAAAACGCCATATATACATATACAAATATAGGGCGCAAGTCTAAGGAAACAGGACGGATTCCTGCAAAATATAAAACTACAATAACAACCACTGGATATGAAAGCCTTATCGGTAACAAAAGTCATCGTTATGTATAAACAGAGCATAAAACTTAAACTGTTAAAACAAAGATATTTTTCGCATATCGAACCCCCCCCCAACAGAAAATGTAAAAGTATTTACTGACTTTCATTATCTAAATAAAGTTATTAAATTAAGGAGATTCAGTTTTTTCTTTTACTTCAAAAGAAGTCTATTCAAAACATATTATTTATTTATTTAGTCAGAATTTACAACAATGTAAAAATACCTATTCAAAACATGAAAGAGTAATACCAAGATCAACAGGTAGGGAAAAGAAGGTCTAAATTTAGTAGCAAGAATGCTAAAGGGATGATTATTTATAATCAGGAATAAAAAAAAAGTACAAATATACTTAAAATCAAATTCTTTAAATCAGTATTAAATTTAATATGAAACATAAAAATAACCCGACATAATTATGTAGTATTAATGTCAAGCTACAGGCGGTAGGAACTTCACTCAAGATAACGCTGAGTATGTACTATTTTAAAGTCATGTGGATAGCAGAATTTAGCAACAATAAATTTACCAATTAACAAGTAACGAGATATTTTGTCTTTTAACATTGGAACATTATCAATTTACATGTGAAACTCTGGCTTGTTTTATTTCTAAGGCTCTAAACTTCAGAACTATTGTATTACTTGTAAATCCCATAGAGCACAACTAGAGTAGGTACGAACAATGGTTAAACAAATTTTCCACGGGATTTTAAGGATGAACACAAAAAAAAAAAAAAAATCTCCTTTGTAGGGGAAAAAGAATAGACAAAACTAGACTATTTCACCCATTTTATTCCAAATTCCATGAAGCATTGTTGACAAACATCTAAAAATGATTCCATATGTAAACAAACACTGAGAAAATTATTTGACTTTTTTTTTAAACTAGAGGTTAGTGTGTAAAAAGTCTTCATGCTTGTGGGTGTTAAGGGGATAAATAAAAGTATAGATTGGGAAATCATTAGAAGTATAAGTTTGCTAAATGAACTTACATCTTTAGGTTCTCCTTCAAAATTCCACAGTTGGCCTGGTCAAATTTTTCCGCTTCTTCTGTCAATTTAAAACCATCATTTTCATCGATAAAGGCCCCTAGCACAATCCCCTTCTAAAAAGAGCCCAAATATCAGAAAACAGGTACAAGTACCGCGAAGAAAGGTAGCAAACTACATTATCTATACCTTGGATTTATTGCTAGAAGAATATGAACGAATTAAAGTTCTTTTTAAAAAACCACTGATATAGAGAGAGCGAAATGCCGCCATTTCCCTAAGCCACTGAGATAACAGGACTGGCCCCACATCAGGGGTCAAAGAATGCAACATATATAGTAGAAAAAACAACTCCACTGGCATTCAAATATCAACACTTACAATTCAAACTCTCCCATTATTAAAAATATATCAAAAACAATTATAAATACGGAGATAAATCAAACTAAATTAATACAATATTATCCAAAGGGAAGAAAAGCAGAAACTTTTTTTTTTTGTTTTAATTCTTCAAAAACATTTACTTACTTTTCCAGGAGGGAAATTTATATTGACAAGGCAAATCCTGTAATATGTTTATACATTTTCAATGCTCTTTAAATAAGTTTTTCACATTGTACAGTTGGATTTTCACTAGGCTTTGAAAATCCCTATTAGTCGATTTCGAGTTGACAAGTCAATAATTTCTGCATGATTTATTAAAGAGGAGTTAAGAGAGAAAGTGTGATCTAGCGTGAAAGTTAATAATAAACTGTACATTTTTCATTCACGCAATTTCTACGAGGGTTAATTTTAACCCCAAAGACTGGCTTTTTACAGAATAATTATTATCTGTCCAATCAGATTAGCCCCTGAGAAGTCGCTAGGGATTGTGAGGCGCAAGAAGTCGCTAGGGATTGTGAGGCGCAAGAAGTCGCGCCGGAGATTTTTTAACAAGCTTATACCAATTTCTAAACACAGAATATAGTAATTACAAGTTTTTTAACAGAAAGAAAATAAGTAAGATATAAATAGTTAAGGGAAAAAGAGTTATACTGAATTAAATAATTCAAATCCTTACGTTTTTTCAGATTGAAGAGCACAATAAACTTGCACGGTGACTGTGTTGTTTCGACAGTTCCCCTAACGTACTATGTAGTTCTTCTGTTTGTTTTCCTTCGCTCTTTGGCATTCAGATGTCGAGCTTCTTCCTTATTCCAGCCATATAAAGTAGCTTAATTATTTAAATTTTAACGTCCATTATTATTATCTAAGAATTTTAGGACGGGTTATCTATAGGTTACCACCCTTTTCTAGCCAGGATAGGACTGATGCCTTTTCTTTTTTCTAAAGAAAAGCCACCTCCCCATAGTGGGAATCGAACCCACGACCCTTGGGATGGAGTGTGAAGTGCTCACGCCTTAACACTCACGGTCACCGTGCCTCCTTCTTATCTTTGAATTCAATGTAAACATCGATCGACAATCGGTGCAGTAATGATATATACTATTCTGGGACTGAACCTGTTTTGTTGTCTATGTAGATTAAAAAAAATATATATCTCATTCCAACATATATAGACTAGGCCGGCCTATATTTCTCGAATCCAATCTTTTTTCATGTTCATAACTTATAAAATGTTTTCCAATTAGCGAAGCCCGACCCTGGCCCCTGCGCTGCCCGGGCCCGGGGCAAATGTACCCAACAGCCCCCCCCCCCACCTGAATCAACCAGCAATCCCCCAGTCGTTAATCAAAACCTTCAGTTTTGGCTGTTTTATATCCACACCATTAATTATTAGTAACCCACCTTCAAAATTGCTTTTCCCTCAGCTGTTTGGTAGACATAGATGCATAGCTGCCTAATTTTTTTTCTGTGCTGTTGTTTCAATTTAACATAAAAATAGTGATATTTTCTTGAAAATTTTGTGTCGGAGTATTTCCTTAATTGTTTTCCTCAAGAATAAGAAGATTTTTGGAATTATTGGTGAGCAAATAATTATTATAACTTAGTTTGTAAGGTGCAAACCATTCTGAAGGGGTTAGGAACCCCTGTGTTGGAGATCTCAAAATCTCCATAGTGATGGAAGTAGATAACATCATAGGCAAGGGGCCACCTTGCCCAGAGTCACCTGGCATAACCTCTACCGAGGAGCTTCAACAACAACCTAACCTAAAGAGATCAGCTGGCCAAATAAACAATCCTCTCAACAAGATAAGGATTACCAATGATCATGAGGTCAATAAAACAAGTAATATGAATAATATCAGTGCTAATTTAACTTCAAAAATAAATCTCCTACAAAATAACGCCTTTAAAAATACTGATAATGGACCTTTTTTTGTTTATGTCGAGGGGAAAAATCAAAATATTGGAAAAATGCATCCTATGAGTTTTGGAAAAATTATTTTTAAATCATCTGGTAGCGAAATTCAAAAATCTGTTTTAAATATAAAATGTATAGGCCTAAATAGAATGAAAATAGAATTTAATCAGGCCAAAATTGCCAATAATTTTAAAAATTTGTCTTTTTTATCTGATCACAATTTATTCGCTTATATTCCATCCTTCCTTACTCAAAAAACTGGAATAATTAAAGGAGTCGATACTGGCTTAAGTGATTCCGACATTCAACATGGAATAAAATCTGAAGTAGCAGTAATGTCTGTGAGACGGATGATAAAGAAAGACCGTGATGACCCTGCTAAAGTCTTCCCTCTTCAGACTTGTGTGATAAACTTTGACTCCCAGACACTACCGCAGTATGTTTACATATACGGCGCCCGTTGTGAGGTCCGCCCTTACATCCCGAACCCGACTCAATGTAGGAAGTGTTTCCGCTTTAACCATTCCACACCCCAGTGTAGGGCTACCTTGCAGACCTGTGAGCGATGCGGAGGGAAACACCCGGGCAACCCATGTACAGCTGAGGTACCTACTTGTTTACACTGTAAGAAGGACCATCAAGCTACGAGTAGGGACTGCGAGAAATACAAGGAGCTATATAATAAAAAGCAAAACCAAGCAATCTCTCCCAGTTCTTATGCTAATGCTGCTAAAACACCTTTTCCATCTAAAGACTTAAATTTTCCATCTTTATCTGAAAATATACCAAAAACTAGCTACAGGTACACCAAAACTAAATATGTCCCTACCAACTCTTCTAGACTCCCAGAAAAACACCTTAAAGATATCTCTCAAGAAGACAATCAACTTTCTCTCCCACTTCAACCTATCACAATGAATCCCTATCCTCCATCCTCTCAAGGAAATACTTACATTGCTAAAATTTTTGAAATCATTAACAATCTATCTAGTCAGAGTGAAGAATTTATCGCTAATTTCTTCAAGATTTTTACAGATTCATTAAATAAAAATCAATTGGCTTTAGAAAATAATATTAACGAAAAAAACAAATTATACAATTTAGATTTATAAACTCCTACAAATGATTCAGTATTTAAAGCTCCAAAATATCAATATTTTACAACAGAATGTGGAAAGTGCTAACAATAAATTTTCTGAAATTATCAACATGCTAGCCCTATTAAAAATTGATGTAGCTGCAATTCAAGAAACATGGTTTAAATCCTCAAAACAGTATATTTCTTCACAGTATTTCATTCTGAAAGAAAATAGAGACGATGGATATGGGGGAGTTGCTCTCCTAATTCATAAAAGATTCAAGTGGGAGAGAATGAATCTTCCGAAGATTGGCAACACTGAACTTGTTGGTGCAACCATTACTAACACCGTTCCCAAGCTGTCAGTCATCAATGCCTACCTGCCACCTAACAAGCCTGTGACAAAGAGTGACCTCAAGAGACTCGTGGACCTCGCGGATCAGTCCAGCATCAGCACCATCCTCTGCGGAGATTTCAATGCTCACCATAGCTCATGGGGCAGTGACAACACCTGCAGTCGCGGCCGTCATCTCCATGACATTATCTCAAGCAGCCAACTCATCTTGATGAACGACGGAAGCCCGACCAGGCTGCCCAGGCCTCCGGCGATACCAACTTCTAGATCCGCCATTGACCTGTCACTCTGCACTCCAGATTTGGGTCTCTCACTGACATGGACTACCAGCGCTGACTACATCGGCAGTGATCACCTACCTATCATCATGTCTCTCACTCTTCAATCACGGGAGTCCGTCTTTAGCCAGGGAAGAAGAAATTTCAAAAAGATCAATGAGGATAAATATGTAGAGGAATTTGCTAGTTTCAAACTAGACCAGGAACCTTTCGATGTTGAAACTGTAGCCGCAATCATTAATGAAGCAGCCGAAAAATCAATACCCCGTATCAAGCCAATAAGGAAACGATCGTTCCAGCCTAAGACTTGGTGGAATGACGCTATAGGGTCACTCGTTTCTGCCAAAAATAAATCAATCAAAGAATTTCTAGGTAATCCTACTCCAGTCAATTTTTTAGTTGTTCAGAAAGCCACAACCAAACTCAAGAACACTATTAAGAAAGCGAAGAGGGAAGCGTGGGAATCATTTATGGAAGACGCAAATACCAACAATATTTGGCATAAAATCAACATCATGAAAGGAAAATTCAACCCCAAAATT
This sequence comes from Gonocerus acuteangulatus, assembly GCA_946811695.1. NCBI lineage: Eukaryota > Metazoa > Arthropoda > Insecta > Hemiptera > Coreidae > Gonocerus > Gonocerus acuteangulatus. Next base: position 5,879,431 of record OX328128.1, on the reverse strand, counting down.
AATTTAATAAAAGCAAATAAAGCTAATGCATCAAAGTTCGTACAGCAAAATTTAGTCTCTAGACCAAATATCCTCCAACCAATAGATTTTAAATATTTTGAAAACTCGGGAGAAATTCTAGAATGTGAAATCGACGCTGCCCTAAAATTTAAGGGGCATTCTGCACCAGGGCTCGACGAAATCACCTTCAAGATGATCAAGCTCTTACCTGAAAATATTAAAAAAATTCTTACGACATCTTTTAATAACCTCAAGAACACATGTTCAGTGCCTAATTCTTGGAGGAAAATAGAAATATGCCCGGTAATAAAGCCTAATAAACCTGATCACCTCTTGTCCTCATACAGACCCATTGCTCTTATTTCAACAATAGCCAAAACATTTATCTCCGTGCTGAAGAACCGACTAGAATGGTTCATAGAAGAAAATTCACTCCTGCATCAAAACTGCATCGGCTTCAGGAAAGGGAGATCCACGATAGACGCCCTGCAGATTTTGCAGTTGAAAGTGACTGACGCCTACGCTCAGAAGAAAGTCATACTAGGATGTGTTGTAGATGTCGAGAATGCTTACAACATGGTCAGAGTGGACACCTTAACAAAGAAACTAGTAACGATGAGAGTTCCGTCAGACATCGCCCGATGGATCTACAACTATCTCAGCAAGCAGACCTACATTGTGAAGACGGACGAAGGACTTGTAGAGATGGAATCGGATAGAGGACTACCACAGGGAGACCCAATTTCTCCTTTGCTCTTCAATATATATACAGCTGGTCTACACAAACTAAACAGTAGTAATATCACTATTCTACAATACGCAGACGATTTCATGGTACTAATTTTGGAAAATTCTTTAGAAATTTGTTTAAAAACATTAGGAGTCACTTTAAACAGCATTCATGTAAAACTTAAGAATTTAGGCCTAACATTCAACAACGAAAAAATTAAACTCATACCATTTACGAGGAAAAAAATAGACCTTACTAAATTTAGCTTCTGTTTCCGTAACAAAAAAATCAAACTAACAAATAATATAAAATTTCTCGGCATGTTCCTGGATTCCAAGCTAAATTTCAAGCTCCATTGTAATGAAGTAATCAACAAGACCGCAAGGCTCCTGAACTCTTTGAAAATCTTCGCAGGAGTTAAATGTGGCTCACATCCGAGCATCCTTTTAACACTTTACAAGTCCATCGTCCGACCTCACCTCGACTACGGTTGCCAGATCTACGGAGGAGGTGCAGCGTCGTCTACACTTCGCCGCCTCGACACAGTCCAGTCTGAAGCGTTAAGGACCTGCATGGGAAGCCTCAAGTCTACACCCGTCCACAGTCTACAAGTAGCTGCCGGGGAGATGCCCCTGAGTCTGAGAAGGAAGTGGCTAGTCCTAAAGTATACCCTCAGGGTCTGGGTGGACTCCACCCATCCTGTTAGACCTCACATAGATAAGGCTTTTAGTTCACCTAATCTTATAAGCAAAATTCTTATTCTCAACGAATTTACTTCGACTAAAAATATTTTGTCATCTTTAAATAACGCAAAATTTTATATTGCTACTAAGCCAAAATCTCAGTCTCAGATAAATTCAAATCCAGAAATCTATTTCAATCACTCAAAATTTTCTAAAAATAATAATGATCCAACAATGAAATCACAGATTGAACACTATATTAACAATAACTATGAAAATCATGTAAAAATCTTTACGGACGCATCAAAAACTACCCAAGGTGTTGGAATAGGAATTTTTGATAGTAGTTCTAATATAAAATTAACTAAAAGGCTTTCAAATCATTTTTGTATTAACAATGCTGAGTTGTGGGCTGTGCTTGAAGCACTGGAATACTTCATTGAATCACCCAATAGAGACAAGCCACTCGTCATCCTCACAGATTCAAAATCCAGCTGTTTAAAACTCCAACATTACCACACCCAGAAGAGATCCAACCACATTGCAGACTCCATAGCATCCATCATTCACCGACATTCAGCTCAGGTTACTATACAATGGGTCCCGGGTCACTTAGGAATAAGAGGCAACGAAATCGCCGATGCCTTGGCTAAAGCATTCACCTCCTTCATCGAAGAAATGACATCTCCGCCGCTATCTGACTTTATAAGGTTGGTCAGAATGAATACCGTTGAAGAATGGCAGCTATTATACTCGGAAACGTCAGCTACCAAAGGAAGACATCACTTCAGCATCCAACCCATCGTATCCTTGTCCCCATGGTTTGCACCTTACAAACAGTCGCTCCCCCACCGCCGGGACATCGTCACCCTGACCAGGCTGCGGATCGGCCACGCCAGGACTCAGGCCTACCTGCACAGGATGAAGTTTGCCGACAGCCCGCTCTGTAAGACCTGCAATGAAGTAGAAGACATTGCACACATTTTCAACACTTGCAGAAGATACTCCTCAGCGAGGCAGACAATGCTTGAAGATACAGACTGTCGGTACTACTTGGCAGGAAACCAACATAGACTGTTCACTTTGTTACATTTTATTAAGAAGAATAACTTAGTATTGTAAATTGTATTTAATTGTTCATACATTTAGTTACTCATAATGGTTATGGGTTTGTAACTTGAAACCAATAAACGATTTAAAAAAAAAAAAAAAAAAAAATTGCTTTTAGTTCAGTATCTATCTTTTCTGCTCATGGGCAATATAAGGGGGGCTTCAGCCATCCCCCCTACCGAAATTTTGATTTAATCGTTAAAAAATTGCCAAGAAAACTTCAAAAATAAATTAAATAAGATTGATTAGTTACAAAAAACTTACCATTTTAAATTAAAATTTTCCTGCCCCCCCCCCCCCTCCCCCCATATATGGGGATATTCCATGCCCCAACCCCCCCTCCCGGTGGTCCAGCCCACCTGAAATGATTTCCTATATACGCTACTGTTTCTGCCCTACTGTGTACAGATCCATTGTTTGAGTATAAATACATAGTTATATCTTAGTCTTTTCTATCCCAGGCCCCCACTTCACAGAGCCAGAATGAAAATTCTAGTACTTTGCTATAGGACTTTGGGCATTTTAAAATTATTTTCATCTTGAGATTTGAGCGAAATGAGAATAAAAGCCGACAATCGGTGCAGCAAACTTTGCTGCACCGAAAGTGACCTTTGCTGAGCAGTAGTTTTATTACGACTCCTAATGAAATATACTTTTCTGGGACTGCACTTGTTTTGTCGTTCATGTACATTAAAAACAATATAGATCCCATTCCAATAAATATAGGCTACGCTCGTCTATATTTCTAACCCCCATTCTTTTTACAAGCTTATAACCTAAACATTTTTTCCAATTAGCGAGGCCCGGCCCGGGCCCCCATGGCGCCCGGGCCCGGGAAACTGTTCCCGGTTGTCCCCCCATGTGGCGGCCCTGTTTACGAGCAGTTCAATTATTACCATGTGATATAATGTAAGCCAGCTCTAAGCCATTTTTTTTGGATCAGACATTTAAAAAGAAAAAATCATATTGAAAACCAATATCAATTTGCTCAAGACTGCACCTCCGTAGGACTAATATTTCTCCCGATCCAATATCGGTTGACCGACGTTAATGCCTACATTGACCCTGATCCGATCCGATCTACTCACAGTTCGTCAGTAATGAACTCATAGTGAAGTGAAAATGAGTAATTAATTTAAGAAATACCAACTAATAAGCATAGAAACCTTCGATTAGGTTGAATGTTGGAGGTATGAAGGATGAGTTGAGAGCCCAATGAACCTTCCGGAAGTATATCAATCCCAAATAATAAATCTTAGTGTAAGAATAAATCTACGATAAGAGAAGCATTAGTATTCATATTTTCCCCAATGTAAATAAAAGAGTCTGATTTCATTGATGACATAATCTATATATATAAAAATCACGTGTCTGTCTGTTTTTCTGTTTGTTCCTTATACAAATCTACACCGTTTGACCGATTTTGACCAAACTTGGCACACAGGTAGGTCTTGAAACGAGAAACCTCCTAGGCTAGGTCAAAATAGTCAAATTTCAAAATTTGGTCAAAAGGTCAAAAGTTTTGTTCAAGAAAAATTGGCTACACTGAACCATTCAGATTGTGACGGCCATTTTGAATCGACAGCCATTTTCAATAATGTCTCAAATTTATTTGTTGATGTTCCTGATAATTAGAATGATGACTTTACATCATTATATAATCATGTAATGCAGTTTATTTCAATTTTATTTCAACAGTCACTGTCTAACTAAGGAGCGCTGGCTTTCTTCTACTCGCAGGCTTTGCTACTGGCCTCTGTCGGCTGTCAGATGAAGTGCCGTTGTGCTGGCCTCTGCCGGTATCATTATGAACCTAACTAAGGAGCACTGGCTATTCTTTGAAAAGAGCTATCTACTCGCAGGCTCTGCTACTGGCGTCTGTCGGCTGTCAGATGAAGTGCTGTTGTGCTGGCCTCTGCCAGTATCATTATGAACTAAAACAAATTCACATCGTTTGACCGATTTTCGTAACTGGGTATAGACAACTAGGTATCAAGTAGATCCTGATACGGGGAGAGTCATAGACAGAAAGTAGGAGTAGCATGGCACACTGGGTAACAGCTAGTTGATTATAATTATCAATCAGTACCTAATCAGGAGTAAATATATATTATTTATTTATTTATTAAATTTTAACGTCCATTTATTATTAACTAAAAATTTTAGGGCGGGTTATCTATAGGTTACCACCCTTTTCTAGCCAGGGTAGGGCTGATGCCTTTTCAATGCTTACATTATATATTATTAATACAAAGAAAATCATTACCAATGAATACTTACTCGAAATTTAAAAAAAACAGTGTTGCCTAAAAAATGAATAGCAATCATTTATCAGTTTAGGTGTTTTTAAGAAAAAGGAATTCTATGAAAAGTATATTACATAAAAACAATAAACTGTATATTCAGTGAAGTGTAAGCCTCCTTTCGTTATTGTTTTTTCTCAGCTTTAACAATTCCAGTGGGAGATGGAGATGGTGACGAGTTGGACGATGATACTTTGGAACCAATTGGCGAAGATACAACTCTTGATTTCACTTCTTTCACACAATTGTGCGCTTCGAATGCATCGGTGACGCTCTCCATAATCCTCATTCGGACTCTAAGTTTTTCTATTTGACTGAGTTGCTTGACAGATGGCAGCAAACTCATGAAAAACGCGTAGTCTTCGTCTTCGTGGTATTTATCTGTTTCTCGAGAAAAACGGTGTTCTATGTGGCCAATTTTCCTTTTTTTAAAATCTACTGTTTGAGAAGCGCAATCTTCTTTTTTAATTCTTTTTTTAGGACGTACTGGCTCGTGCCTCTTGGGTTGAGATTTGGCACCCGACGCGGAGCCACATGCTTCTTCCGTTTCACTGGAAGGAAGAGTGGCTTCTTCCTCTGCCAAGAATGCACTTTCATCGCCTAGAGTGACTGTAATTAGATCGCCTGGGGAAACTGAATCCTCGTATTGCTGGGAGGCCAAATTACCCGAGCTATGCCTAGATGTTACAAAATCTTTCAAAAACATCAAGCTGTGGTAAAACGGCCATTTTTCAATTTCAGCAGCTCCTTGACCACTCTTAGTGTCTGCATGACCTTTTACTTTCCTTCGAAATGTGTCTCTGAGGTTTTCCCACGTTTTACGAGCCTGGTCACCTAAAAAAATAAAATCATCACTTAAAATGTTCTATGATATTTAATTATTGTTCAAAATAATTGTAAGAAATATTTCTTCTAATTTGCATTTCATTAATTTGCTCTTTCTTACAAAGCTACATACTGTCATTTTTATAAGTGACTAATCTACGCTAATAATTTTTATTTGTAATTGACAATTTTTAATATTACAAATCCATCTACAACTTTCTTTCAAATGGCTCATCTTCACATGATGTCCGTTTATGCATGTTCTCTGTCGATATAAAAGTCCCTTTTCTTGATATATTTTTAAAGCAATTGTTTTATCATTTTTAATTTATAAACACAAACCGAATGCAGTCATTTTAAAAAAAGTCCGTCACGCAGGAGTTGCATAACTAAGCACTTCCTCAGAATTTGGGTAGTTTAGACCGCTTTCCAGAAGAATTTGCTGTAAATATCCTATATAAATAAAATAAAAACATGAATAGTTCTCTTTTAATTTTGTAATGAGATCAATTATTAATTTGCTTCCAGAGTTATGTTTACACATGGTACCTATTACTCTACGTAATAAATACAAAAAACCTGTTATTATCGTATTTTGATCTAACGCAGGAACAGGATACAGTCACTCTAGTGGTAGAAAGCGCTCCTTGCGGTTGCTTTGGGAACCTACGACCGGCGGGCTTTTCTATTGAAAAATATTACAAAGTAAACCCCCCCCCCTTTCCGATTGACCGATTCTGCTCATTTTTTCAACACTTCTTTCTCATGAGTTACCCACGACGTATACCGCGTTTCGTTACAATATAGCAGAAATTACGACCGGTATGAGTATATTAGTAATTTGGGTCCGGAGTAAATCCCCCCTCCTAATGAACCGATTTAGTTTATTTTTACAACACATATTCACCTGTAGATTACCACTACGAATACCGAGTTTCGTCGAAATATACCAAAAATCACGGCTGGTAGTGGCGAATTGGTATTGTGGGTCCGGAGTAAACCCCCCCTCCTAATGAACCGATTTAGTTCATTTTTATATCTCACTTTTCTCTCTATATTACCACTACGAATACCAAGTTTCGTTGAAATATAACAAATATTACGGCTGACATGGTCAAATTAGTGTTTTGGGTTCGGGGTAAACCCCCCCCCCTTTCGGTGGACCGACTTTGGTGGTTAACGAACTCGTTCAATCGTTTGCTAATTGAATGCTATATACCAAGTTTCGTGACGAAAAAACAAAAACTCTGGCCGCTAACGTGTTAACAGACACACACACACACATATATATATATATATATATATATATATATATATATATATTAAGTATTAAGCCGGACTCCAGAGGGAGTACTTGGTAACGGGAGGACTTCCTTGCAAGGAGTGCCCCTGAAGAGGTGCGAAGAAAAGATGCCCGAAACATGTCGGGCCCAATAAATAAAGTGGTGTAATAAAGGAAGACTGCTTATATATATATATATATATATATATATATATATATATATATATATATATATATATATATATATGAATTTTAACGGGGGTCATTTTTGGTGTCTACTAGGTAGAATCGATAAAGATTTGAAGAAATTTTTCAAAAATTCCGTCATGAGTCCAATCTCAATAGCTACTTTCCTTCGGAGGAAAGTGCTAACAATACTGAGAGCAATCACATATGTTTTCGATTGAACGTTATAATCACAGAACACCATATGGTTATAACTAAAGCCCGGAAGATAGGAATTTATTTTTGGTTAAAATAGGCAGGCAAAAAGGCACTTGGAATACTGAAAATAGGCAGTATTGTAATTAAAATAGGCATTTATTAGGAGTGAAGGCAAAGAGGAATCTCACTCATTATTAATGAAAATATGTATTTTAAATACTCATTCATTTCTTTATTGTCAATTTATCACAGAATTAGTGTACTTACTCTTACTTTCCCTTCTTACAAGCAACAACAAGATGCTTTTTCAAAGTATCAACTCTCATAGACCTAAGAAAAAATGTTTTTCATTATGGAAAAACTTCCTCTGCATTACCTTATCATTTCTAAATCCGGAATACCAGGTAATTACACCATTGTCACAGCAAAAGGGGTGTGAGGATGGAGACGTACTTCTCTCATCCTCTCTCTTTCCTCCTATTCATTATGCTTGTGCATTCCTTCTACTAAGGAAGGTTCTGTTATTTACAGGGGTCAATCCACGGGCTGGGAAAATAAGCTTTCGAATTGATATTTGCGACGGCAAAATGTAATTTAATTTGTGAAACCTTTTTTGTTTCCGACGAACTGAAATTCGAAATTCGTTATGTGCTTTTTAAAATGTTTAAATCGCAGAAAAAAATTGCCTAACGAGCAAAAAAGGCTTTAAATCTTAAAATAGCCATAATAGGCAAAATAAAAATAGTCCCTACACTTCCTAAATGCTCGGAAACATATTTATTTCTATCTGATTCTTCAATATATCCATTCAGATAAAAAAGGAATTTTGCCTAACTTCCGGGCTCTTGTTATAACAGTAACAGTCTCTCTAAATAAAAATCACGCTATGGAGCTTTGTAAAAAAACCCAATTAATTTTATATTATTACGTACTTACGTTATAATTTAGATTGACTGCAGTCAGTGCTTATTTCGAGTACAATAAGATGCGTAGAGTTTGCTTTTACTTCGATGAATGGGCTAACTCGAAGTGGCAGGGCATAGGAGTCCGACACTTTAAAGAATGCCCCAAAGCAAATAAGTTCATTTATAATAAAGAAGTGTTATCGGGCTCCGAATGGATAAATGCCTTAAAACTTAACATTAATTATGCGCCGCTTCGTGGAGTTCCTGGCATTAGCAGTGAACCAAGGGATGTTGATCTCCTTTGTCGCAGATGCGGTAAAGAGAAAGAAACGCCAGCACATGTGCTGGGAAGTTGCGACCAAAATATGCTTTTGGTTACACGTCGCCATCACAACGTGAAGCATACACTCATGGAGCTTTTGGATGATAATGGATATGACTGCTTCGAGGAGGTATATAGCATCGACGATGAAGGCTCCACAAGATATGCTGACATCGTTGCCTTTCAACGAAAAAACAAAACGGCTCTAATCTTAGACCCAACAATTCGCTATGAAGGCAACAATGAAAATCAAAATGAAATTGTGAACAAAGAGAAGCAGGCCATCTATGAGAAGTGCATCTCATTTTATAGAGAAAAGTTCCGAGAGACATATGGAAGCCGAGAATTCTCCGTGAAAGGCCTATGGTTCGGGTCCCGAGGCACCATTCCCAAGGAAACTCCTGTATTCTTCCAGGAAATAGGAATCAGCGAGGACATACTAGGAAGAATAGCAGAATCTATTCTCGTAGACTCACTTGCTATTATTCTAAACCACATATATGGCTGAAAAATTCTATTTTTTTTTTTTTTTTAAATTTAACTTTTTGGTATATTTATCAGTAGTATTTTATATAATATCGCTTTTTTTCGTTTTGTTGATTTTTATTAATTCTTTCATCACTATATTCTCATTTATTTACTTAATTCAAATAATGTTTTTATTTTTAGTTATTTATTTATTTTTTTGAATTTAAAATACCTACAAGGTTGGGGGGTCTCCCGTGGTCTAGTGGCTAGCGCGCTTGATTCATAAGCAGGAGATGGTGGGTTCGATCCCCACCGGCGCCAGAAATTTTCTCATCTCAGGGCTCGCTGAGAAAATTCCTGGCTGCACCCTGGATCTCGGCGCTAATGGCCAAGAATTATGTCGATGCGCCGTAAAAAAAAAAAAAAAAAAAAAAAAAAAAAGACCTACAAGGTTGATCAACATGTTGTGTACGGAGCAACCCAATTTCGTTGGGCAACCAAACTTTTTGTACAATAAAGTTTTTCCTCTTCATGGCAGCCACGAGGAGGTGTTTACAAGGAAAATGTTTAGAAACCCATGTGGAAAAAGTCTGACTCGCAGGAAATTCGTCATCTCAGTGCGGTTCCGTTCATATCCCATAGTGCCATTAGTAAAGAAATAGAAGCTGTAATTGGAAGGTTTTGATCTTTCGTGAAAAAAAAAAAAAAAAAAAAAAAAAATCAAAGAGAAGAGAGATTTTTGGCGCCACAAGAGGAAACTGATTCTATCTTAAGCGGAAACTACTCCATCCTCTTTCTGAACGTTCGCTCTTGGAAACACTATAACTATGGTTCTTATTTTCTTAGCATCTCGATGGATGATAGAAACGTATAATAATAAGGCAGGAGCTGGATACAGCTCCTTTAGTGGTAGCAGTCAGAACCAAACAACGAATACTAACAAGGGGAGTATACAGCGGTGGGGTCACCGATTTGGACCAATTTTTTTTCTGGTGATTCTACACCGAAAAATAGTCGAAACGTGTCCGAGCGTTCCGTCCAATGCGCCTTAGGAGCCGAGAAATAAAATAAAATAGGTTGAAAGTGCTTTATTTTTTATATCGAGTTTAGAAAATGATATCGACATGATTATTTCACCAATTCATTCGTTTTCTAGAGTAGATTAAAAGAAAAATATAATCGTTAAACAATAATTTATATTTCGTCAAATATATTCAAAAATATAACAATATATTCGAAAAATCATTCGTCACCCGTGCCACCTCGCTATGGAATTCCTTGAGTCCGTTTGTCCGCCATTCTACCAACCTAGAAACCTTTAAATCCCGACTCTTCCACCACCTTCTATCCCTGCAAGTTTTACCCAACCCCTAGTCTATATTGAAGCTGTACATTATATACTGATAGCATTTATAAGTTTTTAAGTTTATATATAAAATTCACAATTATTTTGTAATTTCAAAATTATTCCTATGGGACTTGTGTCCCGGAATAAGAATAAAACTATTCATTTCATTTCATTTAATGTGGCAAGCAAAAAATAATAATTTTCCCGGTCCGGAAGTGACTAAAAAATTGTAAGCGAAAAAGTAACATGCCGTTTTAAAATTTATTGAAAGGAGATGGTTGACCGTTGATGATGCGAAGGTAGGGATTGTCGGGGTTCCGTCATTGCTTCTTAAGAAAACTACATTTAACAAATGAAAATGGTTTTATAACCGCCAATAATGGTTTTATGACCTTATATAAGGCCAACTCCTTGCAATGGGGAAACCTTGTATGCAATAAAAAATAATATGTAAATAAATGAATTTTAATAAGGGGCCATTTTAGGTGACTACTAGGTAGGATCCTTCGGAGGAATGTGCTAAGAAGGCCATGTCTGCAGATAATGTGCCTGACCTCAGCAAAACAACACATAGGCTTATTGTTTTATAAGGGGGGGCTTAGGGGACCCCCCTAATGAAATTTTGGGTCTTTTTGCGAAGACCACATCCAGTTACTTTTGAAGTAGCAGTAGTGATTGTATCAGTGATTTAGCGCATGCGCATATCTCCTTTGCCTTCCTATTGGAGGATTCCGATGACCATCGCTGATGAAGGTAACTTTACTCCCAGCAAGAACCAATACAATTGGTCATCGGAATCCTCCAATAGGAAGGCAAAGGAGTTATGCGCTTGCGCTGAATCACTCATACAATCACTACTGCTACTTCAAAAGTAACTGGATATGGTCTTCGCAAAAAGACCCCAACTTTGTTATAAATACCTCAAAAATAAATTACATAAGTCCACTTAGCTCAGAAAAAATAATTTTTTTGGGCGGTTTAATAGTGTTTCAGTTGGCTAACTATTCAAAGTTGTTAGTATTCCATACCCCCAAATCCCGCAGTTCTACAAGCCCCCCAAATTATTTCCTATATACGTCCCTGCAAAAACGACGTGAGTTCTATGGGAAGGCGACCATCCTGTCCAAAAAGTGTTTTGAGACCAATAATCCCGTCCAATCAGAAGGAATCAAAAAGTTTCTGATAAATAGATTTCTTTCCTAATTTTTCAAAATGTTATGGACACAGATATGAATAAAAAAACGAAAAGGGGGATCCAAAAGCCCCCACCCCCATGGTCATGATAGGGTTAATAAATAGGTTTCCCTCCTCCTCAACAAAAGGCATTCTAAAGTAAATTAAAATGTCGGGAACATTTTTATTATTGTACGAAAAAAAAGACTAATGTAGAATATTCTGCATATTAACGACTAATTTTTGATTACATTTGTTTTATTTTTCTTTGAAAAAAAAAAAATAAAATGTAAGTCCCACTTGGGAAAAATGAGGAAGTAAGCCTCACAACAAAGAGGAAAGAAAAATATCGACGGCACTTAGGTATTAGTTACACCACAGGTTAGAGAACTGGGTCTCGTTCAGAGATCTGGATCATCAGCGCATGTGTAGAAGTCCATTGAATTTTTGCCAATATGGCCACGGAAAGGCCATTTATGAATATTATCAACGAGTTAGGTAGACTAGAGTTTCGAAACGCGTAGTATTTATGTTAATGGCATAATTGCAATGTGTTTCCGCTCGCACAAGGTTATATCGAAACTCTAATCAATCTAACTCGCTGATAATATAGACCACTTGTTTTTCGGTGGGAAATGGGCCCATATACATTTTAACATGGCTTCCAGTCTCCTTTTTTCCTTGCTATTATGTTGTTGCCATATGAACTCAACTGAAGATGCTAGTCTAGCATCTTTTTCAGGTGTTAGGTAAATCCCAAAGACGCATTTTCGTAGCAGAAACAAGAACAGCACAAGGAAAAGAAATCGCGTTAAAAACAGAAATTTAAAAATGAATTGCTTTAAAAACAAGACAAACATAAAGGCCAATAGAATTTCTCAGAATGCTGAGTGGCGTAGCTAATACATAGTGGAAACTTTTTACTATAGTAAGAAAAAAGGCTAGGGTAGAATATTTTGCATATTAACGACTAATTTTTGTTTTATTTTTCTTTGAACAAAAAAATGTAAGCCCCCCTAAAATTCCATACATTTCAAGTTACTTTGAAAAACACTATATTATGCAATAAGAACACAATTAAACAACGCTGGTCTAGAAGTTGGCGCCATCTGTCCCACATGGGAGAAGGGAAGAGATAAGCCTCATAACAAAGAGGCAAGAAAAATATTGTTATTAAGAGGCAACAAAATATATACAAATATAGTTCAACATCCCCCCCCCCATTTGGGCACCCCGCACATTGAGAAAAGTGGTTTACAATAATTTAGTATTATATTATTTATAAATGCTTACCTTTAATATGAAGCTGTTCTCCAATAGCATTCCATGTATCGAACTTTAAATCTCTGATGTGGTAGGCTTTATCCTGCTGATCCCAGAGGCAAGGTTCATTTCTTACAAGCTCTATAAGCAATTCCTTATCAATTCTGGTATTCATAACGTGTAGCGTCGGGCGTCAGATATCGGTCTAAAAACAAACATGGAGAAAGGCGTGGAATCGGGAGTCATCGGGTTGGATCGGATCGGATCGCTTCGGCACCAAAGAGTGCCACCATTGAGTAACATTAAGCGATACGTCGCCATGCGGTCAATTTTAGAACTAGCGCGGGAATTATACTTTCTTTGTTTATACTTGTAAAACTATTGTGTCTACTTGTTATTCTTGCTGTTTTATGACATTTTTTTCGTTTTAAAGACAACATAAACATTCCCCTTTCATAAAGTAATATTTTAAACAATATATGTAAGAGGTAGTGAAATAATTCTCATTTATGTAACCTTCCCTCTTGTCTGAATCTAAACTGCTTGAACCCAATTTTGCCCAAATTTGATTTAATTTCTAGAATTTCGGAAGGTATAGATATGGATGAACAAATTATGTACTGTCACTGAGGAACCTCTTTGGCTATTTACAAGCCTTACCTAGTTCCAATAACATAAAAGTAAACAATAACAATAAATGCAACCTCCCTGTCCGATTGATTCCTCTGGTTGTCAAGTATTTTATGATTTGAATTTCAATAAGTATGGGAGATTATATCTTTTCCTCGAAAGAAACAAATTCAAATAACTTAATATACAGCTGGGAAAGACCTAATGACCCTTTAGCACCTCTAAGCAATCTTCAGAGGAATATAGTTTTGGATTTATGTCAAGAAATTAAAGAAATTGGACCATTTTACAAGGTATTCAGTCCTCACATAGTTAAGTCCTCATTTTTTAGTATTTCAGACTGATGTTAATTTATTTACCTTTTAGTTGGCTTCATCAAAGGCAGAAGTTCCTCTAATTGAAGCTCCTAAGGAGGACGAATCCAAAAGTAAATTCCCTGATAGAATTGAGAACAGTCGAGATGTAAGTTGTTTGCTTTTTGAGACCCTTACTGGAATCGAATCAAAATACAAATAAATATGATAATATAAATGCTAATCCTCTTTTTTAATAGTTTTTATCTTGGTTTTCTGGAAAAGAAAATGAATGGCTTGAAAAGGAAGATGGAAACTATGTCAATTACTTAAACTACCTAGAAAAACAGCGGAATGAATGTAATCAACTGTTAGTACAAGTAGGTTAAAACATTTCATTTTATATAAGTTGAAGGTGGGGGTGGGGAGGGTCAATGGATTCTTGAAATAACTAGTAGGAGTTGCTCCTTAAAATTGTTTAAAGCATTAAGTTACAATTGTGACATTTTGGACCTGTTAAGGTTCATTTTCAGGCATCTACAATGTAAAATAAAAAACAAGAATAAGGAGAATAATTCTCATATGTCACTATTCCAATATAAACACAATATACATTTTTCAGGTTGAGAAATGTTTGAAAAGTCTTCGGGAACTTAATCATGAGTACCAGTTAGTTTCAAACAAAACTAATTCTTTACACCAAGTTAGCGAAGAACTGATATCTGATCAGGTGAGCTAAAAATTAAGTCAAATTACTTTTATTTTTATTTTTCTTGAACCATAAAAAAGTCAATCCTCTCAAATAAAATAGTTGACACAGGATATATATCCAAGTAGAGATATTTAAAAAAAAAAAATATGAAGATCCTAAAACTTTTCATGTCTATTAGTGAAACATTTTTTTCAAATACTTCCTTAACTCTAAATGTAACCAAAATTTAAATATCTTGGTTTAGATGAATTTCAAACACGTAGAAAATATTTCAGTTGAATCAAATTTTAAATAGCCCAACTCAAAACTATTTTTATCCACTTTTCTATCAATAACGGTTACAGATATCATCTTGAAAATAATTTCCTTCATTTTTCTACATTATAGAACCAATAAAATGAGTACCAGCAAGCATATGAACTCGAAAACGTAAGCTGTATGATTTTTTTCTCACAAATTTCACTCTAAAAACCATTTTCCATTGGACGAATTCTGATGGCTAAGAAACTCGACCTTTGAAATTAGATGAAAGATTTTTGATCCAAATTTATAAAAATTGGAACATTTTTCAGCCTCTGAGAGAACAAACAGACATAAATATATATTCCAGAAAGTAAAAACAAAATTCAGTCTTCCCACAAAATGTCTTTATTTTGCACTAGGCCTTTCGACACAAATGTGTCATCATCAGGTGCTAACAACAAATAGAAACATGCATTAATATTATTGGACTCAAAAATAAGTACATTTTTTGGCTTATAGTACATTACAAGGACAGTGTGGAATTAGAATTTATAAAGCTAACGGTGATAGTATAAAATGGAACTTAGATAACATTAAAGAACGGAAACTATATTATACATAACTTTATTACATTATAAATTTGTAATTATATAATAAAAACTGTAATTAGACAGTTCCTTAAGATTATATAGTTTCCATTGTATAAAGTTTTACATGTTCCAATTCATACTATAACCGTTAGCTTTATAAATTCTAATTATACACTGCCCTTGCAATGTACTATAAGCCAAAAAATGTACTTATTTTTGAGTCCAATAATATTAATGCATGTTTCTATTTGTTGTTAGCACCTGATGATGACACATTTGTGTTGAAAGGCTTAGTGCAAAATATAGATATTTTGTGGGAAGACTGAATTTTGTTTTTACCTTCTGGAATTAAGCAGCCCTACTACCAGAAAACATCAATATAAATAATATAGATAAGTTTTGATTATAGGTTAGTTTAAGCACATTCTTCAGGAATGCGGTATGAACTAACCAAGTTGTCGAGGGATGTCCTCGGTTATGAAACTCCACCATGATGGACTTTTCATTTATGTTATTTTTGTTGGCAGATGAAATTGATTCAAAAGAAGGATGCGATTCGAGAAAGGCTGAATCACTTTAAGTCACTTGATAAATACGTCCAGTCCTTGGATAATTCAACATTGTCTATTCACAGTGCCAATTTGGATTCAATTCTTGATCAGCTTAATGAACACATCAAATACCACAAGGAACATGTAAGTTAAATTTACAGTTAATATTTTCTATTTTTTGTCGACTCCTTGAATGCACTTGGATTTGGTATTATTAGGCATTCCCATTAAGAATGTTGAATACCTACCTAATGTCCTCAGTCGGTAGTTTGCCAGAAAAACAAACACGTCTGACTCACAGAGTTCATCGCATTTAATTTACTTATTTTAATTATATATTCTACAGGAAATAAACGTTCATGTGACTTTTGTATTAGTCTGAGAGCCAGTAACCGCACGTTTCATGAAGTGTTTTATGCACCTTGAAATTTGCTATAGTGTACCTTTTGGGTAGATAAGAAGATAAATATGTGTTGGCTAGACTTATCGTGGAACACCAGGTACTGCGTATTGGGGAAAGGTGCAAAAAAATATTTCCCAAAAATAGAGTTTTATTCAGAAGCCAACTATCTTTAATGTAAAATTAAGACAATTTTACAATCAATAATAAATAAGGCAGACACTTTTAAGGGGTATAACATGTAAAAAAGAAGAAAAAAAAATTGTTTTTATTCTAATATTAAATGAGTGTTTTATTCATGCTGCCATTTAAACCGGAACAGCTGTACAAGATCATGTGAGCAAGAACCAATGAGAACACAGAGAATAACCACAACTGCGCAGTGCTCTCATTCACTCTTATGGTTACACGCAGTGTATTGCAGTCTATCATAGGCAACATTTATTTTTACGTTTCTTGATAATTAAACCCCACAAAAATGTCTGCCCTTTTTTTTTTTTTATTATTATTTTCGAATATGTTTATTGAAGACGCTGTTTAAATCGCAGCGTGAATAACGCACTTCATTTATTATTAAAAATAAAAACTAGGTATTTTTTTAAAATTTACATTTTAACCCCCTGAAAGGCGTCTGCCTTTTTTATTATTCATTGCAAAATTTCCTTAATTTTCATTTTTTTTACATTAGTGATAGTTGGCTTCTGAATAAAACACTATTTTTGGGCAATATTGTTTTGCACCTTTTCTCTATGCGCAGTACCTGGTGTTCCAAGGTATGTCCAGGAAACACATACTTACCTTCTTATCTACCTAAGAGGTACATTATAGCAAAATTTCAAGGTGCATAAAACACTTCATGAAAAGTGCATTACCAGCTGTCCGACCGTATGTATAACCGGTTATGATAATATATTGTTATAATATTAATAAAATGTTTTATTTTTAATAAGTTTATTTACGTTACGCCTCTACGTTGGGAGCCAATATAATAAAAATTTTATAATATTTAATTTTAAAAACTCTTTATCTCAGGGATCGGGTTCAAGTCCAGTAAAGTAAAACAAAGATAATTTTAAATAATAAAAAACCAAAACAAAAGAAAAAACTCATAGATAAGTTATATCCAGGCATAGGATAAACAAGCATTACCTGATATAAAGCCAGCTCGGTATTAACTGCATAGGACAGGATCTTCTTTACAACTATAACTTCATTAACAGATTGAGCCTAGGCTTCATGAAAACTGATGACCATCTGAGACTAGCTGTGCACTGAACTAGAGCTGCATTAGGAATGGCGTTGTTTCTTTTAAACTGCACTATATGTGACTGTATCTTCTTTTTAACTGAACTGCACTTATGAGATTGTATCTTCTTGTAAACTGAACTGCTTTTAACAGACATGTATGTGACTGTTTCTTCCATTACAACTCAACAGACTGCCATATGAGACTGGAGCCACCTTTTCACAGACTGAACTCAACTTTCATGGCGGGAGCGTCTTACCGGTATCCAATGCTACCTGTATCCACTGCTAGACAAATATAACCAATAATATTTGTCTATCCCAATGAATTTAACATATCAATGAGCTTTTTGAATTTTCAGAATTTTCTGTGTTAATTTTAAAACTTTTAAATATGTAATGTAAAATATCATTACAATATCAAGAAGCACAGACACAGACAATGAAGCAAAATTAGCTAAGAGAGCAAGAACCGAAGGCATTAATCAGATAAATAGTCCAGACATACACATTTTTATAAATAGACACATCATCAATCAGTGGAAAACTGACTGGACATTCACATAAAACAGCAAGTTACGGGAGATTAAGCTGACTGTAGAAGCCTGGAGTTCCAGTATTCGTAATGTAAGACTTGACACTTAACTCACTTGTATTTGATGACACTACAAAAGAAACACAATTGTACGCTTACAAGGGAACATCCCCAAGTGTCCGGAGCCGATTTTAATGACACTTTTTATATTTATTAAACACGTGAAAATAATTGCTACTTACTTTTTTAAATCGACCCAATTGTGTGTTTAAGGGTCGACCCCTTAAATGTGCGATTGGATCAATATAAAAAAATACGTATCAATTATTTTCATGTGTTTAATAAATATAAAAAGTGTCATTAAAATCGGCTTCGGACACTTGGGAATTTTCCCTTTGTTAGCAACGTTCCACTTACAATAAAACACATATTTATAGACTGCAGATAAAGAGAAGACATTGAAGTAAACGGGCATGTAATAATTTTATGTCTATTCTTCAGTTACCCATAATTTAAGTTTTAAATCTTTATCAATCTACCATTAATTAAGGCTCTAGCTATAACACACGTTTACCCCATGTATCATTCATCCTCATCTATGTATTATGTTTATGTTTTCATTTCATCTGTATATAAATTAGTATGGAAGCTTGAATTTCAAGCCGAAACGCCAGAAAAAATAAAACACACAATTCAGGACCTTGGAAGAGAAAGGGCAAATTTGAAAAATCGATTTTTTTTTTCGGAGTCAGAAATATGTTGGTAACGGTACTTACGTACTAGTTGGACCGATCTTGAGAAGTGGCTCCCATTAAGGCTCCCAGTCAGTGATCCGGATCAGGCAATATGGCGAACATTTATGGCACCAAGACCATTTATTAATATTATCAAGGAGTCTGATTGAGTAGAGTTTCGATAAAACCTTGAGTGAGCGGAAAGGCATACCAATTATGCCATTAACAGAAGTGCTACTGGTTTCGTAGGTTAAATAACATTAGCAATTATGTTAATTGCTATGCACTTCCGCTTGCTACGCTCGCTCAAGGTTATATCGAAACTCTAGTTAATCCAACTCGTTCCTAATATAAATTACTGGTTTTTCGGTGGGAAATGGGCCGATATGCAATTTAGCATTGCTTGAAAAGAGTACTTTTTCAGTCGTTGGTAAATCCCAATTACTCATTTCCCTAGCCGAAAGAACAGCACAAATGACACATAGAACATTACAACACAAACAAGACTAAGAAGTGAAACAAGAAACAATAAATATAACTTGTAAAAACACAAATCTAACTGCAAGTGAACACAAAATGATGACTTGAACGGAAGAAAGAACAGCCAATGGAATTGCCCGTAGGAATGAACCAATAGAAACGCTTCATTTGAGTTCTCATTTCATGATCCGGATCCCTGAACGAGACCAAATTCTCGAGATCGGTGTAACTAGTACGTAAGTACCTAGGTAACACGAAGCTTCACTTTCTTTCTCTGGGTCGATTTTAGTTCTCTCACAGTTTGAGTTAAAGTGAAGAGAACCATCATCTATGAAAAATTTAATGTCTGATTTCAAGGGCGAATCCTGGTTCTGAAACTCCCCTCCTAGCATTTTGTGACCTATAAATCACTCTTGTAAATTAAAATTAAAACATTGAATTTCATTTGCATACTTTTTAAATTAGTTTTATGAATGAGCATTCCATATAGTAAACATTCGCCTGAGCTATCCTGAAGCACTTCTAGGACTTTGACTTGGATTTCCTAACATCCGGATTTTGAGATTCACCCTTTTTCTTCCAAGGTCCTGAATTGATCACAAAAAATGAAAACATTAGAATGAATCATTATTACGCAGGACCATTCCGAGCTATTTTGTTCACATAAAGAGGTTCATATCATTAGTTGTGAATACATTAAGCAGTGGAAACACACTCAAATTTGAACAACTGTTTTTTTTTTTTTTTTTTTTTTTTTTTTTTTTTTTTTTTTTTTTTTTTTTTTTTTTTTTTTGTGACCTATGGGTTTTAAAACATTGACATTTCTTCAACACTTCCATCCTGAATCATTGGATTGATAAGATAAGCATGTCTCCTCCTTATAAAAAGAGTAATAACCATGTGTCGGAAGGACTGGAGTTGAGCAGGCAGAACTCGGTGGGGTTCTGTTATTGGGTCCCGTTATCTGTGGATCGTCTCGTGAGCCGTCACTGTCTTGGGAAACCCCAGGGCGAGGGCTCACAGGTATATCCACACCTCTTAGAGTAGAAGGAGTTTGATTATAGGCAAGGGACGATTTGAGGCTATAAAATGCTTATCACAGTCCCTTCCATTTCAACCTTCGGCCTATCTACAACACCTATAAAAAGTGAAGAAACGCAATAAAAATGGCTAGCAATTCACTCATTGGTTTTTAAGTGGAGATCTTATAGTTAATATATCTGTGGAAAGCTTGGCCGAATTGTTTTATTCAATCTTTTTAACAGACCACTTTTTTTATTTTGTGTGCCTGAGTAATTACACAGGTCTACAAAAATAATCTTTCTGAAATTTGATTTGATGATTTTGGTCAATCTCTATGCTCCTTGGCGTGCTGAAGCCGAACATGAGGTCAGTCCCTCTCTATCACGTAAGGAAATTGTTCAATCTCAAGTAAGGGCAGAGTTACTACCATTAAAAGAAAACAGAATTGGCGAATAAGAGTTTTCATTTATTTCCATGATCTTTTAGTTATTTCAATGTTGTTTACTGTACAAAATACATAAATGTGTAGAAATAACAGCTTCAGAATTAACAGTGGCATATTTAGTTATTATTTTTATGAAAACGTATTTTTTTCTCTTGAAAATTTTTCCGTGTTCGTTTCCGGCTGTAGGACTCTTCAGATGATTCATGCTGCAGCATCCAACAATAGTCAGCCATCATGTTTACGTTCCATTTGCCCTGATACCTACGTTCCATTTCCTGGATGTCCTGATGGAACCTTTCCCCTTGTTCTTCACTTACTTCCCCTAAGTTTTCCGGAAAATAGTCCACATGAAGTGAACCTTCAAACTCATGTTGCAACCTTGTAATTGAAATGCCTTCAGCATGTGTTCCACGATACTTCTGTAGATGGGATCCTTCACGTTACCAAGGAACTTCTCAACAACATCTTTAAAAGAATTCCAAGCTTCCTTCTCCTTCTCATTCATGGTCTGAGTGAAATGTGGATCTGTGAAAAGTTTCCGAATATCTGGGCCTACAAAGATCCCCTCTTTTAGCTTTGCATCACTTAATCGTGGGAACTTGGAGCATAAGTACTTAAAACATTCACCTTCTTTATTGAGAGACTTTACGAATTGTTTTATCAGCCCTAGCTTTATGTGTAGAGGAGGTAGCAGGATTTTGTCAGAAGGAACCAAACTTCTCCTAATTACATTTTTTTGGCCTGGCGACAGAGCTCCTCGTGATGGCCAGTCTTTGTTGTTCCAATGGGAATTTCTGTCTCGGCTATCCCATAAACATAAAAAACAAGGGAACTTGGTGTACCCTGATTGCTGACCTAAGAGCATAGTAAGTACTTTCAAGTCTCCACATATCAACCAGTTATGCTCATTATAATGAATTCGTTCGAGAACTAATGACAAATT
The DNA here is from genome assembly GCA_946811695.1 of Gonocerus acuteangulatus. Taxonomy (NCBI): domain Eukaryota; kingdom Metazoa; phylum Arthropoda; class Insecta; order Hemiptera; family Coreidae; genus Gonocerus; species Gonocerus acuteangulatus. The sequence continues at coordinate 5,857,811 of OX328128.1, read as the reverse complement.
TTCGTATGTTTCTTTTAAATGTACCGAATGGCCAACTGGAACTGAAGCATAAGTATTGCCTTTGTGCAACAAAACAGCCTTTAGACTTCGCTTTGATGAGTCTATGAATAGACGCCAATGAATCGGGTCTATTGTATACCAAATTGACCCATCAGACCAAGAATGTCTTTGCAATAAATAAGATTCTCATCCAGAGCAAAGTAAGGAACAAAAACTGCTTCACGGAGTCGATACCATGAAAAAGAAGTGCCTGGCTGTAATAAATTTTTGTTTTTAAGACGGGAGCCAAGTAACTGAGCTGCATCTTTTGGAAGTCCAAGATCTCTCACTAAGTCGTTCAACTCCTGTTGAGAAATAAGCTGAGGTTCATCTTCTGAACTGCTTGCTTTGAACTCACTGTGTACTTCATCGCTCTCCGACATACAGTCTTCTCTATTAGCTTCCCTATCTATACTGCCCAAGTCAAGAGGGGGCTGAGGAACTGTCAATCCAGGACCGTGTGGTACCGGACGACTAGCAGATTCCACATTAGGGTAGTTAATGAGCTTATGATTTTTGGAATTATAGCCTTGAACATGACAATTACAAAAGTAACAGTCATTAACGTGGTTTTTTTGCTCCCTCCACATCATTGGGATAGCAAATCCGAAAGATTTTAACTCTCCTTTGTACCATAAGCGAAGTTTTTCTACGCAGCTATGGCATACCTTGTGAGGAGCCCACACTTTATCTTGATCTCCTATTCTCAAGCCAAAATATGCATAATATACTGTTAAGATAAATTTTTATAAAATGATTGCGCCACGTTGGGTCGCCATTTAATGTTAAGATTTTATTATTTTAAAAAGAAATAAAAAGATTTTAAATACTTGAGTAAGTTTTATTATATGAATTTGACTTAATCTCAGGGATTAAAGTTCCGAGTGAATGAACAATATAATATTTATTTCCAGACAATCCTGAGATACAAACACCAATATCAAAAATAATACAAATGACAATAAAAGAATTAACAATTACAAAAAAAAACAACTTTTACCTCTAAATCAATCCGCTTCCAACAAAGCCTCAATACACTGCGCTTCAGCAATTTCTTCCTCAAGGCGACGCGCCCTCTTGCCAGGTCTCGCGCATAGAATGGATATCCCGAAATTTTGGATTCTGTTGTCTTCTCACTCCGTCTTCTATGACAATCAACAATAGACCGCACTCCGCATTCCTCGGAGGATAGCTATGGACTCTAGCTCCTCACTTCACGACTGCTGGGAATCAACTGACGATCCGCATTCCAGGGCTGCTGGGAATCAACTGACGATCCGCAATCCAGGGCTGCTGGGAATCAACTGACGATCCGCAATCCAGGGCTGCTGGGAATCAACTGACGATCCGCATTCCAGGGCTGCTGGGAATCAACTGACGATCCGCATTCCAGGGCTGCTGGGAATCAACTGACGCCTTCTAGCAGGAAAGCTTGGCATCCTTGTTTCTTAACTTCCGCATTTTGTTGGTTTATATATAAAAGTAATAATTATCTTTTTGCAATACCAAATAATTAATTTATTATCATCTGAATGTACATTTAATATGGATATATTGTACACCAGTATTGTCCAAAAATATTATTAATTTTGATCGTATATAATACGATGTTAATTCTATATACGGTTTGTGATTTGCGCGGGCTTTTCAAAATATCGATGGTTATTTGAATTTAAAAATATTTTTGAGAATGTAATATATCATTACAATACATTTTTGACAAAACCTGTTATATTTCGTTGGTATTTCTTAACTGTGTACTCACCAGAGATAAAACAGAAGTAGTCTGGACTGGTAACACAACGACGATGAGACATTTTGTCTAAATGCACTTTCAAACCTTAAAATACGTTCTTAATCACTTTGACACAACTAAGAGACCTCAGTGAATGTGTTCACTTCAGTTGATACTACTGAACTGAGAGAATGAACAGAAATTTAGCTCCAAGTTCCTGATACAACAGGTTCAATCTCGTTTAGCTTCAGACGGTGACATCTGAGACCAAACAAGTACGTTCCTGTCTGAACAGGTCGTGCCTAGACACCCTCAGGCCTACAACATCTACTGAGGGAGTCATTGCCTACACCACCTAGTGAAAGTTGTCTGTTTATAAAAAGAGAAATCGTTTGGAAAAAAAAAAAAAAAACCTACTTCTTAACAAATTTATGTGTATAGCAGGTATATTATGTTCTATGGATTTGAAAAAAATCTGTACGTGATAGAGAAAAACGAACTTCATTCTCGGCCTCAGCACACCGAGAAACACAGAGATTAGCCAAAATCATCAAATCAAATTTTTGGTTGTAGACCTGTGTTATTAAAGATATAATTATTGGAGGATTGGGAGAAATATTACTCCTCTATGAATCCAAACAAGCCACTATTCCACCTAAATATCTCCTCCTGTTCTAACAAGAGGGTTTACGATTTGCAGGATGGTCCTATAAAGTTAGAAGAATTGGAGTCTGCAATAATATCTTCATCAAATAATAAGGCTTCAGGACCAGACTTAATTGCCTACAAACTATTTAAAGCTCTTCCTCCTGCATGGCTCAGTTATCTACAAAACATGTACAACACAGTATTGGAAAGCGAAATAATCCCTACCACCTGGACGCACACAATAGTTAAAATGATTTACAAGGCAGGCCCCCGAGAAAATCCTTCCAATTACCGACCCATAGCTTTAATGAACACAATACTAAAAATATTCACCACCATCATCAGTAAACGCCTCACGTATTGTGCTGAAATCAATAATATATTCCCCGAGAACCAAGCAGGATTCAGGCCAGGACGAAGCTGCATGGATAACATCTTCTCTTTGTATGCATTAGTACATAATAAGATAAGAGGCAAAGGACAATATCTATATTGTGCTTTCATCGACTTTAAAAAAGCCTTTGATACCTTAAACCACGAGCTCTTATGGATAAAATTGCACAGCATTGGAGTCAGCCCTAAGCTTCTCAGAGTTCTCATAAATATGTACGAAAAGGCCAAGGTATCCGTACATACTCAGGAAGGAGAAACAAGGAAAATTAATGTCACCCAAGGGGTCCTTCAAGGAGATTCACTTAGTCCTCTCCTGTATGTCTTATTTACCCATGACATGGAGAATTTCATGAGAGCAAGTGGATCCTCAGGAGTGAGCATTGACCATGTGAATGACATCATCATGCTGTCCTATGCTGACGACATAGCTATCTTCGCAAATACCCATGCTGATCTCCAACATAAGCTGAATACACTAGAAGAATACTGCCTCCGTAACAATCTTGAAATCAATACATCCAAGACTAAGATACTCATTTTCCATCGCAGCCCCAAACATAAAGCCCACCCTAATTTCTTCATTAACAACAGTAAAATAGATATTGTAAAACAATATAACTATCTTGGAGTTAATTTCTCGTCAACTGGATGCTTCATAAACACACTAAATGCTCAGACAACTAAAGCCAATCATGCCATAGCCGCGATAAAGAAGATATTGTTCAACGCTAAATCGGACTCCTGGGACACTAAAAAAGCACTTCTCCATACAGTTATCAATTCCGTATTCCTCTACTCCTCAGAACTATGGGGCTTATGGTACTTTGACCAAATTCAGACAATAGCTTCCAAATATTACAAATCAATGTTAAATCTACCCCAATCTACACCCCACAGTTTTATCCGTACAGAATCTAATGACTACGCTATATCAACACAGGCAGCACAGAGAATCGCAGGCTGGTGGATGAAACTACTCGGCATGGATGACACACGATACCCAAAATTATGCTACCAGAAATTACTCCTCCTGGACTCAAAACTGACCAATCTTTCTTCGCAAAACTGGGTAATGAAGTTAAAATATTTTCTTTTAAAGTATGAAATAACAGACCAAATCACAGCTCAAACCCCAAATTTCAAATTACTCAAAGAAATAGCGCCAAAATTAAAAGCAAACCTGATTAAAGATGACCTAGACCATATCAACACAACCTCCTACAGTACCATATATAGTGCAATTCAAACCTACAACAGCTACCTTCTAATAAATATGAACATAAATAGACAAAGAATCATAAGTCAACTAAGATTAGCGAACAAGAAGACACTTTACCTCAGCATCCACCGTCAAAGGTACAAAATAGAAACGAACAAAATATGCACCAACTGTGATTTGGAGGAAGAAGACTTGGAGCATCTGCTGTGGCGATGTCCTGAATACTCCAATCTCAGAAATACTCTGAAACCTATTATTGATGAACACACCAACAACTCCGTAACTTATTATTTCCTTACTACCTCTTACATCACCGATATAAACGCCTTTTGCATTTACTTGGAGGATGTAATGAAAAAAAGAGGCAACCGCAGCGTGTAGTAAATGAACCGAAATATCAGTTCTTAATTATTCTGTATTATAAAAGCTTATTTTATTTACTTGTTCTATAAGAGTCTACTCTAATTTAATTTTCATGAATTGTATATATTTACCCCGATCATATTTGTAAGGACAATGTTCAATTACAAATAAATATTATTATTATTATTATTAAAGATATATTAACAGATTGAATATAATAATTTGGCAAAGCTTTCCACAGATATATTAACTATAAGATCTCCACGAATATATGTATGGTGTCTTTGGAATAGAACATTTTTTTTTTTTTTGTGTGCCTGTGTTATGTAATACATTTCTACCGACCTAGAAACCTTTAAATCCCGACTATTTCCCCACTTTTTATCCCTACAAGTCTTGCCCAACTCTTACTTTATATAAAAGCTGTAGTATTTAATTTTATATATTAAATTGTTTTCACTATCCTCTAAATTTAAAATTATTCCTAAGGAACATGTGTCCTGGAATAAGAATAATTTTTTTTCATTACATTTACAATATTCCTCAATGTCTCTCCCATTTTTGTTTTCTCCTCTTCTCATGGCTTTTCCTTCAGAAACTCTCCTAAATTAATCGAGTCTCCGCTGCAATCAATATTAACAATGTAACGTTTTTTGCAGAGAACGTTCCGAGAAAGCCATGCTTACATGTCTCGCTATTGGCAATGCTTAAGAAGAGTTTTAGCCTTGGTCCGTAGCAACGTAGGATCAGGCCTTCTATTAGCATCTCAGCAAGCTTCGTCGAGCCAGGCTTATCATTATGCTAAATTTCAGTCTGCTGCAGTTAGTCTCAGGCCACTCATAGCAGCACTCGAAGCAAGAATTGATGTTTTTGACGAGTAAGTAACTTTCATTTACTAATAAATAATAAAAAATCTGTCATGCTGGAGCTGCATAACTAAGCTCATTCCTCGGAAGGTGCGTAGTGTACGCTTTATTCCTGAATATTTTGCTTAAAAGAATGTGTATAAAGAAAAAAGAAAAAAACAGACGTTTTTTTCTCTTTTATATTTGTAACGTTTTTCTCTCTTTTATATTTGTAACGAGCAGCTGACTCAATTATTATTTTTGTAATTAATTTTCTTCCAGAGTGTTTTGTTTGCATCCTTGTATATTGATCTTCATGAATAAAAAAAGCATCAAAATGTAAAAATAGTATATCCCACATTCATAACAATGCAGAAAACGGATACAGCGCCCCTTTTCAGCACATCTACTGGTAAAAGTATCAACGCCTGTGGCTTACCAGGTTTTGTTGCAATGTAACAAAAATAACGGCCGGTATGTAATCCCAACTTATCAATGTTGGGATTGCCGGTAGTAATCCCAACTTCCAGTTACCGATTTTGGTGGTTAATAATCTCGTTCAGTTGTTTGCTAGAAGAATGCTATATTGTGTTGACAGACACACACAAATATATATATATAAATATAATACTGCATTAATGTTGTTTTTTTTTTAGTATGAAATAAAATTTGAATTTTTTTTATTATTCTGTCAGCTTAATGTTTTGTGATATAATTTTTTGTAGATACAAAGAAGCGTTAGCTGAATGCCAGGAGATGTATGTGCAAGAAAGAGAGAGTCTAATAGGACCGAGTGTAAAGCGTACTTTGGATGATCTATCGACGGAGAAGGATACTTGCTCTCTTCTACGTTCAGCGTCTGCTTTTCTACTCCATGTATCGCTCGATGAGCATGCATTATATTCTCAATTTTTTTCTACTCCAAGCGAGATATTCTAGTAAGTCCAATAATTGCAACATAAAAACATCTGTTATCTCACAGTTGTAAGTGTCGAGTAATTATAAATCATGAAAAATTAGATTAGAAAATAATTAAAATCTCACCATAACTACAGAAAATGTTAATATAAAAGTGTTCATAATCAATTGCTACCTGACTAGGGTGAAAAAATAAAAGGATAATGTGACAATCTGAAATTATTATAGATACTTTGAAACGTTTTACTCAGATTCTTCGTTTTATTTAAAGATAGAATTCTTTATAATTCTATCATTATCAATACTAGTAACTTTAAATTTAAATATCTTGTTGAGGCTGAATTGTATATCAATCTGTCACCAGCATGACTTTACAGCGCACTAGAGAGACAGGGTTATTTGTGCATTTGTATCTCAAAACTCAAAGCTAATAAATTTGTACGAACTCCTTCTAGAAAACTAAATGTCCAACAGGAGTAGAATGCATTAGTTGCTGTATTAATAAGAATCCGCAAACCATGTGATTCTTACATATACAGTAGAACTTGGATAATTCGAACCCCTAGGGACTGATAAAAAAGTTCGAATTATCCAAAATTAGAATTATCCAAAATTCGAATTACAAAAGTTTTTGAAAATAAAGGGCTAAAAAATCGAACTACATATTTTCACATTTTTTTATTTAAAAAAAAAAAACTTTTTATTTAAAGAAAAACAAACATTTCATGAATTGATGATTACGTACATAAGTAATAAATAATTTATCAAAAAAGCAAAAATAAAAGTCATTTGTTTTGAAAAAAAGTCATTTTCATGGACAAGATTTTTTTCTTTTTTTTTTGAGGTAAGTTGGTATAGTGTTAGGAGGAATTCCAAAGTCCTTGGCAATTTCAGATTTTTTCTTTATTTCTTTTTCAACTTCTTTAATCGCAGCTATTTCTCTGACAACGTTAAAGTTTTATAACTTCTATGCTTCGACATCTAAAATCAACAACTCACTGAACTGCACTGTAGACCAGAAATTCAAGGTACAAACAAAACAACAGATCTAGGCACTGACTGACTTATAACTGAATGAGAATTGAAGATGGGAGGAATGGTGGAAGAGAATTCTAGGATAAAACGACTGGATGTAACTATAACAACCTCTGGAAGGGAGGAAGCGCGACCCACCACTTTGCAGAACTAGAGTCCAAGAACTAGACTATGAGACCGCCGCGCTTCTCGTCCCGGAACCCCTACATCCGTATCTTACTATCCTTCTTACCCGAGGGGAGAATATTTTTACAAGATTTAAGATCAACTGCCTCTCTGTCTACTTCGCATTGGAGGTACAGTCTCGTAAAAAATTCGAATTATCCAAAATTTTATTCGAATTAACCACAATTTTTTTACATTGTTTATGTCCTGAATTTTAGGGACCGAGAAAAATATTCGAATTAAAGACAATTTCGAATTATCGAAGTTCGAATTATCCATGTTCCACTATATAACCAATTATACAATGAATCAAATAACTAAATTGAAGAAGACGGGATATTGCCGTTCCTTGATGTAAAAGTACAGAAGATTGGAGATCCTCTAGAACATTTGATTTTCACCATATGTTTGCAATTAACTGAGAAAAGTGAAAATATTTTGCTCTCTTAATAATAGCGAAGATAAGTAGCTGTAAGCAGCTAATCATTTCATATTGTGATTGAAAACATCGAAGAAAGCAGAATGTTTAATGTGAACAAGAAAAAAGACTGGTCTCATTCAATGGAGATTAACATATCGAAAATAAATAGTGGGCTACGATACTTGGTTGTCAAAATTGACCAACAAGGTAAGACATTCAATGATATAAATCCATTTGTCATTAACCGCTGGATTTGTTCATTTTCCAAGACATTAAAGGTTAAAAAACTAATAAAAAGCGGAATGTTGTTTTTAGAATCACCGAATGACAGTATTTCAAACAAACTTTTGGAACAAACGACATTTAATGGTTTCAAAATACTATTTGAACCACATAGAATGTTAAATAACTCCAAAGGCGTGTTTTACTGTCCAGAAATTCGTGATGTTGCTGATTCTGAAATACTCAATGAACTGGAAAATCAAAACATAACAACCATTAAACGCCTAGGCCGCTATTCCAAGAAGTCGGCCTTATTTTTGGCGACTTTTGGTACTCCATTACCTGAAAAGTTGATAATTGGTTATATGTCAGTACCAGTTCGCATATATATCCCGCCTCCACTAATCTGTTTCACCTGTGGTTCACTAGGCCATCATAAATCTTCCTGTGAGAAGGAACAAACTTGCAGAAAATGCGCTGAGCTGATGCATGAAGGAGACTGCAAAAGAACAAAATGCTGCCTGTGTGGAGGAGAACACAGAACAACAGCAAAGCTCTGCTCAGTTTATGCACAGGAATGCGAGATTAGAAAGAAGATGGTCCTACAAAATATTACCTATTCTGAAGCGAAGATATTAGTTAGCAAAATCAGTATGGATACATATGCTGCAAAGGCTTCAAAACAGATGGATGAAACGAATGAGATATCAAGACTTACAAATTTAATTGGAGAAATGACCAAGAGGATGGAAATATTAGAAAAATTAATTCTTAAAGAAATTATCCCGGTCAAGCTTCACAGAAATACCAAACTAACTGACAACATTAAATTAAAGCAATATAATACAGACACGGAACAATCGAACCTAAAAGATGTCGGAAGACTTGAATTATCAGAAGACCAAAAAATTGAAGACAAACATGAAGAACATGGAATTAATTGCCAGGAGAAAGATGAAAACTCCGAACCTCCTGGATCTCGAACTCGAAATCGAAGAAAATACAGACTGACAAATGACAAGAAAGTACTAAATCCACTCAGACAATAACTCCAGGTAGGACTTGACTCAGACAATTAATTTATTGCTTTACTTTCCTTATTCAATTGTATTTTACTTTATTTTATTTTAATTCCATATGTCACTGTTCTTTTCTTATTCTGTCTTACGATATTTTTCCATTTTCCTTTTTCCTGAGGTGCGGGAAAGCGTAATAGTGTCTCTTTTAAAAACAATAGTCTGTGTTTTAGAAGTTTTTATAACGAATTTAAAGTATTACTTGACCTTCGAAAACATTATGGTTACAAATCAAATATTTTTGTTGGTCAAATGTTCTCTGAGCTTATTTCTCAACTATCTTACAAAACACAATTGCAATTGTCTCTGTAAGATCTATAGACTTCTTTTCATGAACTCTGAACCAGATCATACATTTATGATCTCATTTTCACGTTTGCACAACCTTTCGTTGATGAATCAAATAGTCTGTCTGTAGTGCATCCCAATCTTGCGATATTTGATATATTTCTAGCACAACTCTTAACCCATGTCTGTATTGCAGTGGAATATTAATGGAATGCAAAGGCATATAGGAGACTTAAAGTTGCTGCTGAGTCAGTTACCTATACAAGCAATAGCACTACAAGAAACACATCTAAAACAGGGTAAGGAAACCAGCATACATGGCTACTCTATCTATAGGAGAGACTATTCCCTGGGGGGGCAAAGCATGTGGTGGAGTAGCGATATTAGTAGCTGACAGCATCCGTAGTAAACCCATCCAACTCAGGACGACAATCCAAGCTGTGGCTGTCTCGATATACCTTCCTTTCCCAATAACAATCTGCTCTGTATATCTTCCACCAAGGGAACCTATAGATGTTCTAGGACTGAAAGACTTACTGACACAACTACCTACTCCTTTGCTATTTTTAGGGGACTTCAATGCACAGAGTTTAATGTGGAATTCTCCAATCAATAATAGGAAAGGAACTCAATTACAAACCATATTTGAACAGTTTGACTTGATCTCCCTTAACACTGACTCACCGACACATCATTGCCCAAGAACAGGAACACTTACAAACATAGACGTATCATTAAGCACCGCATCCATATACACTCGCCTTACATGGGAGGTGATCAAAGATTCTTATGGAAGCGATCACTTTCCCATTATTGTTAAAAACTCCACATACACTCCAATATTCAAAACTACCTCAAGATTTAATTCCAAAAAAGCTGACTGGGACTGTTTTAAAAAATATATTCTTGATAAAATCCTGAACTTGCAGACTAAAACTATTCAAGAATTTACAACACTAATTACTAACGCAGCAGGCGCCAGTATACCAAAGACTTCTGACAGGTACGCAAAAAGGCCGGTCCCATGGTGGAATGATGAATGCAGAGCAGCTGTTAGAGATAGAAGGAAGGCTCTAAATTTATTTCGTAGAAATCCATCAGATTTTAACCTTCAGAACTATAAGCGTAAAAAGGCAAAGGCCCAATGGACCATTAAGACTAGCAAGAGAAAGTGCTGGGTAGATTTTTTGTCAGGTTTAAACAAACAGACTTCTGGACAAGACATATGGACAAAAATAAACCAAATACAACACAAGAAGTACAGACTACCCATAACTGAAATACATAACAATAACATAACTGTAACCGATCAAAAAGAAATGGGTAATGTTATGGGAGACTTTTTTGCTTCTGTATCCAGTAATGCAAACTATTCAAATCAGTTTTTTCAGCTCAAATCCCACGAGGAAAAAATAAAACTTCCCATAACTACAAAAAATGACCACTGTATAAATGACCCATTTACTATGAACGAACTGAAACTCGCATTAAAGACTGTACGCTCGACATCACCCGGACCGGATGGACTGACGTATGACATGTACAAGAACCTACCTAACATTGGCCTCGTCACTCTGCTCAAGCATTTTAATGAAGTGTTTTTGAACGGCTCCTATCCTTTCTCCTGGAATGAGGCTATAGTTATTCCAATATTGAAGCCGGGGAAAGATAAAACATTAGCGTCAAGTTTCAGACCAATTTCAATGACCAATTGCAGCAGCAAACTGCTTGAAAAGGTGGTCAATAAAAGGATACTATGGTTTTTGGAGAGTCAAAAAGTTCTATGTGACTACCAAGGTGGATTTAGACCACAGCATTCCACGATGCACCATATTGCTCATCTAGAGAATGATATCCTTGATGCATTCCTTGAAAAAAAGTCGTTAATTGCTGTGTCGTTGGACATGGAAAAAGCATACGACACTGTATGGAGAAGACTCATCTTAACACAGCTGATAGAATGGGGCATACAAGGAAATATAGTACGATATCTTAAAAATTATCTTTCCTCACGAACATTCCGAGCTAGGATAGGTGCTGCTTTATCTGATGTATTTCTACAAGAGAATGGAGTGCCTCAGGGAGGGGTATTGAGTACAACGCTATTTAATATTGCTATTAACTCTATCAGGAGCTATGTTACCCAAGGAGTAAATGCTGATGACCTCCTCATATACAGTACAAGCAGTAGACTAGACACAGCAGAACATGATATTCAACAGACATTACACAATTTAGAGGTTTGGTCATGCAAATCAGGGTTAACATTTTCTAAAGAAAAATCTAAATACATGATCTTCTCTAAAAAACTATTAAACTTAACCTGCGACTTAACACTTGACAACACAAAGATTACCTACACAGACACACTAACATTTCTAGGACTGACATTTGACAAACATCTCACGTGGTTGCCCCATTTGAAAAGACTTCTTAATAAATGCAAAAAATCTTTGAATTTACTAAGAATTCTGAGTAATACGAAGTGGGGTGCTGACAAATGTACTATGCTTGCATTCTATCGTGCGTATACCAGATCTCTTCTGGATTATGGATGCATAGCTTATTCATCTGACAGCCCAACCACTTTAAAACTCCTCGACACTATCCATAATACTGGCCTCAGAATAGCTACTGGTGCCTTTAGGTCTAGCCCAGCTGAGAGTCTATGTGCCATAACAGGCGAACCTCCTCTGCAATACAGACGGCAAATGATTTGCACTAGATTTATAGCTAAATCAACAGGTCTGGGGACCAGATGCGTACAAGAGTTTTTGAACAATGCTAAGTTAGATTACTACATTAGATTATGTGCAAAAGCAAAACCACTGATGGTGAGAATTAAGGAAAATGGAAAATATGCCATACTATCTCAAACACCAATTTACACGAATACATTTTCAAACATTCCTCCTTGGAGAGTAAAGAACTTACGGATTGACTTGACATTGACAAAGTACAGAAAAACTGACCCGACAGCTTCAATATTTTACCAAAAAATATTTAATTCAATCATAAAACAGAAGTCAGATACAATGTACCTATACACTGACGGATCCAAAACAAACTATGGTACCGGAACAGCAGCAACAGTAGACAGAACAACATACCAGATCAAATTACATGACCAAAGCACAGTCTTCACAGCCGAATTACAAGGAATATTACTAGCACTGACAAACATCAATACTATACAAAAAGACAAAATCACTATATGTATGGATTCTTTGAGTGCTTTACTCTCCTTGGAAAACATCTACAGCACAAACCCAATCATTACAAGTATATTCTCACACCTGTACACTCAGCAAGAACATAACAAACTCATCACGATGCTATGGCTACCAGGACATGAAGACATACCACAAAGCACCAGTATAGACTTAGCAGCGAAACAGGCGACAAAAAGACAGACTATAGACATTAACATACTGACAACATCAGACGTATGTACAGCATTACATGCACAGGTCCTCCAAGAATGGGAATTAGACTGGCAGAGATCAGACTCGAAATTACGAGTAATTAAAAACACTACGACAGCCTGGCAAAATGAACACCGCATCAGGCGTGAAGAGGTGATTTTGGCTAGGCTTCGTATTGGCCACTGCCATCTAACCCATTCTTATTTAATGGAAAACAAGCAGAGGCCAACCTGTGCAAGTTGTAATGAGACTTTGACTGTTAGACACATACTGACAGACTGTAGACTTAGAAGTGACTTAGACATTCCTCACGACCTTCACGAATTACTGACTCAAGGTAGTCCATACATCGACACAATACTTAGACATTTTAAGACACTCAACATTTATAACAAAATATAACACATTAAAATAATCTGCATTCACTTTTCTTCTATGTAGCTATATATATTTTTTCTTATTTTTTATTTCCTCCTTTCTTTTTTTTTTTTTTTTTTATTATTATTATTATTATTTTTTATTTATTTATTTATTTATTTTTTTTTTTTTTTAGTTAATCAGAGGCAACAGAATCATTTCTATTACTTGTTTATATATTGGCCATTTTCTTATCTTTTAATGTGACCACTTAGTTTTATATTTTACTTTTTTTTTCTTTTTTTTTTTTCACTTGATTTCATTATTGATGTATCAACATACTTAAAAATTATGTATGAGTATTGTATGGATATGATATGTAGGCATACATTATAACCCATATGTATGCGCGAATATTTGCACACATCAGTGAAAAGTCACTCAAATTATTATCAAATTGTTCTGGTTGTTCTTGTCTTTGTTTTGTTTTTTTTTTTTGTTTTTTCTTTTTTTTTTCTTTTTTCTTTTTTTTTTCTCTTTTTTTTCTTGACTAGACAGAGATTTTTCTGATCATGAGCTTATCGCTAAAGTTGCGTAGCTCATAATGAATAAATAAATAAATAAAATAAATCTAGAACATTCAGTTTACATAAAACCTACTCACAGACAGATATCTAAACGCAACTTCTCATCACCACCCAGCCCAGAATAACATCTTGATCACTACCCTCATGACCAGAGCTATCAGGATTTCCCAACCAAACCATCTCAGAAAAGAAGAAAGACACCTGAAATCAGCTCTAAGGAAAAACAAGTACACGGACAAAGTTATAAACAGACACACTACCAAAGCAAAAAGAAATGTGAAGTCAACGGAAAAGGGAGTACAGGAAGACCCAAACAGGGGAAAAATTAATCCTCCCCTTCGTGAAAGGAATTACAGAGAAGGTTGAGAAGATTCTGAAGAAACATGACATTAAGACAGTCTACACCACTGACTGCAAGATAAGTCAAATGATAAATAACCCCAAGGATAATTTAAAGCTGAAATCACTAAGCGTCTACAGTATCCCATGCTCCTGCGGAAAAGAATATATTGGACAAACAGGAAGATTGGTATGTTCAAGAAGAAAAATCGGCGGTAGTAAAACATTTTCACAACACTAATCATGCTATCCAATTCGACAAAGTAAGCATTCTGGTAAAAATAGAAAACTACCAAGAAGGGATCATTAGGGAACCCATGTAGAGAAAGATAAAGGAGTAGTGAAAAAAGTTGTGTATTGATTGAAACTTGACCTTCTGCCAATAAGTCATGGGCGTATATTAGGACGGGTTGCAGCCCCCCCCCCCTCCCGAACTTGGTAAACATGTGTCTTAAAAGCCATAAAAATAAATTAAATAAGATCGCTTAGTTCAGGTAAAATAATATTTTTTGGGTTTAATAGCATTTTAATTGGTTAACTATTCAAAGTTCTAGATCGTTAGTATTTCATATCCCCAAAATGCTCTTAGGCCCCCCGAAATTCTCTCAGCCCCTCCTGAAATTGTTTTCTATATACGCCCATGAAATAAGTTAAACAAATTTTCTTATAACAACTTTTTTATTTCCCTGATGCGTTTCTAGCCATCTTTGAGATTATTTTCAGTGTGATCATATCATCATATGATTTGTTGTATTAACCGTTGCCTGTGAACTACGAGTCATCTTCGTACTTTACGTTATTGCCTTGGATGTCAGCTATGAGGTAACTCGTAGTAAATCAGTATTAATATGAAAAGATGGCCTCAAAGAATAGAACACAAACTGTAGCGATGCAGTAACATAACAACTGGTCGAAGCATGTCTGGCTGCAAACTAACTTGTAGTTGGCTTGAACTTTTTGTTACATAAATCAACTTAGGCATATACCTTTTTTTTTTTTTTTTTTTTTTTTTTGTTCAAGAAAGAAATTATATGCTTTATGGTGGTCATTGCGTACTTTAACTATAGTTTTCAATAAGAAAATTGATTAAATTAATTAACTGTTGTGTTAAAATAATAACTGCTATTTATTTCTGTGTTTTAGCCACTATTTAGAACGAGTTTGTACAAGTGTTTATGACAAAGTTCGACCACTTGTGATCCACATGAAGCATTTAGAATCTCTGGCAGAATTATGTTCTATTCTTAGACTAGAACTTCTTCATGAGCAAGTAAGCACTAATAGTGAGTGTCCTGTTTTATTGTTCCAAATTATTTTAACTTCAATCATTTTATATAATATATTAATTTTTTAGTCTTAGTGGTCATTAGAATAGAATTTTTAATCAAATTTATGAGAAACAATAATTGACACAATACTTATTCTTTCCCTTAAATTGTACTTATGAGAAAATTAATTCTTTATTGTAAATTTCTAACATCTTGTTAAAAAAAGGAAAGGCATCCCCTAATAAGGGTATTAACCATCGGACCATTGAGATCGGGCCTGTGAGAGAATGAACAGACATATATATAATGATTACTTTATATGTCATATACAATAGAGTCCCGCTAATCTGACCTAATTATAACATATTAAGGTACTGCAATAAAAATAGGTCTGGTGGCTGTGAAGACTAAGACCATTCCACGCCTCGGGTTGTGAGCTTGATTCTCACTAGAGATGGTGGCTTTTATTTAAAAAAATAAAATAAAAAGGCATTAGCCTCCCTGGAAAAGGATGATAAGTTAAAGATAATTCGTCCAAAAATTAGTAAAATTGAGCAAAATGTGAAAAAGGAAATAAACTTAAATGTGAGAATTATAGGGGCATAGCGCTTCTCCCAACGATTTACAAAATCCTGTCAGTGGCAATATGTCGGAGGTTAATGGAGAGGAGTGAACGACTACTGGGAGAATATCAGAGTGGATTTCGCCCGGGAAGGTCGACTATAGATCATTTGTTTTCCATTAGACAGATGTTAGAGAAAACATATGAGTATAACATTGATCTACACCACCTCTTCATTGACTTCCGACAGGCTTATGACAGTGTTGATAGAGGGAAGTTGCTGCAGGCATTACAGTCACTGGGAATACCTGGGAAGCTAATAAGATTGACGAGGTTGACTCTGGAAGGAACAAGATGTAAGGTCAAAACCAGAGTAGGCGTCTCTGATAGCTTCGAGGTAAACAGTGGCTTAAGACAAGGGGACCCATTATCACCTGTATTATTCAATCTCGCCCTTGAAGTCGCCATTCGAAAGATAAGGACTAACCCAGGGGGCACCATTTTCAATAAGCTCACTCAGCACATGGCGTATGCTGATGATGTGGTAATAACAGGGAGGACCACAGCAGCTTTGGCCGGTGCTGTGACAGAATTCGATCGTGCCGCGCAAGACTTGGGACTCTCTATAAATAATGAAAAGACCAAGTATATGAAAACCTCGAGACAGACCGAAGAACGAGGAGAGACTGTGGATTTTGGCGAGGACACGTACCGTAGCTGTAGCACATTTAAGTACCTGGGGGGAGTAGTAACGGAGAACAATAACCTGGAAGCGGAGGTTAAGGGCAGAATGGTGGCGGGAAATAGATGCTTCTACGCCTTACAAAAAGCTCTCCGATACAAAAGTCTCTCCAGGAAAGCAAAGATTTTATTATACAAAACTGTGATTAGACCAGTTGTTGTGTACGGCAGCGAAACGTGGACTCTGACCAAAGAAATGAGGAGAGGTCTGTTGGTCTGGGAAAGGAGAGTCCTCAGGAAGATTTTTGGAGCCGTAAGAGAGCAGCACAGGTGGAGGATCAGAAGCAATGCCGAACTTACAGAAATGTATGGCGAGCCTGACATCCTCTATGTCATAAAGAAAGGTAGGCTACGGTGGTTAGGGCACGTTGAAAGGATGGAACCCTGTAGGCTACCTAAATTGATGCTGAATGGTGCACCTGGGGGAAAAAGAAAGAGAGGCCGACCAAGACGGAGGTGGCTTGATGACCTGGAGGAGGACTTGCGGACGCTAGGGATCCGAAATTGGAGGAACCTAGCAGCAAACCGCGTGGAGTGGAGCAGGATGGTGGCAGAGGCCCAGGTCCTACAAGGACTGTAGCGCCCAACAGTGAGTGAGTGAGAGCAAAATGTGAAAAAGTGTTCATTGATTTACGTTTAAGTATTTTTAAAAATAAATAAAACAAATGTTTGGAACATATTTCAGGAGAAGCGTTAGCAGCTTTTGGAAGTGTCGCCGAACAGCTGTTGCAAGACGTCCAAGAAAGACTTGTCTTCAGAGCGTTACTATATTTGAGGACAGACGTAGCTGGCTATTCGCCATCTCCTGGTGATCTTGCGTATCCAGAAAAGCTGCACATGATGCAGGTTTGTATAGAAATTTTATATAAACGAGTTTGATTTTTATTTGCACTGTTGAAAAAGTAATTTATTAGACTAACAAGGGAACATCCCCAAGCGTCTGGAATGAAACTTTGTATATTTATTAAATCTGCTATTATTTGTGGCATAATTAGTTTTTTGCGGGAAAACCTCTACTGATCAATGAGGCATCAATGTTTCTGCATACAAATATTTACATTAGTCTAAACAATTTGTTTTATAATATTCATATTATTTGTAATAAATATTTGTTTGTATGAATAGCAAATAGCCGAGTCTCTGCAAGAACAAGAATTAGCTTCTCTTACACGGAGTGATTCAAGTTCTTCGCTCGCATCTCAGGAAGTTTCAAGAATAAGCCATCAAGCCTCTGCCAATTCAAGTATGCCATTCTTATAATAAACACTTGGTTTGGGTTCTTTTGTTCCCTTCGTCCTAAATTCATATTATTTTAGAATTTTAGTTAATATCAATGAAAGGTATTTTTTAGTTAGAGAGGAAATATTATAGTTCCTGAATTAAACAGTTTCCATGAAGTTTTAGTTTTACATAAGTCTGCCATGCAGGAGTTGCATAACTAAGCACTTTCCTCAGAATTTGGGTAGTGTAGACTGCATTCCTGAATAACTTGCTTATAATAGCGTAATACATTTACATGAAGGTCCCCTACACTATCGCCGTCCGCCGGTAGTTACACCTACAAGATACAAATCCTGTCTTTCATACTTTGCCTAAAGCGCAGTAGGCATTCTATATAATGCCTAGGGAAAGTATGAAATATGCTTTATTTCATACATTCCCGGCTGGATTTAGGCATTCTATAGAATGCCTGATTTTATACTTTGCCTGTAACATAGCATACTTCCGGTAGAAAGACTAGTCTGTGTAGGATCCAATAGACTAGTAGTCTCTCATACAATGTTCATTGTATGAATTTACATTTTTTAGAAAAAAATATAGAATGCATAATTTCAATCATTTATTTATTTATTTTAAGGGCTTCAATCTATGGCGATGTGCCCAAATAATTTCAATTAATGTACAAAGAAGATTTGATAAAATCAAAAATTATATACTTGAAGAATCGGGTGAAACTCTGTTCATAAATAATAAAATCAACACTACTAGGAATTAATTTAGACATAAAGCCTCCATTACTTTAACCTTTACAAAAAATTAATAGTCATTACAGATCCTAAAAATGTTCAGAAAATATAATATAATGGATTATTTCATTATGACTCCTTTAGATGCCTCAGGGATAAGACAGTGATCTCTGGCGTGGAACCACACCATGAAGCTGAGAACTCTTTTTATTCCCGCTGGGTCAAACTGATTGTATATGAGTTAATAGCACTAGGCTTGATGAGCAGTGTACAGAGCCATTGAGTTAACTCGTGAGGAGCTTCTGGGGTACAGAAGTGGGGCATGAGTTATCTCATGTGGATCGTCCGGGGCCCTGCTAGTCGAGTACATGTTGTTAACTCGTTCAGAGCAATTAAACGGTTGAACGAGACATAATCAGTTTTTATAGTGTTTCTTGAATCATGTTGTTCCTTGAAATGGGGATTTGCAAATGGCGGAGCTGTTGGGAATAGTTCCCTCAGAAAATTTTTGGACTATCTGAACAGGCTATAATCGTCTTCAAAAATGAGCATACTTGTTATGAGTTGACAAGAATCAATTTAATTTTATCGAAAAGTGTTCAGGAATTGTTTATTACTCTTTAAAAAAATATTAGGAGGCCCGGTGGCCGTGAGCTTTAAGGCGTGAGCACTTAACACTCCGTGCCAAAGGGCCGTGGGTTCGATTCCCACTACGGGTGGTGGCTTCTCTTTAGAAAAAAGACAAGGCATCAGCCCTATCCTGGCTAGAAAAGGGTGGTAACCTATAGATAACCCGTCCTAAAATTCGTAGTTAATAATAAATGGACGTTAAAATTTAATAATAAAAAAAAAATATTAGTTATTTGAAGAAGAAAGACTAAGTTAAAGCAATGCATTGATATTAATTTAAGTCTATATTATGTTAGTAATTTTTTATTTAATGTTATTTGTCAGGTAGTCCTGCCGATCTGCATGGTATGTGGTATCCTCCTCTCCGAAGAACTCTACTATGTTTGAGCAGATTGTATCGTTGCCTAGAAAAGTCAACGTTCCAAGGAATATCTCAAGAAGCCATTTCAATATGTATTGATGCTATTGCTAGTGCTGCTGCTCAGATATCAATGAATAAGGTAGAAATAATCTATACATATTGCTACCAAAAATAAAAAATTAATAGGAATAAAAATAAAATTAAATAAGTAATTGTAAGTGCAGTAGACTCTCCCTCTCAGAATCTGGCGTCGTCAGAATCGGGGTACAGTCGGATTAGAGAAAACGCCGGATTAGAGAATCCAGTTAAAAGCGATCACTTATGTATTTGAAAAAAAAAAAAAAACTTATTTGAGGATATAATAATATTTACCATTTTTAATATTGCATATTTAACCCGTTTTCGCAGAGATTTAACAATTTTTGAAAAATTAAAATATCTTATGAAATTCTTTTAATATTAACTTCTATGAATTCAGGAAAAATCGTTTTCAAAAATATTGGGGGGGGAGAGGGGGATTTTATGGATTGTTACATATATGTTATAGTCGTTGTTTGGGGTTATTAGGTAAAGAGGGCAGGTTGAAATTGATAAAATGATAATCACAATGCATTTAGTATTGTAATATATATGATTCAAATCGATAGTCGTCAGGTACTGCACAAAGGTCTTCTTGAATCCATTTTTGTTTTTACGATTCATGCGATATCTGTAACACGGTACGTTTTGTTGAGGACTTCAGCATTAGCAACAAGTTGATTAATGTTCAAATTATCTATGTTCCAGCCAGAATCTTCGTCCCCTGTGAGTTCTCCCGCATCTGGAAGACTAATGAATATATCTCATGTTCAGCTTCAACTTCAATAAAATTCCCGATGTGGTTATCGTGCTTTCCTTTAAAAATCATTGGCTCCTGAACAGCGATATTCCGAAAAATGACTCCATAATGGAAAATTTAAAATTTTTATCAGATCATATTTTTGTACTTTGAATGCCGAGTGTAACATATATGTAACACTGACTTTTGAAGTATGTTCAAAAATATATCTGAATGATGAAAAATAAAATATAGTCAACATATTGTCTTAACAAATCACATGTTAATTTTTATTTTTTATATAATAGCGCACCTGCATCTAGGCCATTAGTGCCGTTCATGTTAATATTTACGAAACAAATTCAACAGGAAATATACATGTACTTACAACATTTAAGTATCCATTTCACCAGCTAGTAAAAATGTGTGTACTTTTTAAAAATCTCTCGCAAACTAAATATGACAGTTAGTGCCGAGAAACTTTGGTCAACCGAAGGGGGGGGGGTCTTTTGAAGAGAATGGGGGGTATGCAGCTCGACATGTACAAACAGGATCTGACAGACACAAGCCTAAATCTACCCCCTAGCCCGTTACGTATATGTTACTGTCGGCGGAAAATGGTTAAGTAAAATGTAGGTACCGAATTCTAAAATAAATTTATCTTAAATTGTTACTGGTGTATATCAGGCGTTCCAGCCTCAGGTTTCTTAGTAGAAACATTTATTTTCTCAGTGTAAATACAAGTTCCTGCCTATAAAACAAAACATATATGCCTTCTTTGGCTTCCATTCAGTGAAATAACATTTAACAAATGTTTGGCGATTTGGAAGGAAAGGTTTTTTAGGAACCCTTGAGCAGGTCTAGCTCCGGCGAGTTCCGAGATCCGTCACTCATTCCTCTCGGAGACTGCCGGATTAGAGAGAGAGCGACGGATAAGAGAACACCGGTTGAGGGTGGGTCTACTGTATATATTTTTTTATTATTATTATCTATATACTGGAGAGCCTGTACGCAACATTTGGGCACGTGCCAACGATTTTATCTTCTAGTGTCAGCGTAAAGTGGGCTGAAGTTGTTGTCCCAGGCCACCCTTAATCCCATCTCACCTTTAATGGGTATCTGCAAGAGGGAAAAATCAAGTACCCAACCAAACTAGTGAGTTGTATCAGAATCAGACACTTATAAGGTATTTGGTATTTGAATCAGTTTTAGACTGATTTTATGAATGGCTATGAGTAGACCTCAACCAAAGCCAACAGCAATAGATTACTTTCCTGTCAGCGGTTATCGGATGAAGTATGGTTAATGTGAAGGGGAAAGATCGGATCCGGAATCCAACTAGAAGGAAGAAAGCTGAACTCAAGAATATCTCTAAATATCAGGACCTTGGAAGAGAAAGGGCGAATCTGAATCATCAACTTTTTCTTTTCTGAGTCAGAAAGATTTAGGTAACACGAAGCCTCGCCTTGTTTCTCTGGTTCGCCATTAGTTCTCTCACACTTTCAAGTTAAAGTGAATAGCACCATCATCTATGAAAAAATTAATGTCCGATTTCAAGAACGAATCCCGGGTCTGAAACTCCCCTCCTAGGGTGCATTTTGTGACCCATAGAATCACTCGCTTATTTAGAATTTCATTTGCTTGCTTTTTCAATCAGGTTTATGAATCAGCATTCCATAGAGAAAATATTCACTCTTGCTATCCTGTAGTACTTTCAGAACTTTGACTTCAATTTCCCAATATCCGGATTTCGAGATTCCAACATCCACCCTTTCTCTTCCAAGGTTATATGCTCTCACTGGTGGAATTGGGCCGGACATCTGGTGAGAAGACTCCTTTTATCGAGAAATTAATTTATAGCATAACTTCTTAACAATATTGTTATTTTAAGATTTTATTTCTCAACTCTTTTATTGCAGTCACCTTTGGATGGAGAAATGTTTCAAATAAAACACCTGCTCATTCTTAGGGAGCAAATCGCTCCATTCCAAGTAGACTTTACTGTCAAAGAAGTAGCACTCGATTTTAGCAAAATGAAGACTGCAGGTATTTAATTTTGTTTAATTACTGCTAATTTTAATTTTATTATATTTTGGTTCTACGCTGATTAACAGGACATGAGTGATGATATGGGGATGAAGTTTTCAATATATATATATATATATATATATATATATATATATATATATATATATAGTTGTGATATAATCAAACATAAAAAAACCGTTAAATGACGAGAGGTGCGAATAATACAACAAGAGTTTGAATTACAGGGAAATAAATAAATACAAAATTTTTTAGAAATAACTATATAACCTATATATTGAGAGCATATTATAGAGGGATGCGAATACTGCAGGATTTTCATTAGTTTCACCAGTAAATATACTGTTGTCATAAGGTATGATCCACACCTTATTATAGCTTAGGCATTTATCTTAGAAATACATACAGTTCTTAAGGAATAAGGTTTTGATAGAATCCCTGCAACAAAATATATATAAATAGAATAAACAAGAAGTGGAACCTGACATCTATCATCATTATTCCCAAGAGTAAAACTTTTGCTTCAACAACGATTTGTTCACAGATAGTCAATGCTTTTATAACACTTGCTGAGACGTTTTTTTATCCTTATCATGTCCTCGAAGAGAACAAAAACACAGTCCCAGAAACTCCTGATCAGTATCTTGTTAAAAAGCTTATCAAACAAAAAATGTCAGAATCAGCTGTAGCTACTAAAGATCCAACTTGACCCATCCATCCACCATATCCCCATCTGCTGTCTAAATAAACAGATTGAATTTATGTATTGATAAACTTAACAAAAACCATTTTACAAGGTAGGGATTGTCGGGGTTCGGTCACTGCTATTTAATAAAACTACATTTTATCATAAAAATGGTTTTATTGTGCCGACGTTTCGGCTTGAACTTCAAGCCTTCATCAGGGCTGTAAAAAACAAGTAGGACGGATGTAATACTGAAATATACATGTATATATATATATATATATATATATATATATATATATATATATGCCTACATACAAAAATACACATACATATATACACACATGCATATATGGAAAAATACAAAACATAAAATACTAGAACATAATATATAGAAGAACAATGTGCTCTAGAAGTGTTTGGATTATTAGGAAAACAGATATAAGAATAGCAGATTACATATTAGATTAGATATAAGAATAACAATATGGGCTTACCGATGGGAAGATAGAGAACTATTCCTCACAAATGCGGGATCATTTCTGACAGTTAATACAGACATGACTTTGGTTTTGACCTATACTCCATCCTTTCCACTGAATCCAACGAAGACAAACGCCTCCTTTCCGAATCAATTTTTATCCACCTAGAAAATAACCCAGTTAATGACAAAATTGACAAAGAAGTCATCTCCTCTACCTACTCCAACATCTTCCATTTATTAAAAACTCCATCCTAATCCCCTATACCGCCTGCAATATAGCCCTTTATACCTGCCTCCCTTTCCATTAACACAACATTTTATGACTTTATGACCCCTTACTGTACTTCGCCGCTCTTTCTTTCATCTTCTATGTTCTCTACCCATTGGGTGGTCCAGAACCCCCACCCCCCCTCACCAACTCCTTTCTTCCTATGTTTCCCTGTATTAACTGTCAGAAATGATCCCGCATTTGTGAGGAATAGTTCTCTATCTTCCCATCGGTAAGCCCATATTGTTATTCTTATATCTAATCTAATATGTAATCTGCTATTCTTATATCTGTTTTCCTAATAATCCAAACACTTCTAGAGCACATTGTTCTTCTATATATTATGTTCTAGTATTTTATGTTTTGTATTTTTCCATATATGCATGTATGTATATATGTATGTGTATTTTTGTATGTAGGCATATATTTATATATATATATATATATATATATATATATATATATATATATATGCCACATAAACTACAACATATATATATATATATATATATATATATATATATATATATATATGTATATTTCAGTATTACATCCGTCCTACTTGTTTTTTACAGCCCTGATGAAGGCTTGAAGTTCAAACCGAAACGTCGGCACAATAAAACCATTTTTATGATAAAATGTAGTTTTATTAAATAGCAGTGACCGAACCCCGACAATCCCTACCTTGCATCATCTACGGTCAACGATCTCCTCTCAATGAAAAACCATTTTATTTTATCTTAGCGCCTACGGCATTCAAAAATAAAGAGTCTATGATATACGATAAACATTGCATCAATTTAAACATCTGCCTGTATAAATAAGTACGTAGGAGTGTTCATCATTTTTTTCTTTTTTAGCATTTCAGTTGTACAACAAACGAACGCAAGTATTTTCGTTGTCTTCTAACAACGCACTCCTTCAATTTCTCCTTGATGGCTCTCCACAAGTTAAAGAACACCTCCTCGACTCAAGAAAGGACGTGGATAGACACCTCAAGACATCGTGTGAGGCTTTCATTTCCCATGCTACAAACCATTTGCTTCCAGGATTCAGGGATTTTCTTGAAAAAGTAATTTCTTTTTCTTTCCATTCTGATCATTTTATATCAACTCAACTAGCAATAATCACACCTCAGTAGACCTTCATTTGTTATGAACTGTGGAGACCCGGTGGCCGTGAGTGTTAAGGTATTAGCACTTAACACTTCATGCCAATGGTCGTGGATTCGATTTCACACTATGGGGTGATGGCTTTTCTTTAGAAAAAAGAAAAAAACCATATCCTGGCTAGAAAAGGGTGGCAACCTGTAGATAACCCGTCATAAAACTCTTAGTTAATAATAATCACTCACTCACTTACTGTTGGGTGCTAGCTACAGTCCTGCTGGGCCTCTGCCACCATCCTACTCCATTCCACACGGTTTGCTGATAGGTTCCTCCAATTTCTGATCCATAGTGTCCGCAAGTCCTCCTACAGGTCATCAAGCCTCTTCTGTCTTGGTCTGCCTCTCTCTCTTACACCCCAGGTGCACCATTCAGCATCATTTTAGGTAGCCTACAGGTTTCCATTCTTAGTTAATAATAATGGATGTTAAAATTTAAATAAATATCAACTCAAAACAAAATATTTGAAAGCATCGATTGCTTGTTCACGAAATCTTGTTTTACAGTTCAGCAAATGTTTCTTTAATTATATTACAATTTTTAGCGCGGTTTCCCCTCCCTTCATAGGGAGGAACCCTGCTTATAAGGTTAATCTCATGAAACAATCCGAAAGTGCCGACTAGAAAATTTTTCGTTTCAGAACCCCTAGAGACCGAAAATGACGGTGGTTCAAATTAGTATATATATATATATATATATATATATATATATATATATATATATATATATATATTGTAAAGATTATTTTTTATAAAATGAATGCGCCACGTTGGGTCGCCATTAAATGTAAAGATTAATTTTTATAAAAAATAAAACGATTTTAATTACTTTAATAAGTTTTATTATATTAAATTGACTTAATCTCTTGACTTTCTGGCTAACAAAAGTTTGCGTCCTTTATTTCCAACTTCCGCATTCTTGGCGGTTTATATATAAAAATAATAATTATATTTTTGTAATACCAAATAATTAATTTATTATCATCTGAATGTACATTTAATATGTATGTATTGTACATCAGTATTGTCCAAAAATATTATTAATTTAAAGCGTATATAATACGATGTTATTTGTATATATGGTTTGTGATTTGCGCGGGCTTTTCAAACTATCGATGGTTATTTGAATTTAAAAATATTTTCGAGAATGTAATATATCATTACATTTGCACTCCTGTCTAAAAAAAAAATTTAAAAAAAAATGTTTTTAGTCCGGTATAAAAGATAAATTTAAAATTGAATTTTTTAATTTGGAGTTTCGGAATACAGAGTACAGAATATTGTCAAGTGTATTACATTATTTTTAAATTTTGATAGCTTACTTCGTCTCATAATTTTTAATTATTTTGATTATATGAATATTGTATTTTATTAATATACTTATTTTAAATTTTTATTCTGATTATCAAATTTATTATAGGTTAAACAAATGATTTTTATATAATACTACCATTTTTATTTAATTTATAACAATTTTACAAATTATCAAAATTTCTTTTAGTCTAAACAAACACAATTTCAAAATTTCTACTAATTTTTAATTATTATTTTTATCAATTTAGTCTTATATTAATATAAATCTTATTTTATTAAAAAATGCTAAACTAATAATTTTTATAAAAACACACTAATCTAATAGGTACTAATTTTAAATTTTTTCATGAATTTATTCCTGGTCGTTAATATTTTCTTTGCAGCAGTCCAATTTCTTTCTATAAAAGTGTTTTATTCTTTTCCTTGGAGGCCGATTTAGCTTTGACATTTTTTCTATTCCAAGTTGTCTTTTATATTTATAAAGAATTTTTATTTTATTTTCAAATTTGACATTCAAAATCTTTAAATTATTATCATTATTAATAGTTCTATTCAGTTTCTTCATTGGTATATTTCCACTTCTTTTATTATAACTCTTTTCATTTATTTTGAATTTATAGTTATCAGATAATTTTTCAATTTTATTTTGTTTCATCATTTTGTTTATAAATTTTGTTCTTATTTTTATTTTTGAAATTATCATTTATTAGCTTATTATTTATTTTATTATTCTTAACCTCATTTTCATTACTTAATTCACTTAATAATTCTTGAATTGTATTATTTTCATTTATTAAACTTTGAAAGGTCAAGTGTCAATGTCTAATTTGAAAGGTCAAGTTCATGGTTTTTGGAGCGAATGTCACGCGAAAAAAATCGGTCCGCTTACTTCATATGCTTGCAAGTACTCAAATACGCTTGCAAGGAAAACGAATGAAACCATTTTTAATGCGATAGCTTCAACCGTTTTCGAGAAAATTGGAAAAATAGTGGTTGAATAACGTTTTTCGTTCGGGTACTTAGAATAATGGGATTCAGTTGAAACATTTTCTGCATGTTCGAATTTCATCAAAACTAATATGTTAAAATTTTGGTTATTTTTGGAGTTAAGGAAGGGTTAGAATAAAATATTTTATTACCAGACATGAAAAGTTTTGGTAACTTTGTGTACTGGGGTCTAGTGGCTAGCGCCTTGGACTCATAGGCTAATGGCCTAGATGTTGATGCGCCGTAAAAAAAAAAAAAAAAAAAAAAAAAAAAAAAACAAACCTTTGTATACTTTCGTTAATATCTCGAAAACGGTTAAGAATCATGGGAAGCAGAAGGTTACCATTGGAAAGCTTCCTAAATGCTCTATAAAAAAGGTTCTGAAGAAAGTTTTGATTAGGCGATGTCAATCGGAGAAATAAGTGCTTAAAACTTTAAAGTAATTGATTTCGTTTATTCGAATGGTTCTTTTTGTCTGTTTTTATTCCTTGATATTTTTATTTATTTATTTAAATTTTAACGTCCATGATCATAAATTTTTTCCTTGATATTTTTTAATTGCTTATAGTTGGATAATTTATTTGACAATAAAACAGGTTAAGTAAAATAAGAAAAACAATTTTTTGTTAGAAGTATAGATTTCCAAAAGAGAGATTCCAAGACCTTGTAACTAGCGGGGGCCTTTCTGGGGTTAGCCGACCCATCCAGGTAAGATCATAAATCAAGACCTTTCAACAAAGGTGGAACCAAAATAATAACTGTTTCTATTTTAATCTTTCCAAATTAGACTAGGGATAAGAACGGAACCGCGCTAAGATGATGCAGTTCCTGCGAGTCGGACTTTTGTAATATTGGAATATAATTTTTCTGACACATTTGAACTTATTTTATTACAAATCCATTTTTTTAATCAGTTTTTCTTGATATACTTTATTTTTTGAAGATATGCATTGCATATAATATATCAAGCAAATGGGAGACTCATAAAAATAAACAACTCTGCCATTTTTGTGTTAACTAATATTGATCATATGACTCTAGATATATGCATACAAACAAACAAATTTGAGCCACCATTATTTTTATGACCTATGGGATCTGAAATCTGATATTTTCTAGTCGGCACTTTCTGATTTTATCATGACTTTATAAGAGCGGTTCCTCCCTTTGGAGGGAGGGAGGAACCGTGCTAAAAGAAAAGGCTTGAGCTCTATCCTGGCTAGAAAAGGTTGCTAACCTAAAGCTAACTTGCCCTAAAATTCTGTGTTAATTATAAATGGACGTTAACATTTAAATAAATATTCATCAAATTAATACAGGAATTTTATGAGTAATACGGTCTTACTTTGTTCTAATAAAAGGTAATTCTTTTTAATTCCAGGCTGAAAGATGGAGTCCTAAGGAAGGAGTTAGAAGAGAAGCGTGGGGCCAACCATCAGAACTTGCTGAATTAGTAAAACATGGTCTGAAAGGGATTAAGAACAAACTTGGAGGAGTTCAAACAACAATGCATCTATATTTAGCAAATAGGGCTACAGAATTTATTCTTTACACACCAATAAAGGTTTGTTTCTTATTTGAATTGTCATTGTTGAATCTAGGAGGATATATCTAGGAACAAGTATTGTATTTTATGAAGAAGAGGGAGGTGAGGTTAGCTCAGTGGTAGAGCACTCGACTAATGAACTGGACGGCCCAGGCTCAAAACCCGAGCTTACGTTAAAGATTTTATCTGTTTTTTAAACTGAAAAAAAAAAACATTAAAAAAGTGTCCTCTGGTGTGTGCGCATGTGCGGTGGCCATGTAGGAAAAAGAAGACTGTATGTTATACAGTACATTACATAGGTTTGTCCGGTGGAGGACCTAAAGCATATTTATGTTCCTGAATTTGAGCAACAGGTTTTAAACGATTAGTATTTTTTTTTTTTATTAAGAAGAGATTGTTGAGCATTGACATAGCGAAGGTGAAGATTATTGGGGTTCGGCCATGAGGGTTGACAAAACTACACTTTTTATATAAAAATTATCTTTTCTTAAAAATCTCTGCTGCTTTTTGGTTTATAGGCCATCAGATTTAAATTGACAATATCTTCCAGACCCCTGATGACAGAGCCCAGCATAATATAAATGTAATGAGTAAGGCTCTCTTTATGCGGTTACTACACACTGAACTAATAGATTTTTGTTAGAGTTTAGCCCCTTTAATAAAAGAATGTTCTACACTAAAAGTGACTGAACTGTCATGACATGGATGTATAAATTTGACATTTAATATTTTTGTTTCATCCCCAAGACCACAAGAGAGTAACGGCAAGTTGACCCGGAGTCATGGAGCGGGCAAGACCACTACCTACCTAACAGTCCGTCATGATCACTACCACGGTGTGAACCAACATTACTGGGAGTGGGGATAGTACATGCCCTTGAAGAGAACGGTCGTGAAATCTACATATAGTTGGAGGGAGCATGACCACTTCAGTCTTATTCCTACCAAAGATTAGCCATCATCTCATTGTACAAGATTAATAACGCGCAAATGATAAAGTTTGTTGATTTGTTTGATTGGGGAAAAACCAAAAATGTTTTGGGCCGATTCTTAAAAATTTCCTGTAGCTGTTATGATCTTCCAACAAAAACTTTCTACAAATACTATTGGTAGCGCCCCCTTTACTCAGTCTTGAATCAACACTTTTCTCTTTTTCTTGTTTTTAATATTTTTCAAATGATTCCTCAACTCATGTATTAAAAATGTGCAAAAAACTTTTGCAGCTTCCTATTCTGCCATTATGAAACAAGGGGTGAGAAATTGATATCCAACTAGGGCACTTATTCCGCGTGAACTGGAAAAGTTTGTAGTTCTGTGAGTCGTACGAGTAGTGCTCTCGCATGCACCACGATTACGTATAAACTCATCTCAACTGAATTTACAGCCTTTCATATATTACATAATCTTTTTTTTCATTTTCAGAATAACGTGATTGGATGTTTTACTAGACTTCATCAAATTCTAGTCTCTTGTGGTTATAGTGGAGACGATATCGTCCAAGTTGGATGCCCAACAGCTGAACAAGTAGCTTTGATGTTATCATCTGCATCTTTAGCAAATCAAGGCGAGCAGAGGTCAAGGCGTCCGAGCGAACAACCTAAAATAGAAAACATTGAGGCGAATAAAGAGGAAAATTCCCCCAGCTTAGAGGAGAAACAAAAAGAAAATATTGAAGAACAAAAATCGCCGACTGAGGAAACAGAAGCAGTTTCTCAGCATTAATTGTCTTATGAAGTTCTGTTGTATTCATAAATTATTTAATATTGGAGTTATTAATAATATACTATTTGTAAATATATATTTATTATGTATTCGTAAATATTTAATGCATGAATAAATATGGATTTTGTTTTATTTATTTCTTGAATTTTTTATCACCAGCTTAATTTCAGGAAAATTAGCTTAATTCTAGGATTTAAATGTTGCCCAATAATTGTTTATTTATAGTAGCTTTGTAGGTTTCATTTGTACTAATGACTTTGGCACCGCAAAATACATTTTTTTCTCAAACAACCTTCAAATTTTGCTGTCCTACTTTTTAATCAAAATAGCAAATGAAACATAAATTACTGCTACTAGTTCATCTAGCATTTCCCAATGAAGGTTTTTTATTTGAATATATGACCAATGAACAGGGTCTCCCCATGGTCTAGTGGTTAACGCCTTAGATTCTCATGCGGGAGATGGTGGGTTCAATTCCAACGGTGGCAGGAATTTTCTCATCTCATGACTCATTGAGAAAATTCCTCAATGCACCTTAGAGGTCGGCGCTAATGACCCAGATGTCGATGCGCCATAAAATATATATATATATATATATATATATATATATATATATATATATATATATATATATATATTGTAATGATATAAAAGGGGGTGCTCAAGAAAGGGTCAGTTTCTGACATAGCAAAGAGTAGCATTCCTATTCAAAATAAAGGCTAACATATATTTCATAAGTCCATCACAAATATTATCATTTGTCAATCAATAAAATAAATAAAAGAGTAATAAAAGAGATAGCAATTGGCAGTGTTTAGTTTGGCAGTATTTATTTTTTTTTTAAACAGGCAGTGTTAAGTTAAATAGAAGAGTCCAAATATCTCGGCTAGGAGCGATAAGGTATACAAGTTCCCAGGAAGATAACGATAGAGGTGTTTCCAAGTATGGACAGGAAAATCCAGGGAAAGACGAAGAAGTCAGACACCCTTGGGGTGGGGGGAGTACGCCTCTATAAGAAGGGCCTTCCCCCACCACTCACTCTCACTCCAGCGCCGACGAAGGGCCAGAGCACTCGTTCTCACTTCGACGCCAGCCAAGGGCGAGAGAGCACCCTTTGCGGAACCAACTGGTCAGCCGACCCCAAGGACTTCACCTGGACATGATGGGGAGACACAACTCCAAGATCTAACAGCCGACCATCCATCTCCTCAACACGACTACAAGCAGCCTGCCTCTTCACTTCAAGAACATCATCCGTAAAACAAGCTGAGTATAACTCACTCACTGCCAATCTTTAATTAAATTCTTAAAGCTATCTAAAATTTCATAATGGCCAATAGTTATATTTTAATATATAAGATAATATTTTAAATATGTTCTAATTTTTCTAAGATAACCCAACATTGACACAAATATGTGAGTCAAGCAATATATTTTTATATTCTTTTTATATCACAGCCAGCGACATCTTAAATTATATCTTTTCTTCAATATAAGTCAATTATTTCCAACTCTATTTTATTTATACTGAACCTTTCTCCTGGTATTTAATATGGTCTCAACACATAAAATGACAAATGGTAAGATATGATTCTAATCATATATTTCTCATGCTTTTCTTTCAGGAAATTTATTAAATTAATTTAATTATTCAAATGGTTATTCATAAGTCCGTATGTGGTGAGTTTGGTAAATTTACATGAACCCTGAGATATAATGAAAATATAATATAAACTTATCAAAATCAACATTTCCTAGAATAACTTTTTTATTCTTTTCTTCTCCTAATATAATTTTAAATTCTTTTCTCCCCCCCCCCCACCAAAACACCACATATTGGCGCCCAACGTGGGGCGATCCACTAAACCTGTCGCCGAAATCCTGAACAGGTTGAGTCGCTTAATCATTCCCGTAGCTTTGTATTGCAGCTCGGCAGCCTAGAGAAGAGTTGCAGTAGGCGCGCGTGTTTTAAAACCAGAATTAAAATTTTTATTTTTTATTTTTTTATGTTTTCAGATTTTAAAATTGAGACCATATATTTAAAAAAGTGTGTTTTAAGGTTCAAAACATAAATTTGTATGAAAAATAAAATTTTTTGAGTGATATTAAATTTTTAGCAAATAGTTTATTTTTGGCTGTGATGTTTATTATTTTATTTTTATTTAAGTTTTTATATACTTGTTTTGTCAGCTTGGCAAGTTTGCAACGACCACATAATTGGATCAATGTTGGGAAATGTGATGGCAATTTTGAAAGATGCGCTAATGATAGATATAATTATTTATATTTATTTCTGTATCTTTTTATATTTTGTTTATTAATTTTTGGATCGTATTTGTATTTTTTTTATATATTAAAATTACTTATTTTAACAAAATGGAACATAACGAAGGTAATAGACCTTTCACCCAGGAGGAAATTATTATAATAAATTCGGGGTTCGTGAAGATGCAGTTAATGATGAAACAAATGATGGCCCTAATGGTAAGCCAAAAATTAGAATCCGAAAAACATAAAACCGAATTAATGGAAAGCCAAAAGTTAATATCAGAAAAGCTAAATTTAGAATCCCAAAAGACCAGAACCGAATTGGGGGAAAAACTTCAATCACTCGGGTCCATAATGACGCTCCGTGATATTAAACCAGTTCCTTTCATGATAAATGATCAAAGTAGTCATAAAATAACTTCCGTGTCCATCGATCTATTTAATTCCGATGAAATTTATATTTTAAATAATTTATTCAAAATAAATAAAATTACAACAAAATTAAACAATAACTTATTCACTTCCGCCGAAAATTATATTTTAAACAAATTATTTAAGAAAAATGAAACAACAAAATTTAACATAGATTGGTTAACAACTGTTGAAGATTTTATTTTAAACCATTTATTTAAAAACAATATTTTAATAAAAGAAACAGCAAAGGTAAACATACAATTGTATATTAAATATCCCCATATTAAGATCGACCTGGGATATAAAAATAAAGCTAAAAATGGAATCATTCGGGGAATGTTCCATTCGATTCTCCTAAAATATTATCATGAACCGACCAAAGATGATGAAATAAAAAATTTAACCAGTAAAGTATAACGATAAAACCTCTCTGTTTTGGAGCTCCTCCGGCGTTGGGTACCGGATTTGAGTGGATAGGGACAAATAAATAATAAGTTTATTAATATTTAAATTATATTACCTATCAAAATTCTATGGTTTATTGATAAAAACCAATGTTTATAATTTTTTTTGACACCATTTTCAAAATTACGAGAGGCAAAACCCATATTATTTCATTTTTATTTTATTTTTAAAATCGAGTGCACAACCGTACACTAAAAACAAAAAAGGTTACTAAAAAGGTCATTGTATTATCCTTTTTTAGTCGTAGATTCAGTAAAATGATAACCGGTTTTATCCGTTAAAAGCAGTAAAATTATTAATAAAAATAAAAATTTTGCACCCATATAAAATTCTAATGTCATTATTAGTATTAATATCAAAGAGAAAGTATCAAGAAGATATAAAAATTATTTCATTATCGGTCGTGATAAGATTTTAGACACGCAAGTGTAAAAGGTTGGAGAGTCCAAAATATGCTTTTATAAGACAAAAACATTCGATAAAAGTCAGGAAATGACTGGTTTCTGTGAAAATCCCTAAAACTATCGAGAAGGCAGAAAGTAGGATTAGTAACTCCCAAAATACAAATCCCCTAAGCGCCAAATAATACCTAACCATAAAAATCAGGAAAATGTCCAGTTTCTGTGAAATTCCTTAAAACTATCAGAAATGAGATAATAGGATAGTTAACGACCTATGTCTCAAATCCTCTAGGCCCAAATAATACCTAAAAGATAGAGCAGAAATATCCAGTCTCTAGCTCTTATCTACCTCGTGGGAAGAAAGCATTGATAATCCCTAATGAAAACAAAGCAGGCTCATGCTAGTTCAAGTTCTCGACACGCGCACCGCGCTAGTAGTCTACATTGCCAAGAAGTTCCAATAATTGCCACAGCCCCGAGCAGCGCTCACATCACTCTCTTTTCAATATAACTTGAACCTTCCAACTATAGGATGTTTTTAAATGAAAAATATTTTTGAAGCCAATAAGGCTATAATGAATTAATGAAGAGAATAATTAATGGTTAAACGACGTTTTAAATAAATAATAATAAAATAATTAAAACTTAATAATTGTTTAAATAAAGATAAAGACAGACTTTGACAAGGACAGTTATAAATATTTAAAGGGAAAAAAACCTTTTCAAAAGTTAATAATAAATAAAGAAGAAGTAGGAGTAAATAATTAATTGAAGTAAAGGGTAGGAGAAATAAATAAATCTAATTGAATTTATTTATGAAAAATATTGTTTGAAACATTTGAATAATTATTTTATGTTGAGGGCTCACGGACCCATGAAGAGGCCGGAGTACCCATTATTTGTTGTGTATTAAAGGCTCACGGACCCATGAAGAGGCTGGAGTACCTTATCTACGTAGTGGGAAATATAATATTATATTATAATAAAGGGGGGAAACTTATAAATAATAATTTGTTGAATAATATTATTCAAGAGTAAGGAATTGAATAATATTATTGAAGTGGAAGGAGTTTAATAATTATTGATGTGGAAGGAGTTTGATATTTAATAATGAGAAGGAAGGAGAAGTTTTTAAATGAAATGTAGTAAGAAGGAGTGACTGACAAACAAGTGGACACCGACAAGGACTGATAGACTATTGACAAATTATTTTATTACATTAAAATTTCAATTTTTTAAAATGGGCTAGTGAGGGAACAAACTTTCTTGAACAATCGTTAGAGTCATGTTAAATGCATTGGGTAAAATAATTAAATATGAATAAAAACCACAATGAAATTAAAAAGAAAACTTGTTGTACATAAAATATAATTAAAGAATAAATAAATAATAATAAAACTTAAGATTAAATGAGCCAGGAGGCTCAGCTTTGAGCTATACGTATATTTTTTTTTTTGTCGTAGTAGATATTGTTAATTATCTTATGTTGTTAATTTGAAATTAAAATTATTAATTATGGGATTAAGGGTAACATTAAAGATTAAAAAAAAAAAATATAATGTAAATAGATAAAAATATTTTTTTTATGTTTTGATAAGTGACTTTGTATTGGAATAAGAAGTATACAGCCATACAACATGTGTTGTAAACGTAAATGTTATTATTGTATGTAATTTTTTTTTGTTATAAAACATAATTTATAATTTTTATTAAGACTTTAGAATACTTGTAATTTAATGTAGAGCATCTAAAAAACAAATTTAAACTTTTTAAAAATGAAACCTGTTAATAGTATCCAGTATTTGAATAGAAATGCTACCCTGAGCCGGAAAACAAAATCTTTAGACCAAATTAAATTAAAAAAAAAAAAAAAAAAAAAAAAAAAAAAAAAAAAAATTTTTTTTTTTTACACCGGAGCCCACCCGAAATGTAATGATATAAGAGGGGGTGCTCAAGAAAGGGTCAGTTTCTGACATAGCAAAGAGTAGCATTCCTATTCAAAATAAAGGCTAACATATATTTCATAAGTCCATCACAAATATTATCATTTGTCAATCAATAAAATAAATAAAAGAGTAATAAAAGAGATAGCAATTGGCAGTGTTTAGTTTGGCAGTATTTATTTTTTTTTTAAAGAGGCAGTGTTAAGTTAAATAGAAGAGTCCAAATATCTCGGCTAGGAGCGATAAGGTATACAAGTTCCCAGGAAGATAACGATAGAGGTGTTTCCAAGTATGGACAGGAAAATCCAGGGAAAGACGAAGAAGTCAGACACCCTTGGGGTGGGGGGAGTACGCCTCTATAAGAAGGGCCTTCCCCCACCACTCACTCTCACTCCAGCGCCGACGAAGGGCCAGAGCACTCGTTCTCACTTCGACGCCAGCCAAGGACGAGAGAGCACCCTTTGCGGAACCAACTGGTCAGCCGACCCCAAGGACTTCACCTGGACATGATGGGGAGACACAACTCCAAGATCTAACAGCCGACCATCCATCTCCTCAACACGACTACAAGCAGCCTGCCTCTTCACTTCAAGAACATCATCCGTAAAACAAGCTGAGTATAACTCACTCACTGCCAATCTTTAATTAAATTCTTAAAGCTATCTAAAATTTCATAATGGCCAATAGTTATATTTTAATATATAAGATAATATTTTAAATATGTTCTAATTTTTCTAAGATAACCCAACATTGACACAAATATGTGAGTCAAGCAATATATTTTTATATTCTTTTTATATCACAGCCAGCGACATCTTAAATTATATCTTTTCTTCAATATAAGTCAATTATTTCCAACTCTATTTTATTTATACTGAACCTTTCTCCTGGTATTTAATATGGTCTCAACACATAAAATGACAAATGGTAAGATATGATTCTAATCATATATTTCTCATGCTTTTCTTTCAGGAAATGTATTAAATTAATTTAATTATTCAAATGGTTATTCATAAGTCCGTATGTGGTGAGTTTGGTAAATTTACATGAACCCTGAGATATAATGAAAATATAATATAAACTTATCAAAATCAACATTTCCTAGAATAACTTTTTTATTCTTTTCTTCTCCTAATATAATTTTAAATTCTTTTCTCCCCCCCCCCCACCAAAACACCACAATATATATATAAGAGGGTGCCAACCTGTAGATAGCCCGGCGTTAATAGCCCAATTGTTGACACACTTTTAAATAAAACAAAAAAAAAAGTCCGACTCGCAGGAACTACATCATCTTAGTTTGGCTCCGTTCTTATCCCTAATGCCATTTAGAAAGGTTGAAATAGAAACAGTTATAATTTTGGTTAGACCTTTCACGAAATAATTTATGGCCCTAAATAGGTCATGGTTGTAAGGGTAAATACCTCTACCTGAATGAAAAATGACTCCCTGGCCTTGTTAAGGATCGCTCTAGAAACACACTGCTTACTGTTTCTTATTTTCTTTTACTATAATACTAATTTTACAGATAAATGCAATTAAAAAAAATCAATTAAATAGTGATTTAAGCAAAGAAAAAAACCCTTCAAAAGAACAAAACAAAAACATTTGAAGTTTTAAGCAGTTATTTCTCTGATTGACATCGTCTAATTGAAACTTGCTTCAGAATCTTTTTTGTAGAGCATTGAGTAAGCTTTCGAATGGTAACCTTCCGCTTACCAAGATTTCCAACCGTTTTCGAGATAAGGCAAAGATACGAAATTCCCAAAACCTTTCAATTCAATCAATATTTATTTGAACCAATACATAAAAGTATTATTTACAAATGGTTAAGGAAGAAAAAGAAATATAAATTAACAAAATAAGTATTAAAAACAAAATCAAGGAACTCGGGCCTGTCCAATCCGCAAGCAAGGAGAAGTCCTGTCATCGAAGTGCCTCAGTGCGAATATCTTTGCTTCAGTCTTTGATGGATTGAGACTGAGTCTCCAACTTTCGAACCACGAGGTGATGCTGTCCAATGATGATTGAAGGTGTACTGTGGTTCCTGGAACAACATCTCCTTGACTCATGATTAGCGTGGCATCTGCAAACAGAGCGACCGTGGCAGTTTGAGGCTCAGGGATATCATGGCAATACAAGTTAAACAGTAAAGGGCTCAATACTGCTCCTTGTGGCACACCATCAGAAACGCTTATTTTTCGACTGACGCTGTGTTTAACTCGTACTTGTAATGTTCTTTCGTCGAGGAACGAAGAAATAATATTCGCAAGACAGCACGGAGGCCAAGTTTTTTTGAGTTTATACAGAAGGCCCTTGTGCCACACTGTGTCGAATGCTGACTTGACATCTAAGAAAACAGCTGTTGAATACTTTTTTTCCTCAAATCCCTTTAGTATTAATTCAGCTACTCTCTGTATTTGGTGGACAGCTGAGTGTTGAGGTTTGAAGCCAAATTGATGCTGGGGAAAGATATTGTTCTCCTCTAAATGCCGGCGGAGTCTCTTCTCAATGCATTTTTCGAAGACTTTACCCATTGTATTTAGAAGGCTTACTGGTCGATAGCTGTCGGGATCTTCCTTTGGTTTTCCGGGCTTGTGAAACACCACCACAACAGCATTTTTCCAAGTTTTTGGGAAGTAACCCCATCTCACACATGCATTAAATACGCTTGTCATGAGTGCGATACTCTGGAAAATTTTTGAGGACGACGTTGGTTATCGGGTCGTCTCCAGGAGATTTCCTATTTGGCAGTTTCCCGATGATCGCATTTACTTCGTAAGGAGTAATGAAGTCTATGTTTTTTTCAACTGTCGTAATTGGTGTTTGTAAATATGTATTTACGGTTACATCTATGTCTCTGTTGGTTTTAGTGTCGTTTGTGAAAATGTCTAGCCAGTAGTTGGCCTTTCTCTTCATCTGTATTAGCTGTCCCTATCTGGTCAGTCAGTGAGAATATGTCAGTTTTCTGTCCTGTCAGTCTTTTGGTTTCTTTCCACAAATTTACGTCACCAGGAGTAAGACTTTCTGCAAATCTCCTATAATTTTCGCATCGGGTTCGATCTAGCTTCCACCTAATTTGCCTAGATATTCTATTAACTATAGTTTTTAGAACGGGGTCTTTCGTCCTTTGCCATCGGTGCTGCAGAGTGTTTTTTCGACGTATCATTTGTAATATGTGTGTTGGAGTGCTGTCTGTGAATTGTGTGAGTGTTGCTTTTTGTATGGATGTGTATATGTGTTGAGTGAATGAATCTATTGTTGAATTTATGCGTGACCTACCCTCAAGCATCTTCCGCATTGAACTGCGCGATTTGATAGTCTTTGGTGCTCAACTGACACGAAAATGTAGTAGGGTGCTTTAAGGTTAAATATTGTTTGGCCCTTTTCATCGTTTTTTAATTCTACTGCACATAACGGAGAACGGAGTGGGGCCCCTCTGTCGATTATGAAGTCTTGTGACACTCAGGACCGGAATTTTTCCGTATCGCTGAGTGAATAGGGAACGCCTCGATTCGCCTGCCTTTGGGGGCGCCAGGAACCGTGCTAAACATCTGTCAGAAAATACCGAATAATATTTAATCGATGAAATTAATGATTCTTTATTTACGTTAAAATATATAGGCCACCAATGATATAGTAGCTAATAATTTTCAGGCGTTAATAATGTTTAATTTGATTCTTATATGAAAAGTACAAAAGAGCTTAAAGATAATGACTTCGGATTATTAGATTTAGATAACCGAGTAGTCTTGCTGATATCACAGATAACCATTGAGTTAGAAGGGATATCTACTAACTGCATGCAGATAACAGTATTAGTAACAGCAGCAGATATTGCCTTATAAGTACCGTGCTCTAAGCAGATATTGCATGCATGAGCTGTCACTGCTTTAGGTGGGGAATTACTGCAGTTCCTGGACAACTTATCTGAGGTAAATTTAAAATTAACCGATGACGACTTATCGACAGTATTCTGAAATTTTTGGAGCTAACCAAAGATTTACATCTATTGTAATTGAAAGATTGGTATTTCTGAGCGAGAGCTGCCCAGAGCCCGATCTCCATGAAACTTCGTATACTTATTCATTTTGACCTAATTGAGAAGAAAACATTAAAAAACACTCGCGGTCAGGCCTAGAACAGTATTTATTAAGCACTAAAGTTGACTGATATACAGGTTAAAAGCTGGTGTAAACGAAGTATTTGTAAACACGCGCATGCGCGGGAATGTCAAATTGGGAGAACCAGAATTGACCTAACTCCGATTTTCCTCAAACTTCGTATACCTATTCAATTCAACCCCATTGAGCTATAATACAGCTCGTAATGTTATGATAAAACTCGTTTATAGCCTGTATTGCAGTCAACTTTAGTGCTTAATAAATACTGTTCTAGGCCTGACCGCGAGTGTTTTTTAATGTTTTCTTCTCAATTAGGTCAAAATGAATAAGTATACGAAGTTTCATGAAGATCGGGCTCTGGGCAGCTCTCGCTCAGAAATACCGAAAGATTATCTATTAACATCATTATTAAGCAATTGAGCATAGCAACAGTTGTCTTTTAGCCAAGTGCGTTTGTAGGAAATAATTTCGGGGGGGGGTTCCTGGTTATGGAATACTAACAATTTAGGACTTTAAATAGTTTTAGCCAACTAAAATGCTATTACACCCAAAATAAAATATTTTTATGAACTAAGTGATCTAATTTATTTTATGACGCATTTTTGCCGATCGAATCCTAATTTAGGGGGGGGGGCACTGCAGCCCTCCTTGTATACGCCCATGCTTTTAGCGCAGCTCCTACCCGGTTATAAGGCTGACCTCATGACGCAATCCGGAAGTGCCGACTAGAAAATTTTACGTTTCAGAACACCTAGAGAACAAAAATAACGGTGGTTCAAATGTGTGTGTGTGTGTGTGTGTGTGTGTGTGTGTGTGTGTGTGTGTGTGTGTGTGTCTGTGCGCGTGTGCGTGATTGAGTAAGTGTGTGTGTGTGTGTATACATGTTACCGGCAAAGTATATAATCCAGGCATTCTATAGAATGCCTGAGTGGTTTAGGCAAAGTGTAGACTGTATTAGTTTCTACATCATATTACAGACATTGCCTAGGCATTTTATAGAATGCCTGTTGCTTATTTGGAATTGTATACAATTAAAAGTAACAAGTTTTGAGTATACTACATACACTTTACTTACAAGGGGAGTATATAGCGATGGGGTCTCCGATCTTGACCAATTTTTTTTTCTGGTGATTCTACATCGAAAAATAGTCGACACATGTCCGAGCGTTCCGTCCAATGCGCCTTAGGAGCCGAGAAATAAAATAAAATAGGCTGAAAGTGCTTTATTTTTTATATCGAGTTTAGAAAATGATATCGACATGATTCTTTCACCAATTCATTTGTTTTATAGAGTAGATTAAATGAAAAATATAATCGTTAATCAATAATTTATATTTCGTCAAATATATTCAAAAATATGCTTACGTTTTCAAGTAAACTAGTATTATAAATTTTTTTTACGCCAAAAATAATAGCAGATTTAAAATCGGCACCCCAAGAAACCCTAATGTAGTGAATATCATTTAAAACAAAAAATAGTAATTTTTCCCGGTCTGGAGGAGGCTAAATATTTGTAAAGCGAAGAAGTAATGTGACGTTTTGAAATTCAATATCTCCCCTTGAAATGATCCAATTTTTACGCCATTGAAATCTTTCGAAAGAAGAAAGACTCCTTTTTCTAACCATATAAATGACTATTGTATTATCTCAACAGGTACTTGCGAAAAATGGTTCTCAAAATAAAAATAGAATGTAAACTTTTTTGCATATAACGTCAATTCCAGAACACGTAGAAACACCCCGAGTGGAAGGAAATGTGTCACATTATGGCCTTTATCGATCCTCCAAGTTTGGTTTGAATCAGATAAATATTCTTTGAAATATGGCCGGATTCTTGAATCTTTAACAAAATTTAAAGGGTCCCCTCCTTAGCAAAATTTAAAATACATTTTTTACAATTTTTGTAATATTCCCAAAATTTCCAATCGGGGTGTTTCTACGATTTCTGGAATTGACGTTATATGCAAAAAAAGTCCGACTCGCAGGAACTGCGTCATCTTAGCGCGGTTACGTACATCTCGAAGAAATGGAATAGATTAGCATCACAAATCACAGGAAACTGACACTAGCCAACTTACACAGAAGCGGATAATTCTTAATCTGTATAAGACAATTCAATTTTGTACTGAAAACGTACTTACTCCACGACTACTGCTGAGAAGGCTCTATTCTTAAACTAAAAATTCGTTGTTATTTTAAGTATCTTGTTTTACTAGCAAATTCGTTTTACTGTTATAATCAACTGTAAATATATGTGCCTCAAGGCGAATAAAATTCCATTCTGTCGTGGGTTACATCTTTCTACAAAATATGAAATAACGATAACTTCAGTTGGAGGCTATGAGGAAGGTTATATAGATAGGAGAATTCAAAACAAACTATGCATATGTCATCATGATTAGCCACAGCCATCTTGATTACCACAGCCACTCCAAACTTATTACCATTACCTTTCACCGTTTCTTAGCTTATTTTACTAAAATACTAATTTTACTGATAAATGCAATTTAAAACAAAAAACAACCAATTAAAAAGTGAGATAAACAAAGAGAAAACCCCTTTCAAAACAACGAAACAAACAATTTTTTAGTTTTAAGCGCTTATATCTCTGATTGACGTTGCCCCATCGAATATGTCTTCAGAACCTTTTTTGTAGAGAATTTAGAAAGCATTCCAATGTTCACCTTCCACTTAACACGACTTCCCAACTGTTATCGAGATATTTACGAAAAATGTATGAAGATCCGAAAACTTTTCACGTCTATTAAGAAATTAATTTTTTTCGCATACCTCCTTAACTTCAAATATAACCAAAATTTAAATATCTTAGTTAGGATTAATTTCCAATATGTAGAAACTATTTCAATTGAATCCCGCGATTCTAAGTACCCACAAAAAATAATGACTTAAAAAATATCGATTCCACTTTTCTCAGAAACGGTTAAAGATAGCGCCTTAAAAAGGGTTTCATTCGTTTTCGTATGCTAAGAAACCTATAAAACAAGTATCTGCAAGCATATGAACTCAAAAACGTTAGCGTTACGATTTTTTTTTGCGCGAATTTTGTCCCAAACACTATCTTCCCGTGGGCGGATTCTGCTGGTTAACGAACTTGACCTTTCAAATTAGAAGACAGATTTTTGTACAAAATCGGGCCATTTTTGAGCTTGCTAGGGCGTTAACAGACAAGCATATGCATATATATATATATATATATATATATATATATATATATATATATATATATATATATAAATATATATATATATATATATATATATATATATATATATGTATATATATATATATATATAAATATATACATATATATACACACACACACACACATATATATATATATATATATATATATATATATATATATATATACAAATTTGAACCACCTATATTTTCGTGATCTATGGGGTCTGAAACGAGAAAGTTTCTAGTCGGTACTTCCGGATTGCGTCGTGAGGTCAACCTCATAAGCGGGTCCTCCCTATGGAGATAGGTAGGATCCGCGCTAAAAGTTTACATTTTATTTTTATTTTGAGAACCATTTTTCGCAAGTACCTGTTGAGATAATACACTAGTCATTTATATGGTTAGAAAAAGGAGTCTTTCTTCTTTCGAAAGATTTCAATTACGTAAAAATCGGATCATCTCAAGGGGAGATATTGAATTTCAAAACGTCACATTACTTTTTCGCTTACAAATATTTAGCCTCTTCCAGACTGGGAAAAATCATTATTTTTTGTTTTCAATGATATTCACTACATTAGGGTTCCTTGCCTGGAAATCTTATTGGGCGAGCTTCTCTTTCCACCTCAAAACTCTAGCCGAAGTTTCCTTGAGTGTCGCGACCCACTGAAGAGGTTTGTGGTCAGTTTTCACGACAAACTTCCGCCCGTAGAGATAAGTTCGAAAATGATCCGTGGCCCAGACGATTCCGAGTAGATGGCGTTCTAGAGCGCTGTACCTCTCCTCTGTCTCCGTGAGGCGACGACTTGCATACGCAACGGGTCTTTCTCCGTCTGGCCACTGCTGGGCGACGGCTTGCATACGCTACGGGTCTTTCTCCGTCTGACCACTGCTGGGCGACGGCTTGCATACGCTACGGGTCTTTCTCCGTCTGGCCACTGCTGGGCGACGGCTTGCATACGCTACGGGTCTTTCTCCGTCTGACCACTGCTGGGCGACGGCTTGCATACGCTACGGGTCTTTCTCCGTCTGGCCACTGCTGGGCGACGGCTTGCATACGCTACGGGTCTTTCTCCGTCTGACCACTGCTGGGCGACGGCTTGCATACACTACGGG
This sequence comes from Gonocerus acuteangulatus, assembly GCA_946811695.1. NCBI lineage: Eukaryota > Metazoa > Arthropoda > Insecta > Hemiptera > Coreidae > Gonocerus > Gonocerus acuteangulatus. The sequence continues at coordinate 5,813,241 of OX328128.1, read as the reverse complement.
TCTTTCTCCGTCTGGCCACTGCTGGGCGACGGCTTGCATACGCTACGGGTCTTTCTCCGTCTGACCACTGCTGGGCGACGGCTTGCATACGCTACGGGTCTTTCTCCGTCTGGCCACTGCTGGGCGACGGCTTGCATACGCTACGGGTCTTTCTCCGTCTGGCCACTGCTGGGCGACGGCTTGCATACGCTACGGGTCTTTCTCCGTCTGGCCACTGCTGGGCGACGGCTTGCATAAGCAATGGGTCTTTCTCCGTCTGGCCACTGCTGGGCGAGGACTCCGGAAACGCCAGAAATGGTTCCACCACGAGCCTTTCTGTACACTTCAGGCCCATCTCCGGTGTAACTTTAACCCGCCGGACCTTTTTTAACAGGTCGTTAAGTTCGGCGAGTTCACGTGCCATATCAGGCACAAACCACCGATAGTAGTTTAGCGCTCCTTCGAGCCGTTGAATGTCCTTAATATCCGCTGGTATCTGGGGGGTAGCTGAGACCATTTCCGGGGTATGGAATACTAACAATGTAACTAAAACGCTATTGCACCCAAAATAAAATATGTACTTTTTATGAGCTAATTGATCTTATTTAAGTTCATTTTTAGGGTTTGTGATACATTCTTACCGATCAAATCAAAATTTCGGGGGGTGGGGGCTGCAGCGCCCTCAGCCCCCCCCCCTTATATACGCCCATGCTACTGCTTCCGGTAGCTTTTGCTGAACGTTTTCAGCACTAAGCATCTCTGAGTCAGATTAGATCATGCTCTTGTTTGGTATGTATCACGGGGAAAAAGTCTAACTCGCAGGAACTGCGTCATCGTAGCGCTGTTCCATTCATATACCTAGTGTCATAAGTAATTTCTCAGGGAACGCCAGGACTGGAAGGAACAGGTGAGAACTTAGTACCCAAAAGGCTAACCGAGCAGCAGGGTAGAACTGGAAGGGACAGGTGAGAACTTAGTACCCAAAAGGCTAACCGAGAAGCAGGCTAGAACTGGAAGGGACAGGTGAGAACTTAGTACCCAAAAGGCTAACCGAGAAGCAGGCTAGAACTAGTAGGAACAGATGAGAACTTAGTACCCAAGAGGCTAACCGAGCAGCAGGCTAGAACTGGAAGGCACAGGTGAGAACTTACTAACCAAAAGGCTAACCGAGCAGGCTCCAAAGGGATTAGCGTGCAGCAGGCTCGAACAGGTGGGAGTGGTGAGGAATAAGGTTTTGAAAGGCTTAAAGAGTAGCAGGCTAAAACAGGTGGTAGTGTTCAGAACTTAAGCTTAGGGATATGGAGGCAGCAGACCATAAATTTAAAAAAATTCAAATCATCAATTCACCTAGAGAACAATTATAATGATAGATTATTATTGATAGGAGAAACTATATTGCTCTTTATTAGTAATGGTCCTTTTCTGTTCCAGGGTGATTGCAGAAATGTCGGAGTTGATTGAAGCCAAGGACAGGACTGTACGAGGCTGGCTTAGTCAGTTTGAACAAGGGAGTTTGACATATGATGATTTTCATCAACATTGGCAGAACTGGATATTCAAGGCCGTTTTACCTCCATTGGACAAGCAACACCCGGAGCCAATTATTAAAGAAGATATTCTCAATACTTTGCTGTTTGAGTCTCTTGAAGACTTCATTTTCTTTAAGAATGAAAGTATGTTGAATTACTCTAAAGCTTTACCGATTTGTGGGAAAGTGTTTGAAAATGGAGATTTTTTATTCAGATGTTTGGATTGTGCTTTAGATCCATCGTGTACATTATGTGTCTCCTGTTTTAGGAATTCCATTCACAAAAGCCATAACTTCAAAATAGAGAGATCTGTTAACTATGGTTGCTGTGATTGCGGTGACTCTCGTTGTTGGAAGAGTGGCTCTCATTGTGAGGAGCATTTAAAAGGTCTCCAAGACAAACCTTCAAATTTAAATTCCCCACAAGAATTACTTTCTAAAGCTTCAATTGTTATATATGCCATATTTCGTTTTTTAAAAACATTAGTTGACAATTTGAAGGAGAATAAAATGCATGACAATCACTATTGTACTCTGCTTTATGACCACGCATTGTTACAACCTGAAGGAACAAAGAATCTACATATGGACTTAGAGTCTTTAGAAGATGAAGATTTTCTGAGAATCTGTCGTCATCTTTTCGAGGATGGTTGGGTCATGTTGCTGTATTCATCGTATGAAGAGTGTAATAAAATGAACATTAAAGTGGATAAAAGAAAAAGAGATTTGTTGAGACTGAAGATTTGTCCGTGGAGTTTTGTTGTTAATCAGATATTTGCTATGAAACTCGTGTCTTGGCTCGGAAAAATATCAAAGCATTCTGAAAATCTGCTTGATTTAGTTACTGTCATTGGTCTCAACTTGAAGACCCATCCGAGGGTCAATTGTTCAGTGCAAGAGATAGAAGGATCATATGTAGAGGACATTTTCTTTTGTAGTGCACAGTTATGTAAATCTATACAACTAGAATTGTATCGCCTTTTCATCTTTGCTATGCAAGTAGATTTTGAAAACAAAAAAGCATTTGCTACAGCCTTCTGCAGGAGTTATGAAAAATTGATGACATATTTAATTCCTGAATTCAAACCATTTTCTATTAAAACATTGTCTACACAACTTTTTAAAGATCTCCAGTTGGCAAACTTTTTAATTTTACATGAAGATATTATTAGCATTTTACTTAATGCTTTTTATTCAGTGTGCCTTGGGAAAATGAATTTTAAAGTTCTGTATCAGAGAGTAGAGTTAAGATTCAATAAGAATGGGCCCCTTTATATTCTTGATAATTTGAATCACATTCTAAAATCATTTCCTCAGAAATGGAATCCTGATTTAAGAAAAAACTTTTTAAATGGCATTTCCATCTTTCTTAAGATTTTGGCATCTGAACAAATAGAATTTTCAAAAGAGGAATTTACTGAACTAAGACATCTCTTCAAAGAAAAACCAATAACGTTTGATGGTAAGCAATTCAAGTCCATCAAAATGAAGATATTAGTTTATTGCTCTACTGACATGGAAGTCTGTTTGAATGCATTCAGGTTAACTTTGGAAAGGCTGTATGAATCGTGTGGAATCATGAAGGCTGGTATACGCAGTAATATAGAGTTGGAAGGCTATTCCTCGACTTATCAAAATAGTGACTTGCTTTCCTCATCAGCTTTGTGTCATGTGAGACTTTCAAGGTTCTTGGCTGATTTGTACCTGATTATGTTGAAGATGGGATATCATAGTAATCCATCGGAAATTATAACTACCGATATACTAACGCCTCAACTGATTCTTGATCCACGTCTGAGTTTAGAATTACTAGAAGGTATTTCAGGTGTCCCATATCAAAATCATTCATTGGCCTTACTTACCGGTTCTAATCTGCTCGAAAATGGTTTCCGAGGCCCAAAAATATTTAGAAGAATCAAATTACACAATATAGACCTTGTCCTGTACCAAATTAGTGCTTCACTCATGGAGCACAATGAATTTTTATTGCATATTTTGCATAAATTCAATTTAATAAATTGGATTCATAATGATTTTGAAGGTGAAGATACTAATGTTGTAGCTCGTGCTGTACAATGCTTAAGGCTTATCATGACAGTAATAAAAGAGCGTTGGAATCCAGGTATTGGAGATTTAACAACTGACGAATGTTTGAAATACGAGATAAGTGCTATTGTATTACACGAAACAATTACCCTTTCTGACTTGACTAAAATTCTTGCAGTCAGAGGATTTGATAAAGACAAGATAAGAGACGCTTGTGATAGATTTGTTACAATTAAAGACACGAAACAATTACAATACGGTGTTGGTAAAAAAGAAGTTTGTTTACTAAAGGAGAAAAGTTTTGACTTTGAATATGACAATAAAATCTTTACACCAAAAAATAAAGATTTGGAACAAACAAAATCCTGGTGTAGTTCTGTAGACAAATGGTATCCAAAAGAATTGCTTAAATTTATTGGCCCCTTTCAGTCTATTCCCAAAATATTGCACTGTGATATAATGCTTTGGCTAATGAATAGAATTTTAAAGAGAAGTCAATTTCCAATGACTAATAACTTTTCCGGTGATCAGCTCCTTCAAGTTTTGTATTTAATAGGATTTGCTCTTCAGGAAGAAGAGTGCAATGTATCAGAATTTAGGAAAGCTTCAAATAAATGGAATTTAGAAAACCTTCTCGAAAAATTACTCAATATTAAACATCTTCAACGCCATAGAGAATTTCTAGAATGGGTATTAGGAATGTACAGGTCTCAAGCTGATGGTTATCCACCAAAATATAATCAGGAAACTCAACAATCTGTTGAACAGATTCCACCATGTAGAACTGAGGAAGCCCAAAAAATAGGCCATTTATGTAATGAGGTTAAAGATTTCAAATTTGTCAACGAAAAGAAAAGATCAATAATGGATCAAATGAGTACTCTGCAGAAAAAATTGCTAGAAGATAGCTCAAATGCTGGGAAATTATTCAGTTCTGAGGAAGTGGATGAAGAAGGAGGCTCGAACATGACAGTGGCGTGCGTCTTGTGTCGGAAGGAGGAAGTCTTGACTACAGACTGTCCTACCATCGTGTCTCCAGCTTATATTCAGAAATCAAAAGTTTTAACTGAAAATTATGAGAAGATAGTCGAGTGGACTTTGCTTTTTGGCTTGAATGTTCCTTTTGCTGTTCATATTCATTCCTGTGGTCACACTCTGCATAAATCATGCTGGGAAGAGTATACAGAAAAATCTAAGAGTGAACAAGGGTTCTATGCTCCAAATTCTGAAAACTTGTTTGAAAATTTTTCTTTTGAGGAAGTTGATTTGAAATATCTTAATTTAGAACTAAATCCTATTCAAAATATTAGTCTAGCCAGAAGAAATACTAACTACGATAGGAATAGACATAGATGCCCAATATGCAACTGTTTAAGTAACTCAGTTTTACCACTAGCACCATCCATTTCATATAGTGACCAGAGTGAAATGACATTTCCTGCTTGGATAGAAACAACGCTTTGCAAAAATCAGCCTTCGTTCTCATTTCCGAAATCTTCTTGTTTAATTTTGGATTCACCAGCCAGTGAAAAAAGAGAGACTGCTTCGAGTGATGCTGATCTGTCAGCCTCTTGCAGCATTCCAATGCTTGATGCTGTTGAAGCTCCAGCCGATATGGAAGTATTTAACGATCTGCCGGTCACAGGAGATATGCCAAAGCGAGGAAGATCATTAATCGAAACTTTTGTTTCGACTCTGAGCAGTGAAAGTGAAACATTGTCACCGGTTGAAAGTAATTTCTTATTGGTTTGGCTCTCTTGCTCTTACACAATCCGTGCAACAGAACAAGTTCTGAAAAATTCTGATAAACCATTGTTGGAAGGACTTGATTTCAATCAGAAATATTCGATAGAAAATATGATAAAACTATCATCGATTATTTTTATTATGTATAAAGAGAAGATTGAAGAATGGGATGTTCGAAATAAAATTTGGTCTGCCATTTTAAAATTACAATCCCAGGATCGGCCTAATATATTTCTGTGGGATTGTTTTGAACTTCTTCTTCCTGTGGCAATTAAACTATCTAGTTTGAGTTCTTACGATGGATCCCTTCAGACTGTTACATTTGATGCTAATGTATTTAGATTTATTTTATTGCTAAACTTTGCACAAATTATTTTGTATACTGATATGAATGAGCTAATATTTCTTGAGAGTGATATTACATCAGAAGACACCAAATGCTTAGCCACTATTATTAAAGATTTCAAAAACTGTAGTGGAGTAAATACAATCGGAATATGGAATTTGTTAAAATCTTGCTCTTTGCCATTTTTAAGATGTTCTGCAATTTTGTATCATTTCTTAAGCGGACTGCAACCTACTGAAGCATTAAATAAAATTGGAGGGGCTACATATGAAAACATTCTAATCTATTTAGGAATCCCAAATACATGTAAAGATCTATTCGATTGTCCTTATGTCAATCACATCTTTGGTAATTGGGCGTCGCTCGAGTTCGTTCAGTCTGCTAGATGCAGATCTAAAGTTTTAGATTTTAAAAGAGTCAGAACATTAATTGATTTGCCCTCAGACTATTCTGAACTAATTTACAAAGTGTCCACGTTTTACTGTCCGGCTTCGATTGATGAATATGTGCGATGCCCAACCATTTGTTTATCTTGTGGCAAAATTCTTTGTTCTAATGAACACATTACTTCTCAGCATAAAATGAATAATTCAACCATTGGATTCTGTACATATCATTCTTATGTATGCGGAGGTGGAAATGGATTATTTCTTCGTGTATGGCCTTGTAAAATAATTCTTCTCTCCTCAAATAAAAATATAGGTCATATTCTTCTTCCTCCTTATGTCGATAACAAAGGAAACTCTTCTGCCGATTCCGATGAAAGCCAGCTTCGTCTTTGTCCCAAGAAATACAAAGAACTTCGAGAATTATGGTTAAGCCACAGTTTCCGTGAATTACTTAATTATCCTAACAGTTATTCCAGTCAGAAAAACTGGCATCTTATTTAGTTTAAATGGAAAAGAATTCAATTTCGGAATAAAATATTTTAAACTAAAATTAGTGGATTAATTTATGTTTTTAATATAACAATAGTTATTACTCTATCATTTGTATACTTTTAAGGCGGATTGCTGTCTGCCTTTCTCCATTTATGAAAAAAATGTTATGGACTCAGTATTAAAACCTAGAAATATATATTGAACTGTTACTTATAATAAAAATCATTAAATATTAATAGCATTATGCTCATAAATTGGTACATACATATGTATGTGAGCGTGTGTATACAGGGTGTAACGGATAACAGTATCACCCTTTCAGGAGGTAATAGTAGACCTCAAGTGCGACAAAAAAGTTCAAAAAAATTGCGATTAGAGTTGTAATCACAGAAAAAAGTAGTTGTAATTACAGGCTTAATCAAAGAAGATTGTTGTGATTATAAGTGTAATTCTAATCAAATGTGTGGTTATTAGTGTAATCATAATCATAATTGTAAACACATCTCCAAAGCCTGTGATTATAATTGTAATCACATCTCCAAAGCCTGTGATTATAATTGTAATCACATCTCCAAAGCCTGTGATTGTAATTGTAATCACATCTCCAAAGCCTGTGATTATAATTGTAATCACATCGCCAAAGCCTGTGATTATAATTGTAATCACATCTCCAAAGCCTGTGATTATAATTGTAATCACATCGCCAAAGCCTGTGATTATAATCGTAATTGTTATTATGATTATGCCCAACACTGCATGTAGCCCAGATCTTACTATCCTTTGAGTCGGTCTCTGCAAAACTCTCTTAATGGAGAAAGGTTGGCTTTCAAAGAGGCTTGTAATAAATCATTTGGTTCTTCCCCCCCCCCCTTCCCAGAAATCTCAAAGTTTTACAGTGGAAGAATTACGGTAAAAGGACATTAATCATAACGGAACAAATATCATTGATTAGTATTGAGAAATGAGTGGACTGTGTTTTAATGTGGAGTATGAAATCAGTGTGTGGTCGGTGGCCCATCCAAGCAGGGGTAGTAATGTGATATATTAAATATTATTATAAATATAAATTTATTTTGTTCCTTTTACCTTCAATTTGCTATTATATTACCTGTAGCTGTTCGAAAGTGGAAGAAGAAAATAAGTGGGAAGGAAAGGGGTAGGATTGAGATGTGAAATAAGCAGCTATGTGGATAGATATGTAACGTTTGGTGACCTGAGTGTGTTGAGCTCAGGCCGAATGCTCTCAAGCAAGGGGAGGGCTGGGGATAGAGGTGCCCCTCCCGAAATTATTTTCTATATACGCCCATGGTCGTTGTTGCTTAATAAAACTACATTTTACATGTGAAAATGGGTTTTATTGGTTTCTGATGTTTCGGCTTGAAATTCAAATCTTCATCAGGGCTGTAAAACAAGTAGGACAGAGTTAATAATAATTTATAAATATACAAAAAGATTAAAAAAATATCAAACAATTTTTTTGAATATTTGTGTATATTTATTAGTATTAACTCTGTCCTACTTGTTTCACAGCCCTGATGAAGGCTTGAATTTCAAGCCAAAACCTCGGCTATCAATAAAACCCATTTTCACATGTAAAATGCAGTTTTATTAATGAACAACAACCAAACCCTGAAAAATCATACCTTGGCATCATCAACGGTCAACAATCTCCTCTCAATCAAAAAATGAAATTATGTTTCCCCAATCCAATAATTGATTGAAGATGGATGTTAGAGACCAAGTAGAATAAAGTATCAATTATTTATTTTCTTTTGTTTAATTATTGTATTGCAAGTATTGTAGCGTCTAGCTACAGGGGAATAGTGTGGCAGCTGAGAGTTAGAACCTGAGGCGGTTATAAGACGATCCTTAATCCTCTTGCGGATCACCACTATCTCTGCGATAGGACGGCTGATTTACCCTCGAGCCTACAGAGTTCGCCACCTACCGGTGCAATCTTCGAATGAGGGCAGCACCTTACGGGCTCGTCACAAGATAAACGCCGATTTTCGAGCTGCCCGTCCTAAACCAGTTCAGCCTTGAGACCCTTAGGAACAGCACAGGCTTGAGGCCCTTAGGAGCATCCTAGGCCTATTATATTTGGTATAACTAAAAATTAAATTAAAACATTAAAATTCAATTAGTCAAAATATATAATAATAATAATTATTATATATTTTGACTAATTGAATTTTAATGTTTTAATTTAATTTTTAGTTATACCAAATATAATAGGCCTAGGAAGCTTGATAAAGTCTAATATGGCTGTGATAATGAGTGTTTAATTGATGTAGGTGGAATTTTGACTTGGTTCCTTACAGGAATCATGTTTATTTATTGTATGACTGTTTAGTGTAACTAGAGTAATGAACAGGACATGGTGAGTTTAAAATTATGACAATAAAATTTAGTAAATGGTTTTGGAGGATGTAATGTCTGAAATTAATATACTATTGTAGATTGCCTGAGGATGGACCTGTGTGTCCGAAACGTTGTGATGGAGGAATAAATGGAAAGTTTGAAAAATTTTTGAAGGGTTATTCTTCACCTGTTTGGTATTATTAATTAATACCCTTCATTTAGTAATCGTTATAAAGATAAATTGATTAATAAACATAAAAAGAAAAATGTCTATATTCCTTTAAAAGATCCCATGCCAATAACAACAATTTGGAGATAATGGTGGTTTCCTCAAAATAATTGAATAAACCTACATTTTTTAAAAAGATAGTATTTTTACGAACATTTTGAAGCTTCATGAGGGACAGGCGTTGAGTCATGTAGGAGAGGAAGAACTGACAATGGCTTGAAAATCTAGCCCAAGATGGTTAGAGCCTTACAAACTTTTATTATGACATTTCAGACTCCATTCTCCTTCAGGCGTATATTCTTCCACGAATTATTAGTATATCTAGGAATCTAATAGTATCACATCAAGAGATTTAAATTCTTTACATCAAAAAGCCATGCTATATGCAAAGAATTTAAACCTTAGCGGTCCTCTCCCGAGCATAAACAAGTAGTGAATTCAGTCTTGTCGATTTATCCACAGCCTGTCCAACTGGTTCTCTCCCGAGCTACGACCAGCAACAATATTTAATGCTAGAGGTCCTATGCCGGTAAACCACCAGCATCAAATTCCTACCGTTCTAGTCCTTCACCTTGAACTTCTTGGTATACTTTTATTATTGTAGAAAATCAGCTGATAATTTTAATTCCAAAGAAGAAGAGATCGTCTCGAAAAGAGATACTGGCTGTGTGATTCACAGATTCTAGAAGTGAAGTCAAGTTGTTTGTGCTAGTGATTGTAGCATTTCGACTGTGGTTTTGCCCTCAGCTTTCCTGTTATTTTACCTTTTTATTTCACAGATATTTAACTATAGTGGGCAAGATATAACTTGACACTTGGATTCCGATGGGTAGGGGAAAGTGGAGGCACCTCTAGCCAATGACAGCCTTGCTGAGTTGCCACTCCTCCCTCTCCTAGGAAGATCAGGGCCTGGGAGGGTTGTAGAACTGGCAATGTCGAGCCATCTCTACGCTTTCCCCAAGTGACAAGTTATATATCTATCACACTATAGTGTATTTTGAAATGGAGGGCAAAGATATTTTAAAGATTTTGCGAGAATTGGGGAATGTTTTGAGAAACATGTTTAAGACAACTTTCCACATATTTATGCGCATATTTGTAAAAATTACTTTTTCTTGTAATTAAAAATCAAATTTTGAATAAAAGTACGTATTTTTTTTTTTTTTTATTTTTTTTTTTATGACCACTAAAACCAAATGTACAATTCCGTAGAATACTGTACGGACCACCAGGGCTTGAGGTAAACAAAAGGACTCAGGCTAATGACGGGGGTTGTTTAAGCCGGTCCCAGCTCGGCAAAGCCGTATTGACAATTCATGAAATAAAGAGTGATACCTCCAAGGGTAAAAACTTGATTTTATACTTTTTTATTTCGGCTTAAGAATATACGCCCGAAGAAGGACAATAATGTACGAAAGGTTGGAGTAAACATTAAATTTAAACATTTGGAAGGTTCAATCCATCTTTTGAATTCTACCAATCTTATCTGAATATATCTTTCCACCATTTTCATAAGGTTTATTAATCTCATTTTGTTAAAAATACACTTTCATTTTTTTTTTTGTTAACCTTTTAACGGCCAAGGGCCAATTACGCGGCCTCTACCCACCGAAATTCAAAAATGATGCGAGTGAGGTGGGATTGGTTCCAATACTTCCCGCTTGATGCCAGGGTATGCTAGAAAATAGTATTAGGAGCTCTCAGGCCCGAGGAGGTGAGGTATGACAAAGGTGACCGAATATTCAGCCTTTGCCTGTTTCCACTCCCCAGCTGGTCAGTCTTGGCCGTGCATTATCGGCTCTCTGGATATTCTCCGGAAATCTTCTCAAAGTAAGTAATAATTCTGATTATGTAATAATTCTGATGTGGAATTAATTGATTTTAATTGAAATAAGTATTGCCTATTGGGGATTCCTGATCCCTAGAACGAGCAAGGGCTGAATATGTCGTCTACCCCCGATTCATGAATACATTTTTCTTTTAATATCCTGGGTTCATATTTAGTAAATGGTTAGACCCCAAAATGTAAATTTAAAAAAATTGAAGAGAGCTAGCGAAATGTGTCCGTTAAAGGGTGAAGTGTAGTTTTATTGAACTATTTTGAACAAACCCCAATCATATGACCACCTCTATTTTCTTTAAAATAATATAATAATTTTAATTCATTCTCTAAGCATAAAATTAAACTGAACTGACTGATGCAAGTTTCCAGGTAAAAGATCGTCTTTAATTTATAAATTAATTAATTTACAATATTTTCTACTATAACATAACTGTTATATTTTCAACTATAACACAATTGTTATAATATTCTTGTTTAAAACATTAAGTGCGGCTGCTGTTTGGCCGTACTTAACATTATATGAGGTGCATGCAACACAGTTAACGTGTTAAAAAAAAAATATAAGAAAAAAAGTGATGATGAAACAGAGCGAGAATGAAATTTCAGAAATATTATTTATTAATAGAGTAAATCAATTATTTAAAAAAAATATTTTATTACTTATAATAATAATAATAATACGTATTGTAATAATACTTAATAATAAAGTGAAATAAGTTTTTAAATTTACATATTACTAAAACAAAATGCCTATTCAAATAATTGTAAAAAGTCAATATGATCATTATTAGTTTAACAAAACATACAAATAATAATGAAGATCATAAACTAGAATATAAAATATAAACTATGGGATTAGAACAACAAAGTAAAAATAATAACTTCCAGTTTGCTTAAAAAAATAACTAAAATAAATTCTATAACATGAAACATTAATAAAGAACTACAGCATGAGTAAATCTTTTAATAAATAAATGTTTAATAACTTAATTTTTCTATTAACAACAAAGCGTATCGATATTATCACTAAATATGAAGTAAAGGAAGCCGCTGAGTAGTAAAAAAGTTATAAAAACCTATCCTTGCTTGAGTAGTATAAAAATGACTATAAAGTAATACAATTTACAATATAATTGTTGCCACATTTTTTGGTAGAATAACAAAAATAATGTAACAATTTAAGGAGACAACTCACTATAAGTTCCTATTTACAAGGATAAGAGTGTTGTATGCGTTTACTTTAAATCATTTTCTTTTTGAGATCATTAATAAATTTTACCTTATTTATAATAGAGTAAAAAAATATAATATTTTTTATTTACATTCTATTAGTAAACTTTTTTTTTACGTAAAATAGAAAGCTTTGGTTACTATTCACCATTAATACCTACACAACCACTTCCATAAACTTTGGTTGCTTAGCCTGTACAAAGACTTCGGTAAAGAAATAAATAATTAGAGGAACATCAAGTGATGTGACAACATGCTTTATTGCTTTTATTGTTGTGAAGTTGAATGGCTCCATCTTTCTCACTATTGAACTCTTCCGCAATACACGCAGCGATGATTTCTTCGAACAGCTCTTCTGCAAAGGAAAATAAAATACCATTAATATGAATTGAGAAAAATACATGCTTCAATGCTGAAAGGCTCTGCCCGAGTATCATCGGCCCGGGCTAAACAATCTTGGGCGTAGCTTGTGGAGATTGTTAAGCAAGGCCGAAGACACTCGGGCGTAGCCTGTGGAGATTGTTTAGCCAGTCCGAAGACACTTGGGTGTAGCCTGTGGAGTTTGTTTAGGCAGCCCGAAGATACTCGGGTGTAGCCTGTGGAGATTGTTTAGCCAGCCCAAAGATACTCGAGCGTAGCCTGCAGAGGGTGTTTAGCCAGCCCAAAGATACTCGGGCTTAGTCTGTGGAGATTGTTTAGCCAGCCCGAAGATACTCGGGTGTAGCCTGTGGTGATTGTTTAGCCAGTCCGAAGACACTTGGGCGTAGCCTGTGGAGTTTGTTTAGGCAGCCCGAAGATACTTGGGTGTAGCCTGTGGAGATTGTTTAGCCAGCCCAAAGATACTCGAGCGTAGCCTGCAGAGGGTGTTTAGCCAGCCCGAAGATACTCGGGCGTAGCCTGTGGAGATTGTTTAGCCAGCCCAAAGATACTCGGGCTTAGTCTGTGGAGATTGTTTAGCCAGCCCGAAGATACTAGGACTTAGTCTGTGGAGATTGTTTAGCCAGCCCGAAGATACTCGGGCTTAGTCTGTGGAGATTGATTAGCCAGCCCGAAGATACTCGGGCGTAGCCTGCAAAGGGTGTTTAGCCAGCTCGAAGATACTCGGGTGTAGCCTGCAGAGGGTGTTTAGCCAGCCCGAATGGCTAAACAATCACCACTGGCTATGACCGAGAGTATTTCAGCTGGCTAAATACCTGCCGCAGGTTATAACCCTAGCCTTATTTATTATTCATTGTGATATTGCCTTAATTTTACATAAAAGATTGTTGGCTTCTGAATGAAACACTATTTTTGGGCCATATTATTGTTACACCTCTCCCCTATGCAGTACCTGATGTACCAAGGTATGTCCAGGAAACACATACTTACCTTCTTATTTACCCTAGACACACTACAGCAAAATTTCAAGGTGCATGAAACACTTTGTGGAACGTGTGTTACCAGTTCTTCGACTACACTGCCTGTATTAAAAGCATATTCCAATCCCTCCACAAATGTTTATTTGTACTTCGCACTTTCAAAGCAAATACCTCATCATCTGGATTAAATTTAATTTTATTAAATTTATTTTAAATTAAATTACCATTTTGAATATTGTGCCTTTTAGAAAAATGGAGAGCTTGCTGAGTAAATATGTTCTAGATAAGTTTTTCTTTTTTAACGACACACCGACATCTGGACCATTAGCACCGACACCCATGGTGCAGCTGGGATTTTTTCAACGGGCCCTAACATGAGAAATATCCCTACCACCAGTGGGACTCAAACCCTCCATCTCCCGCATGAGAATCTAAGGTGTTAGCCACTAGACCACAGGGAGACCTTCCTAAATAATTTGTGTGTGTGTGTGTGTGTATGTTATCAACACTCAGGCTATTAACGCCGGGCTATCTATAGATTGCCACCCTTTTATAATGCCAACATGTGGTCGGTCACCCATTCAGGTATTGGCCATGCCCGACTTTCCTTAACTTTGGTGATTAACAGGAACCATGCACTTAACGTGGCTATGGCACGCAGTGCTGTAATTGAGACAATAATTAACCTTAATATAAGGCAAATTATTCATTTATATTTTAATTTACAGCAGACACCCGATAGTATCACTACAACACGTCATTTTTAATTCCGTATCGAGCAAAAACTATAATATTTATATATATTTCTAAATTATTTTAACTGGTAAATACTAAACCAGGTCACAAAGGTTGACACGCCTTAAATCCAACTAAAAAAAAAAAAAAAAAAAAAAAAAAGTTCAATTATAAGGACCCGATTCAAACTTTTTTAATTGCAGTAAATAGTTCTTTACTTTTAATTTTTTTTTTTTTGTTATTACACCTAAATACTTTTAATTGAACAACTTCAATGTGTTTGAAAGCTCAGGGAATGTTAAAAAAAAAAAAAAAAAAATGTTAAATACACGCAATGAATCCGTTCATAGGTGTTGTAATTCAAATTTTAATAATTGCGAGACCCAGTGACCGTGAGGGTTAAGGCATAAGCACTTAACATCCCGTGCCAAAGGTCGTGGGTTCGATTCCCACTAGGGGCGGTGGCTTTAGAAAAAAGAAACGGCATTACCCCTATGCTGGTTAGAAAAGGGTGGTAACCTGTCCTAAAATTTGTAGTTAATAATAAATGGACATTCAAATTTAAATAATAATATTTGCGAAAACAATCATTTTTTTTTTTTTTTTTTTTGCGGCTTGCGACACCATGACTAACACGTGTTTAACAGGTCGAGTACTACTGGTCTAGCCTATATTAACAAGTACTTACACTCCAACTAGGAGGTAGAAAACCACTCATTAAGAACTTATGCTGTATGAAGGAAAATAGTTGTCTTTGTATTCTCCAAATGGTAGAATATTCCTTTTTAGAGATAGAGAGATGGTTCATGAGAAGTTTGAAGGAACATTTATTATGGTGTTTCAAAATAAAAACTAAATCACTATTAGTAAGAGGAAATTATTAGTTTAAAGATAAGTTAAGAATGATGACTTACCGACATTTTCCCCAGTTTTGCTTGAAGTTTCAAACATTTTAACCTGGATCCCTAAAAGAAAAACAACAAAAATATTTTTTTTTAATAAATATTAAATCTTACTATAATTATCTAATTCTTGATTAATTAACACTTTCAGGACTGATAGCTTCTAACAAAATTTCCATCAGGGGCCAAGTCTTCCTTTTGTATAGTTATTTTGTCATACATATAAAAAAAATGAATAAGTGAAGAAACTGATAATATGACGTCATTTTAGTGGATTAATTACAATTTAGCAATATGTGAAATACGCCACAACAGCGGGGCCGCTGAAGGAATTTTTTGAGCGGATTCAGTATCATACGATACCAGACCCGCAAACCTAACCGGGAATAACGTAATGAGGTCCAAAATCAAATACGAAGAGTATAGGGCAAGGCCCGGAGTAGTGGGGATAGAAATAAAGGCAAGCTATCTACTGACGCATATGCCATGATGCTGGGCCCACAGAACACATCTCTCGGACGCATATGCTATGATGCTGGGCCCGCAGAACACATCTCTCTGATGCATATGCCAAACACCAGGCCTGAATGTGTTAATTCATTTTTGTTACTATATTATATAACATTTTTATATACTATACTAATACTTAGCAAGATCAACTTTTAAAGTAAAGAAAGTTTTCAAAATATATTTTTTGATAGTCTGTGTAATTAGAGGAGGAAGAAAGGAATCATTACCTCTAGCGTATTCATGGGTCTTCTCTTCGGGTACATCTCGTTCAGCTAGTCCATCTTCGACCAAATCTTTCTTTGTGCCGCAGATAAAAACCTTACATTTCTGAAAGTTTCAAAAATACATCTTGTTATAGAGGATACACTTCTATATAATTATCTCAGGTGCGTGTTAAGCCAAAATATAATAAAAGCCTGACTCGCAGGAACTGTGTCATCTTAGCACGGTTCCATTCATATCCCTAATGGCATTAACAAATTAGAAAATATACCAAGATCCGAGAACTTTTCTTGCGTATTAAGTCATTTTTTTCTCTAATACTTCCTTAACTCCAAACGCAACCAAAATTTAAATATCTTAGATTAGATGAATGTGTAGAACAAATTTCAACAAAATCAATAGTTTCTGAATACCCAAACTGAATATTAGTTTTGAAAAGTAGTTGTATCAATTTTTATCATAAAAGTTTATAAGAATTAAAATGGTTTCATTCATTTTCCTAGATGAAGGAACCTATGAAACGAGTACCTGCAAGCATATGAACTCGAAAAGTTAAATGTTTATTTTATTAAAAATAAAGATTAAAAATTGGAATGTTATTAAAACCATAACTAAGTCAGAAAATGTCATTGGGCACAGTAATACAATCCAAGAAATCTTTCTAAAAAATAGAAAAATTTACGAAACAAACCTGACCTCCTCAACTTCTCTTAATTCAGTAATCCAAGAGCGTAAACCGTCCCAAGAGTCTCTGCTTGTAATGTCGTAACAAACGATGGCAGCTTTCGCATCTCTATAGAACATCTTTGCCATAGCTCGATATCTGGAAGAAAAGGAAAAATTCGTCACCGTTAAATCTTCTCAAAATCCACATATAATTGAGAATAAATTATGCTAGGCATATAAGGCAAAATCTTAGGGTTTATTTTGGCAATTTTTTCCCAACCTTCTCACAGCTCAAATGGTTACTTGATATAATTACATTGTAGCACTTTCAGAAGCAAAAAGCAATTAAGGTTGCACTCATGAAAGAATTTATGAAAAAAATCGATCCTATCTACTAGATACTAAAAATGTCCCTTGTTAAAATTTCTCTCATTCTAACAATCTATCTACAGGGTGATTCAGGTCTAAGTAGCCAAACTCTAGAAGGTGATTCTAGACATAATTTTCAACAAAAAAGTTCATTGGATTAAGTATGGTCCGATTCTGAAGGGAAAAGGAGTTATGTCAAATTTTCTGTTTATTTTAACGTAGACATATTTTTTGTTGAATAAGAAAGGATTGCTCAGAAAATGTTCAAGATAATTAAATTCTAATGATGCCATCATAAAATAGCCATCACAAAAATTCAGGTTTAGTTATGGGACCACCAAGTAATGAAGCCATTTTTTACTATGAGAAAAATGCCAAAGGACATTTTTTGTTTCTTTTTTCATCACCCTGTGTGTGTATATATATATATATTTGAACCAAGGTCAATCTCATAAGCAGGTTTCCTCCCTATGGAGGGAGGGAAGTAACGTACTAAAATATACCATAGTAAACTGCATATTTAGTTTTGTTTTCCAATACCTTTCTGTTCCAGCTGTATCCCAAATTCCAATAATTCTTTTTCTGCCATTGGAGCATACTTCCTTTGCAGCAAACGCTGCACCGATCTGAAACCAACAATAAATCGACCAACATTAATATATATGCTCAGAATACTGAAGACACTGGACTTTGTCTGAACAGGGCTAGTTTTTTTTCTAATACTTCTTTACCTCTAAACGCAAACAAAATTTAAATATATTTGATTAAATGAATGTCAAACATCTGGAACAAATTCCAATTGAATCAATCGTTTCTGAATACCTAAACTGAAAATTAGTTTGGAAAAGTAGGTGTTTCAATGTTTCTTGAAAATGGTTACAGATATTACTTTAAAAATGGTTTCATTTGTTATCCTATGTTAAGGAACCTATAAAACAAGTACCTACAAGCTTATGAAGGATTCTGCTGGTTGACGAATTTGACCTTTCAAATTAGAAGAAAGATTTTTATACCAAATTTCATCAAAACCGGACTATTTATGAGCTGGTGGCATAGCGAACGTACATATACATACACACAAACATGAACCTCCTTTATTTTCATGATCTATGGGTTCTGAAACGTGAAATTTTCCAGTGTGCACTTCCAGATTGCGAGGAAGGGAGGAACCGCGCTAAAATGTAGTTTTCTTAAGTCTCATAACCGTACCCGACATTCCCTAACTTTGCAACGGTCTAAGATTCCTTCTCATGATTTTCCTTATATTTTGCCTAAAATATAATTTTACAACAAGTAAAAGTAAGTTACAAATCCAAATACCACATCTGAATAGCCATGTACATTGATTTTTTTAATTCTCCTCAGTTCCCATTCCTATGAAAATTACCTAATCAGAATAATAATGAAAATGACGGTATGAAGAGATTTTTAAAACAAGGAATGACATCATGACTGAGGCTGTGATAAAGATTATTCGGCAAATATTTCCTCCCTTTTTTATCATCAGATAACAAACGTTCTATTTACAATTGTCTCAGGAGGAAGGATGGAATATTTGAATATAAAAAGAATTTAATTTTTATGTCTACTTTTACATAACAGATTTTTGCAATGGCTTATTTAAAGGTTACCACCCTTTCCTAACCAGGATAGGGCTGGTGCCATTCCTTTTTTTTTTCAAAGAAAAGCTACTATCCCTGGTGGGAATCGAACCCACAACTATAGGTACGGTCTGCTCATGCCTCAAAGAACATTAAATCTATTTTTGAATATACTCTCAGTTAATTTAATTTGAATTCATAAAAATTCCGTCGCACATGTGTCATCTTAGCGCGTTGTCATAAATTTTTATACCTGGTGTCAATTTGAAATCTTGGAATAAGTGTACCTAATACTTTGTGAAACCCCTAAACACCTACTCTCATGAAATCTTGAAGAACAATGAAATTTCGGCGCCATGTTGGACTGAAAACTTACTGCATCGGAAAATACGCACTCAAACTCTTCCCGTTCTGCTCGGAAAGCTCCATTACAAACAACAACAAATTTATTCTCATTTTAAGTAACTTGTTTTACTGACAGATTCATGTTACTGCTAAAATCAATTGTAAAAACAACAAGCAATTTAACATTGAAAAAAAAACGTAAAGAGCAAAGAGCCGCCCAAAACAAAGAAAACACTTTCGAGGTTTTAAGCACTTATGTCTCCTCCTGAGATCGCCCCATCGAAAATGTCTTAAGGACCATTTTGTAGAAACTTCAGTAAGCTTTCAAATGGTTATTGTTCACTTACCACGATTTCCTAACTGTTTTCGAGATATTTAAGAAAATTTACGAAATTCCCAAAAGTGCTCATGTCCGTTTTATAAGACTTCCTAAACTCCATACATATAACCAAAATTTAAATATGTTAGTTTTTATGAAGACCAAACATTTTTAAAAAGTTTCAGACGAATCCATAATTTCTAAGTACCCAAATTGAAAATTACTTAGGAAAACTAATAATAATAAGCATAATTCACTATTCTCAAAAACAGTTACAATTATTACCTTAAAAACCTTAGATATTACTCATTATTAGATTTATTATTATTATGCCCTTATTTTATTAACTATTATTTAATGTTAATTTTATTAAAAAAAAATTAACTATAAAGGAATATTTAAATGGAGACATAAGTCTTTGCTGTTAATTCCTTTTGTCCTAGAACAATGAAAGCTTTTAGCATTTGTCTCATTGTCAACACAATGACAATAAGGGTTTTATCTTAATAGTTATTCACATGAAATAAACTAAACAGCCTAATTTTCCTTGATAATTAATAAATATTTTTTAAAGTCATTTATTTATTTAAATATTAACATAATACATATTACAAGGACAAGATATCTATGTGATACCGCCCAAATCTAGTCGGGATTAAGGTGATGTATTTTCTTTATTTTTCGAAAGAATATCCACCAACTCTGCTGGAACTAAGTATAAAGGCTCATGCACACTCTGTACCTTCAATTTGAAACACCTTCATAAATTTTGTATAATGATACTATGTAATAATATATGAAAAGTCTAATAAATTTACGAAAAGATGATTTACAAAAAAATTGATGGTACACATATAGTAAATAACAAATTATATATTTAGCCCTACTTTTACTGTGGCTATTGTAAGTGAACATAGGTAAATCAATCAAATGGACTTTTAAAAAATGTAGTTATCAATCAGCCACTAATAGCGATAAAGGGCAATATTATTTCTATAAAAGGGGGGAATAAAGTGTACAGCAGAAGACATTCCAATGAATCCCAAAGGAGTTTAAAAGAAAACAATATTTAAACAGGTGGTATTTGTCAAATAAGAATGATCCCTTGGTATTAAAAAACAAAATAAAAGATTAAAAATCAAGAATATATAAAAAAGAGAAATTAAATATATAAAGACAGTAAAAAACAAAAAGTACAAGTTTTTTTTTCTTTAAATTTATGTTTTATACAGAAAGTAACAATGTACTTACTGTTGGGAAGGATCGCCCCTCTTCGAACTTTTTGTGAACAAATCTCTGAACTAAAGAGGTTTTCCCCACAGTATTGTCACCAACTATAATAATTTTAATATCTACTCTGTTATTTACGTTCTGCATTGTAGTGATTGAAATAGTACAATCTAAATCGTTTACATCCCATTTTGAAATAACAACTGTTTACTCATTCTTTCATCAGCTGACATAACAAACTGATAACAGCTGATAATATTAATAATGCTCTATTCAAAAAATTCAATAAAGCCCATACAATAAAATTCTACTTCTAATAATTGACTGAACTAGATCTGTCAGCGAATATTTTCGGAAACTGATGTGACCTCGACTGAGTAAGGTTTGTTGTCATTGGTAAAGAAAACCTCCCCTTTATTTCTCAAGGGATCCATCATTGAGTTAGTAGATAGTGGAGGGAGTGTTATCTATCTTCCAATGCCAAAAAAGTGTTGCCAGTGTGACTGACTATAGTACCAGTAGTGACGCGGGAAAATTTGAATCTGAATATGATTGTAAACAAGCAATGAATTTAAACGAATATATATATCATATTCCTAATTGATGCATATTTATAAATATACATGAATGTTAATTAATACGAATGCGATACATAAATTCGTTTAATTTCATGGTTTGTTTACAATAATATTAACAAATGCACCTTTTCGCGCGTTCTTGGTCACACTGGCACGGCCGATTTTAGGCTTCAACTTTTTTCGTTTGGACTCCCTCCCCTCCCTTCTAAGTCAATGGGATCCACTGAGTTAGTAGATAGTGACTACCAGAGATGGGCATAATTTTATTTATAAATAAAAATACGAATTTATTCGTACTTTATACATTTGTGAATACGAATATAAATAAATTCGTACTTCATATATTTGTGAATACGAATATAAATAAATTCGTATTCATAAGTGTGAATACGAATTTATTTTTATTCACATATATTAAATATAAATATACAAATAAAATTTTATTCGCAAATTTTTCTGCGAATAAAAATAAATTCACAGAAAAAATTTTAAATAATCACAAAAAATGTGAATATTTACAAAAAATCAAGCGATTAGAAAAAAAATCACATTAAAATATACGAATAAAAATTTATTCACATTATAATTTGTGAATAAAAATTTATTCACAATAAAATTCGCAAATAAATCATGAATTTATTCGTATTAAGATGATATTACGAAAGTTACTGAAGGTGATTTTTTTTTTTTTTTTAAGGCATTTAACGTCTAGGTTATTAGCACCTAGATTTCTTGTTTACCCCGAGTCCGCCGCGGGACCACCAGCCATGCTGCAGGGACACAGTTTGTCATCTGTACCTCCATCAAAAAAAAAAAAAAAAAAAAAAAATCACCTTCAATAACTTTTGTAATATCATCTTAATACGAGGAAATTCATAATGTATTTGCGAATTTTATTGTGAATAAATTTTTATTCACAAATTATAATGTGAATAAATTTTTATTCGTATATTTTAATGTGATTTTTTTTGTAATCACTTGATTTTTTTGTAAATATTCACATTTTTTGTGATTATTTACAATTTTTTCTGTGAATTTATTTTTATTCGCAGAAAAATTTGCGAATAAAATTTTATTTGTATTTTTATATATATTATATGTGAATAAAAATAAATTCGTATTCACACTTATGAATACGAATTTATTTATATTCGTATTTACAAATATATGAAGTACGAATTTATTTATATTCGTATTCACAAATGTATAAAGTACGAATAAATTCGTATTTTTATTTATAAATAAAATTATGCCCATCTCTGGTGACTACTAACTCAATGATCGAGTTAGTCGATAGTGGAGGGAGTGTTATCTATCTTCGGTAAAACTGAAGGAGAGTGTCCTCAGCACCGATTTTCTTCAAAGTTTGCACTATAACGTATTTTGATGCACTAAACACGAATCCGTTGAAAAAAAAAAGTTGCTCGCAACTAGGAAAGAAGTTATTTAAAAAAAAAGTTCACTGTTATGAAGGTTAGGGAAGACTGCCTTGGACGACTTTTGGGCCATAGAATTCTTTTCATTTCTGCGAGTTGGATTGAGTAGGGGTTTTGATGTTTTCTTGAGCGAGCGGAAGCGCATAGCACGTATGCCCAAAAGCGACAGTTTACGACCAAGTCAGCTACCACAGGTGAGTCTAAATTTCAATTACACATCGTCATTAAGGACTATTGCGCAGGCGCGTGTTTACATATAAGCTGTTTACCCCGTCTTTTATAACCTCCATAACAGTGAACTTTAGTGCTTAATAACTTCTTTCCTAGTTGCGAGCAACTTTTTTTTTCAACGGATTCGTGTTTAGTGCATCAAAATACGTTATAGTGCAAATTTTGAAGAAAATCGGTGCTGAGGACACTCTCCTTCAGTATTACCCTATCTTCCAATGGGGGGCGAGATTAGCTCAGTGGTATAGCACTGTACTAATATGCTGGAGAATTTAGATATATTCTTGAGCGAGCGAAGCGAGCGGAAACGCTTAGCACCTATGCTCATAAAGCGACGGGCTGGAAGGCCCTAAAAATTTACAATTATTTTTCCATTTTACATCCCTGCGCATGTGCAAGTTTACAAATATCGTTGTTTACGCTAGCGTTCCTAACTTGCATAGCAGTGAAATTTAGTGCTTGATAACTTTTTTCCTAGTTGGGAGCGATTTATTTTTTTTAACGGATTCGTGTTTAAAGCCTCAAAATACCTTATATAACAGCAAGAAAAAAAAGTCGGTGACCAGGCCCCTAAACTTCACAATTGTTTGTTTACAATCATATTCAAATTTTCGTGCGTCACTGGTCAGAGTGTAATGGCCGATTTTGGGCTTCAAACTATTTCGTTTACCCTCCCTCCACTCCTTACCAGGTAGTGCGCTGCACCCAGCCCATGTGTGGGAAGGCCTAGCTCCCCTCCACCCACGCCCCTTCTGGTTCTTTTGTTTGCCTGCGGATTATAACTTCATGCACTGGATGATCTCTGCTACAGATATTTCCTTTAAAGCGTACAGTTCCATTGCGCATACGCGAACTTCTCGGGGAGGGAGATTATGCTTTTCCTTCACCCAAATATTCCGCCATTTACAGGTTGTCATTTGAATTTAAAGGACGCCATGTGAAGCACTAGAAAGTGATTATGGCTAGTTTAGGATCAGAGGAGAGTTTGGGTGTTCAAGAAAGAGTTATAGTGTTTAATGTTTATCAATACTTGCTCAAGGCTAAAATTGAAAACAATTTAACGTATAATGTTGTCGATACCACTAGTGAAGTGACCGGGGTATCAGTAAGTTCAGTGTTCGAAATCGTGAAGGAAGCTAAAGCTTCAGGTTCTGCATTCCATCTATTTTCAACTGATTCAAATAAACATAAAGATACAAAAAAGAAAATCCCCGTGTCCAGTGAGTATTTGTGGTGTGTAAAAGTCTCTATGTTTTTATTGTGATTGTTTTATTTATTTGGTATAAATAGTGACCTTTGACAGAGGCGTCTCATTTTTATTATAGTATGCCATCAATTCTGCTTTCATTATGTATTTAAAATGGAATTGTAAAATACATTATGTGCAGGGATTTATTTAAAATATATTGTAGAAGATGTTGATCATCGGGGTTTCGGTATTTTTTGATAACTACATTTTATAATTAAAATGTATTTATTTACGCCGACGTTTTGGCTTGATATAAAACGTAGCCTCCACAAAACGGGACAGTTTTCCCCCTTCTCCATAACCCTGAAGAAGGCTTGTATATGAAGCCGAACGTTTGCATTAACATATATATTTTGACCGTAAAATGTAGTTTTTATTGAATCAAAAAAGACTTAATCCCTGATGATCAACACCTTCTACATTTTAACGGTCGATTATATCCTCTCATTTGTTAATAAAATATATTGTATTTATTCGGACTCCTCCTTAGATGCTGCCGAATGTTTTCTATTATTGTCTCATGAATGTTGTATTCTTTTAATGTTTTCAATAATAACTGTATATATCTGTTTAAAAGAAAGTACAGAAGTTTGTTTATTAATGTAGTTTATTAATTTCATATTCCAATTTCAGCTTGCTTTTTAGTATAGTAATGTCCAAGTCGGAATTTGAGTGTTGTTAATTAGCCTCTAGGCTCCTTTTTCTTCCTTCGAATAGTAAGATAAAGCAGAAATTGCCATAGCTTTAGAATTACTTAGATTACTGCATTTATTTTTGTCAAATCAGATCTTATATTTTATTATTTGTACATGATTGTATATGCTCCTACATTGTCATTTTCTTTACTGTCGCCTTTGAATACCCATTAGTTTGTTCGTATATTTGTTCAGTTTGAGTGGTTTTCAGGGATGTAGCCGTTGTGTATAATGTTTTGCATTTTCAAATTGTTTGATTTAGGTTTATCTGTGTCCTCATTCAATTATATAAGTTTATATTTATTAACGTATTTCATTAAGAAGTATTATTTTTGTTTAAACAGAGGTATTATCATATGTGGTATTCCTTTAACCTGTTATTATATGTAAAGCTGTCAATCTCTGAACTTTTTTTTATTTATTTTTTGCAATCCTCTGTGCCAAATATGTAGTCTGTAAGCAAGTGATGGTATGATTGTCCCTATGAAAACATGTTGTGCGGAGGATTGCAGCCCCAAGTGTTATGTTCGTGTCAACCTAAATAGTTGATGAGTTTTATAAGTTAGTTATGAGGATTGTCTTTTACTTTATTTAAAGTTAGTTTGTTGCCAATTAATATTCTAGGATAATTTATTGCCTTTGCTTGTGTAAGTTTGTTTCCTTGAAATGTCATGAGGAAAGACTATTCTCCTTCTGCATCGTGTAATGATCATCATTAGTTTTCCACTACCTACTGAGTACCGTATGATTATGTGTTACTCGTTAATGAGGTCTGCAATGTTCATTGGATGCAAAACAATTTATGGATTTGTAGTCTCCAGGACAGAGAATTTTTATGCAGATGCTGTTCATCCGTACATATAGCGAAGGTCTGCTTCTGAGTGGTTATTCTTGATGTAGCATGGGATTCTGAGTTAGTCTCCAAGCTGTTTCGGAGGAGTTTCGTTACAAACACTGTGACGTGAGAATTTTATATATTAGATATATACAGGGTGTTTCAGGGTTAAGTGGCCAAACTGAAAATATGAACTAAGGACCTCAAAACAAGAAAAAAAAAAAATCCTCTGAAGGTGTCTGTAAATGCTTTGTTTAAGAGATATTCACACCTAAAGATTTTCATTGATATTACATACTTATTTTATATGAAATAAATAAAACCTATTTATTTGTCCTAACTACTTTATTAATTTAAGGACCTCAAAACAAGAAAACGATTTCCTTAGAAGGTATGTCCGTAAAATCTTGCGGTAATAATTTTTTGAACCGTTGATAATGATGTGAATGAAGTCTATAAGCAATGAGAGTTCTCTATACTCTAGTTGGCATAATATTTAATACTGGGGTCTCCCATGGTCTAGTGGCTAGCATGCTAGATTCATAAGCGGGAGATGGTGGGTTCGATCCCACCGGCGGCAGGAATTTTCTCATCTCAGGGCTCACTGAGAAAATTCCTGGCTGCACCCTCGAAAATGGCTGTCGGCGCTAATGGCCAAGATTTGTCGATGCGCCGAAAAAAAAAAATAATAATAAAAAAAAAATGTAATACTGCTTTAGCTCTTCGTTCACTGTCAGATGGCTTATCATCAAAATATTGTAATATGGTCGTACTACGTTCATCATTTTCTAAAGGGGTAAAAAAACCATCAGCACGTGGTATTATAGGAAATGTTCACGTTTCTCTATGATGTTGAAACATGGAGCTAAAGGTAGACTTGTTTGGTAATCGTCTATTTGGAAATCGCCTTGCATATTGAAGATGGGCAGCATTAGTATTACCATTGCAAAAACCGAACACAAACACCATATCGGCATATTCACCACTAGTATAAATTGAAGGCATAATGATGAGTACTCTGCGAAAGCCTCTTACAAACTGATAAATTTTATTAACAGTTCCCAATTCTAATTCCAAATAATATTAATCCTTATGTCGCCAACATTTTTTATGTTAGCAGACATACCTTGACTTTGAACAACATTTAATATGAATCTTACATTTAATTATTAAAGCAGTTAGAAGCAATAAGTAGGTTTTATTTATTTCATGTACCGTAAATAATTCATAATAATGAAAATCTTTAGGTGTGAATATCTCCTATACAAAGTGTTTGCAGACATACCTTCAGAGGATTTTTTTTTTTCTTGTTTTGAGGTCCTTAGTTCATATTTTCAGTTTGGCCACTTAATCCTGAAACACCCTGTAGATTATATATTTATAAATATATTAATGTCCCGTGTGTTCCTTAACCCATGAAAAATATACTGTTATGTGTGTATTATTAAGACAGATGATAAGTTCAATAAATTAATACTATTATACACCCACAAACATACCGTAACATGGGGTCACATTAGTACAATATGGTGAAATTTGTTCAAACCTATACTCCTAGGATATTTTCATTTAACTCATACCAAATGGTCAAACTTTGGTCAAAAAGAGTGCAAACAGACCAATATACACCTATATATTTGTCGGTTCCTTCTCAGATTAATATTTAAAAAGTTTAGGTTTGTACCAATTTCACTGTACTAATGTGACCCCATTTTACGGTACATTATACAAAAAGTAACGTTTATATTAAAATTATATTTAAACCAAGTGTATATTCTATGAAAAGAATATTGGATTGTCGAGTAATTTTGTTTTTACTACTGTGTTTTTGTTCCACAGTCTTGAAAATAGCTAAAAGAATATACACTTGGTTTAAATATAATTATAAAGACAAATTTGAAGAACTTTATAAGACAAATTTGAAGAAATAACAAAAAAGTGTAATTTGGATTTTGAAAAATCCAAATCATACTTTTTTGTTATTTCTTCAAATTTTTCTAGAAATGTAATGTTTAATTCATTGTTGTGTAGATGAACCAAGCGATGAAGAAGACATTGAAGAATTGGACACACCTTCTACTTCCAATGAAGCTGGTAAATGGCAGTCGTATTTTCGATGTATTCACTTATTTATTTAACTTATTACACATTTTATTTCAATTATTGCATAAGTTAATCAATGACAGATATTTTGGGACAGGTTACCACTCTTCCCTATCCAGGATAAAATAATAAACAAGGTTTTTATTTCTGAGCGGTCAACTGCATGGTTTTCCGCTCTTTCAGGTTGTTGAAGTTTAACTAAACAGCACAACAAAAGTGTATATAATGTTTGTAATAGATTTTTCCTTATGGATGAAGCAGTTTCCTCTTAGACTTGGCTGCTGTATGCCTTCAAGAGTGACCACAAGCTATGCCTTGTGGTCACTCTTGAAGAAAATCTTGCTATTCTTCGAGTTGTCAATGGAATACGAATTTAACGGACTCTGTTTTGTATTATGCAAAAAATCTCATCAATGTGTTTTGTTTTCTTTTATTAATATTATATTTTGTTTATCTAGAGAATGATAACAAAGACATCATTATGAAGAATGTTGACGTTTTGGATGGTGACAAAGAAGAAGAAAATAATTCAGGTTTGATTGACCAAATCCAAAATATTTTTATTTGAATCTTTTATAATTATATATATATATATATATATATATATATATATATATATATATATATACACATATAATTATATATATATATACACATATAATTATATATATATATATATAATTATATATATATATATATATATATATATATATATATATATATATATATATATGCATGCATGCACACACACACACACACAGGGTGGTCCCGATGGAAATCGCCATACTTGAGGGGTGTGTAGTCCGGCTGAAATGTAGTTGAATGCACCAAGGAGAAATTTTTACTTGCATTATTTCCCTAGATATACAATTTTTGCGTTTTTTATAGTTCACGCCATAGAGAAAATTTAATTATCATGACATTTTCAAAATCTGCATCAAATTTCCTATGAGATCTCACGTACCATAAATTTCTAAAACCAAACTTTTTTTTTTCATTCACTATTTCCTAATCTCAAAAAGTTCATGTGGTGTTTACATTATCTTTACTATTTCATCTAAAGTGTTTTGTTACAATTTTTGAAATAGTAATTTTGTTTTAATTGCTGCATTTCAATATGTTAATCATTAAAAGCCAAAATGTTTTGTTTATTATTCTTTTTTTGTTTTACTTGACCACAATTTACCCATCCTTTTTTTTGGTAATCGACACTTACTAACAAGTTAGCTATGAATGAAATAACACAAATTTTCCCCATCTTTCAAACCAAAAAAATGTTTGTGCTGTGCGTGGAACATTAAATGCGAACAACCTTTATTTCGTGATACCTAAGTTATTTGTTTGGGTGGCTGCTGTGGATTTGGTTTGAGAATGTTTCCACAAGGTACACGAGATGTTATAGAAAAGTTAATGCAGATTTTGAAAATGCCATCAGAATTAAATTTCCCCTATGGCGGGAGAGAAAAATAGTGCAAAATGGTCAAAAACTAGCGTTTAGACAAAATAACATGGAAAAGCCTCTATCTAGAGAAATAATACAAGTAAAAATTTCTCCTTGGTGGCATTCAACTACATTATATATTATTAAGTATTTTTAAGACAGATGCGAAGTTCAGTGGTTTGTATGTTTCTTTAAAAATATATAAATATAAAAAAAATTAAAAATGGTCAAGCAACCAACTTATTTTTTTTTTACCCCTTCATATGGATTGACCCTTTAATAGGATTATGATATAAGTGATCTGTAGGTGCTCTAAAAATTAAAATATGTATTTTTATATGTTAATATTGTTTAATAAATAAAAAATTACTAGTTTCGGTAAAACTGAAGGAGAGTGTCCTCAGCACCGATTTTCTTCAACGTTTGCACTATAATGTATTTTGATGCACTAAACATTAATCCGTTCAAAAAAAAAAAGTCGCTCTCAACTAGGAAAGAAGTTATTTAAAAGAAAAGTTCACTGTTATGGAGGTTACAAAAGATCGCATAAACAATGTACTTGTAAACACGCGCATGCGCAATAGTCCTTAATAAAGAAGTTTAATTGAAATTTACCATCAATTATTAAAATTTACCAACACATATTTATTCAGAAACATTTTTTTAAATAATGAAACATTCTTCAAATTTCTTGTTTCGCTCCGGAAAAGTATTATATAACAGAAATCCCTTAATAATTAGCTAATGCCTTTATAATTTGTTCCCTCTAAGCTCCTCTAATTTGCTCTAATTACCTTATTATTGTTATAGTTTTTTGGAAAATGTTAAATAAAAATGAAGTTACACGACTTCATAATTCTTACCCACAATCAGTGATGTGGGGTGGGTAAATACCCAGTGGGTAGGTAAATATAAATTGGGTATTTACCCACAGGGAAGGTAAATGCCCAAAGAGTGGGTATTTTCAGTTTTTGAGCTTGATACAACTTCTTTGAATATTTTTTGGTGCAAACAAGGACTGAAACTTACCCATTTGGTCATAAAAGCTTAATGAACATTAATTTTCATATTTTAAAGAAAGTTAAAAGTCGGTCCGGGTATTTACAACTTAATGTATATCTATGAATTTTCATGATTACTTTTACAGTGGGGAAGGTTAATTAATTTTAAAAAGGTTTTAATGAAGCCTATTCAATTATTAAGGACTTATTTAAATTTTAAAAAAGGGGCAAAAACATTTTTAATGTTTATTATAATAGTTCAAAACCATTTTAAGTTAAGTTTAAGTTTGTGATCCTTGTTAATATTATTTGAAATTATGCTCATACAGTAGTAACAACATTACAGTAAGCCGAAATCTCATCAGAAATGAAAAGGTAGCTTCTTGATGACAGAGTGTTTTGAGTCCGAGTTGGGAAACTAGTTAACATCCTTGATCCAATTGTTGAACTTATCACTGCCATTCAGTTAAATGCCCCTTTGATCCACACAGTTCATAAGAGATTTAAGAATTACTGAAAACTCTTCAACAAGAAACCGAGAATCTTCTCTTCAAAAAACGGAGGAAAAACTTGTGTTAACTAAATAGGAGAAGCGCATTCAGTTTGGTGTTGGAAACGCACATCTTGTTTTATTGGTAGTCGGAAGGTCCATGGCAAATTTTCAGGTAATAATTTATTATTTATTAACCTCTCAGTGATCCTATTTTATAATTTATTATTGTTTTAATAGTTTCTCAGTGTTGCAATAGCTCTAACCTGGCAAGATCCGTGACATTTTACAATATTGGATTACTAAGTCACGGTTTAGTTAAGTACCTTAAATACCCGGGTATTTATGAAATTGGGTATTTACCCTTAAGAATAAATACCCGGGTATTTTACAACACTGCCCACAATCAAGAAGAATTACTCAAATTTTTAATATAAAACAAAATTTTGAGTAATTCTAACAATTTTGGAAAACGTTCGGAAAAGTTTAAATGCGCGGAAAAGTTAAACGTGCCCATAAATATTAAGAGTGCATAAATGCTTTTTTCGGTGCGATTGCGGATTTTTATCCACCGAACATTGCGTCTGATGATGTCTAGGAG
Source organism: Gonocerus acuteangulatus (assembly GCA_946811695.1). NCBI lineage: Eukaryota > Metazoa > Arthropoda > Insecta > Hemiptera > Coreidae > Gonocerus > Gonocerus acuteangulatus. The sequence continues at coordinate 5,782,138 of OX328128.1, read as the reverse complement.
GATTAGAAGAATGCCTAGGACAACTTTTGGGCATACGTTCTATGCGTTTACGCTCGCTGAAGAAGATGTCAAAGCCCTAGTCAATCCAACTCGCAGAAATTAATAGAATTCTATTAATTTCTGCGAGTTGGATTGACTGGGGTTTTGATATCTTCTTGAGTGAGCGGAAATACATAGCACGTATGCCCAAAAGCGACAGCTTACGACAGGTCAGCTATGACAGGTGAGTCTAAATTTCAATTATACTTCTTCATTAAGGATTATTGCGCATGCTCATGTTTACAAATACACTGATTACGCCGTCTTTTATAACCTCCATAACAGTGAACTTTAGTGCTTAATAACTTCTTTCCTAGTTGGGAGCAACTTTTTTTTTTAACCGATTCGTGTTAAGTGCATCAAAATAAGATATAGTGCAAACTTTGAAGAAAATCGGTGCTGGGGGGACACTCTCCTTCAGTTTTACCATAGTTTCGTCCACTTTTCTCAAAAACACTTACAGAGATTGCCTTAAAAACTGTTTTATTTGTTTCCCTGCATTACAGGATCAATGAAAATTGTAATTGTAACCCTATTATTGAAAAAGCTTAAGCTCTACAATCGTTTCTGGGACTTCCATTTGTTTTGTAAATATCTTGAAAATAGTTGTGAAAATGTAGTAAGTGAAATTTAGACATTAAAATGTTTAATGAATTCTTTACAAAAAAACCATTCTGTAGTAATTTTACATGGTAGGATCTCAGACAGAGAAATAAATCCTTAAAACTTCTGAAGTGTTGGATTTGTTGCTCTCAACAGTTGTTTTTGTATGTTTGGTTTGGAAAATATTAATCTATTTGAAGAGAAGAAGAAAACTTTATTAACGAATAATAAAGTGAGCTGCCCAACTTTATCTGGTTGCTGGCCACACAGCATGCTTATCCACCGGTTCTGGTATTGCTTTCTAAATTCGGGTGTTTCATTTGCAGTCTGTTCTTCATTGAGTGGTGTAAACACCCTTCTTCACAAATATCTTCAAGAGGAAAACTCTTCTTTTTTTTCTCTTACTTTTTATTCCTTTTCTCATGGATCATAAGAAAAAGAAAATAGTCTGTAGACTATTTTCACCTTGACAAAATAAAATAATAATAACGGAAAGGAATGTTGTCCATCAATGACTATATATATGTTGGCTTATAATGCCAAGCGAATCAATAAGTATTGACTCCGCTAAAACAGGGTAGGTTTCTGGAAGGATTCCTAGTTCTTCAAGAGACGTAATTTTTGGAATTGTTCCTCTCGCACCGAAGCACAAACCTCTAATAATATAGTTCCTTGGCCCAAACTTTTCCAGGAATTTGTCTTCTAGGTACTGAATGCGTTTGGAGTAAATTCTTTTCTTTTCGCAGTCTATTGATTCCGCTTACTCAGGATCATTAGTCTCGAATCGGATCGTTGGGCCAAGAACGAGGCTGTAGTACTATTTTGTGGGAAGGCTACGATGTCAGCGCATCTTGAAGATCCTTGGTCGTCGATTGCATACACCTCTTTGCGGCATTTGTAGCCTTTTTCTTCAAGAAGGGCTATCAGCCTGTGTTTCACATTGTGGTGTCGCCGAGTAACGAGGAGCATACCGTTTGGACAACTACCCAGCACATGGGCTGGAGTTTCAGGCTCTCTGCCTCATTTACGACAAAGGGGTCCATTATCAGCCGCTCCTGCTACACTGGGACACCATGCAGTGGTGCATAATTAATGTTTAATTTCAAAGCGTTAGTCCATTCAGGGGCGGACAAAAGTTTTTATGTCATAAATGAATTTATTGCTTTTCGGATAATCTCTGAAATGTTTCACTCCAATCCCTTTCAATTAGCATATTTATGTGTGTTTTTTTTTTTTTTTTTTTTTTTTTTTTTTTTTTTTTTTTTTTTTTTTTTTTTTATGGCACATCGACATAAATCTTGGCCATTAGCGCCGACGTCCAGGGTGCAGCCAGGAATTTTCTCAGCGAGCCCTGAAATGAGAAAATTTCTGGCGCCGGTGGGGATCGAACCCACCATCTCCCGCTTATGAATCTAGCGCACTAGCCACTAGACCACGGGAGACCCCTATTTATGTTATTAAGACATTCTCTGAAAGGTCTAGGAATAGTTTATAATGTGTTATATCTCCTTTATCTACAAAATTTTAAAATTAATAAATGTATTTTTTTTTTTTTTTTTTTTTTTTTTTTACAGCATTGAATAACGTAGGTGATGCCGTTTACATTAAACAGGAAGAAATCTTTATCAAGCAGGAAGTCGAAGACATTGGCGATGAACAGGGAAACGAAGACAATGCCGATGAACAGGAAGGCGAAGATAATGGCGATGAACAGGAAGAGATTTTTGAGGAATCCACAATCAAAGGTATTTTATCAAACCTTTTTCAATATATTTATCACATCGACAACCATTACAAAACAAAGTCTGACTCGCAGGAACTGCATCACCTTAGCACGGTTTCGGCCATATCCCTAAAGCGATTATTGAAGTAAAGGAATAGAAGCAATTATTGGTAGGGTTTAATCTTTTGTTAATAACGTAAAATAAAATCTCAAAGAGAAGGAAGTTTAAGGTGCAACAACAGGAAAATAACAGTATCCTAAGCGGAAATGATTCCCTCGCCTTCTCAACATTCGCTCTACGAAAACACTATTACCAATAATTTTCTCTTTTATTAAAAGAAGGCATGAATTACGAGTAGATTACTAAAATACTACTTTTACTGATAAATGCAATTTAAAAGAAAAAACATCTAATTAAAAAGTGAGTTAAACAAAGACAAAAACCCGTTCAAAAGAACAAAACTATCACTTTAGAGGTTTTAAGCAATTATTTCTCCAATAAACCTCGCCAAATCGAAAATTGCTTCAGAATCTTTTTTGTAGATAATTTAATAAGCTTTTGAACAGTCATCTTCCACTTACCTTATATTTATAAAATTATATGAAGATCCCAAAACTTTTCATGTCTATTAATACATTTTTTTTTTTAAATACTTTCTCAAGTACAAGTGTAACCAAAATTTAAACATCTTAGTTTTGATGAATATCCCACACCCAGTACCTGTAGCAGTTTTGTAGCCATTCATGAAAATTACAATTTATTCTCTATGATGCTACGAGCTTGACATTTCAAATTAGACAAAAGATTTTTGTACCAAATTTCTTCAAAATCGAATCGGACTATTTTTGTGCCTGTGTGAGAGCGAACAGACAAATATATACGTATTTTCGTGCTAGGTGGAAGGTCAAATAACGAAAACTTCACCATACAGTTTCACCAACTTTATTACATGTAGGGAGGTAATAAAGTTGATAAACAGTAGATAACTTTTAGCGGTTCTGGATCAAGGTCATGTTCAAGGTCACACATGATGTTGCATGACGTCACATGACCTTGATTTAGAGCCGCTAAAAATGTAGAGTCGATGACCTTGAACCCCCCCCCTACCCCCGGCCGAAGGAACTACTGACAAATGACGTCATTCCCCCCACTACCCTCATCCCCCCTACATGATCCCTCGACCGCGTCTAGATGACGTCATTCCCCCACCATCGCCAACAACCCCCCTCCACAATAAAAATAAACTTACTGAGAACTCCGTAATAAACGACGTCATTCCCCCACCCCTCCCCTCCATAAAACTTATCTTTTCGACTGAGTTGTCCAATAAAAAACTTACCTTCTTCGACCGCGTCTAAATAACTACTGAGCACTCTATAATGAATTCCCCCCACCATCACCCCCTCCATAAAACTTATTTTCTTCGACTGAGTTGTCCAATAAAAAAACTTACCTTCTTCGACCGCGCCTAGGTAATGAATGACGTCATTCCTATGTCATATTTCTCATATCATATTTCTCATGATCATTCCAGCGCGACTTAATAACAGCTCTCTCTCAATAATAAATTTTATTCTCCTCTTTCCACCGAGTCTCGATTGCAACTGCTATCCTTGGAATCCCCTCTCCCATAATAAAAAAAATGATCATGCAACCTCCTTCCATCGCATTAAGATGGTCATCCCCCCTCCATAATCTTCTTGCCCCAATAAAAAAAATCTTACCTCTTTCCGCCGAGTCATGATTGCAACTGCTATCCTTGGAGTCCCCTCCCCATAATAAATAGAAAACTTAATTAGAATAGAACCTCCTCCGACCGCGTCTCGATTACAACTGCTATCCTTGGTCTCCCCTCTCCCATAATAAAAAAATATTTAACATAATTCCTCCTTCCATCGCATTATGATCCCCCCTCCATAATCTTCTCCCCCCTCCCCAATAAAAAAAATCTTACCTCTTTCCACCGAGTCTTGATTGTAACTGCTATCCTTGGATTCAAGTCCGTTATACCCCCTCCCCATAATAAAAAATTATTTAACATAATTCCCCACCTCCTTCCATCGCATCTTGATTAAAAGTCATTAAATAAACTAAATACAACACAAAAATAGAGGATGGATTCTGAATAAAACAGAGTTTAAGCTTAGAAAGTTTAATAAATCATTCAAAAATTATATTTAACAAAATAATGTATTAATCTTTAAAATTACAATGGTTTTTATTTAAACATTGGTTTGAAGATAATATCGAAATAAGTTTTATTGTCATTCCAAACTTCTCCATTATACACAAGTTGAAGAGTTCTATCAATATAGTTGTTTAGAAGATGGTGAAATATGTAGTCGTTGAATCTTTTTGGTAGATAAATGGATAATTGATTATCCAGATCACATACTGCTCTCTCCCCAAATTTTGTGGTTACTTTTCGGAAACCAATAATACCATAAGATTTTCCAATTTCCAAGTTCCTTGCCGAGATATTTTCGGAAACTTTAATTGAGTTAAGTTGAGATACGTGATTCATCTAAAAACCCCCAAAAAACATATAATGTTATATTAAGTATTTATATTTTAAAATAAAATAACAAGTCTCACCAAAACTTTCATTACAATGTAATGATAAGGTATTTATTTCATCTGTTATAAATAATGAGTTCGGTCGAAGATCCACAGAAGTGATGTCTTTAATATCCATTATTTCTAACTCATTTCGAACTTCTTCATTTAACGCATCAATTGATTCATAATTGACTAAGGATCCGTTAGTTATACAAGAACCAAAGGTTTGTGTTAAATGATGTGTGCAATCTGAGCAAGAGGTGACACATTTGATTTTAAAAAGTTCGTAATTACAAAAGTAACATTTAAAAGAACTTAGCGTACTAATGTTACCCTTATAATAAAATTTATGCATGAAAAGAGGAAATAAAGCCTCGCCCCTTAATTTATTAGGGAGATCATTACTACAAGTGTAACATAATCGGGCACCATCATCAGCCATTCGACCATTTATACTGAAATACTTAGATAAGTCCTCCCAAAACACCAAAGTTCCAGCAATAACCACACATAAATATCTATTATATGGATCTGACACTTTCAAATTTCCTCCAACCATTTCTATAAAAACAAAAATAAAAAAACTCTCTGTTTTATTTAATATATTTAAATGAAATACACATTGTTCTCCATAGTCGGAGAAAGTGAATATAATCATTTACGTAATAAAGCAATACTTAATGCAGCAGGTGAGAATTGGAACTATGGCATAATAAGGTTTCCAGGCTTCATATATATGCATAATTAACACTTTTTTACTCGTTAATTGTTAGTATAAACAATGAAGTTTTTTCCGCCAACATCCTTGATATACTTCCTCAAGCAATATAAAAGTTGCAGTTTCACACGTTAGAGTCAGTACGAACATAATGTCCACCCCTGACATCATAGATTTCATTTTGGAGAGGCTTCCTCATAGAAACCCTGTAAGTTTTTTATTTTTGTTTTTTTCTCAAAATTATCTTTATATAAGGTTTTGTGATTATTATTGTTTTTTTAATTTTTTAGCCAAAGCCTGTCTTCGCAATATTTTGCGAAGAAATTGATAATTCGGAGGGGGTTAATTTGATTCCCCTGGGGAGCACGTTCTTTGGTGGAAATTCATATATTCTGTCTTATTACGAGACAGAACATTTATTTATGGTGTATCTTTTGGTAATTTATTTTTCCTTCAAAAATAAAAAATAAATAAAATACCTAGTGCTTTATTGTAAATAAGTGGTTTATTTTTTCTAGATTTGCTGACTTGAAGATATATACAAAAAGACAAAAGAAGTTTTTTTACTAGATTTTGCTGAAGATAATGTTTTAAGACTTTACGAAAAATAAAAAAATATTCTTTTAAAACTCTTTTTTATTTTAACACTGTTTTATAATGTCCTATCGCTAAACTAGATATATTATCTTCTAAAATAACTCTTTTATTATCATAAGAAGAAAGGGATTTTTTGTTCATTTCTAAAGAATGAATTCTGTGTTGAGTTGAACGAATAAATTTCATCGGATGGCGTAAAACCTGCTTCTGTTCCAAACAATTTATGTAGTCTTCAAATTTTATTTGATTTTTCAACACAGCTTTTTTTACTCCCTTAGCTTTTTTTATTTCTTCATCTCCTATAAGTAGACTATACATTTTAGCTTGTAACCCGACAAATGCCTCGATAATATGTCCGTTTGCTTCATCTTTAAATTTTCCTAACACTTTCTTGTTTTTAGCAGAGTAACACGGATGATCCTTTGGATAACTAGATGTATCTAAGTATTCCATAATATCTTGAAAGTCATTAAATATGTTTTCACATACAATTAATGCTATAAACCCGTCAGTATCGACGTAGCTTAACATCAATTTCTGAGGACTGTATTTTGAAAGTAATACAACATAATAGTATTTGTACATAACCGTTTTCGATAAATCAAGTACTGTTAAACCTATGTATAAAGGTTTATTCATAAATATTCTTTCTTTCAATAAATGAACTGCTGCAAGGTTTTCTCCATAAATAATTCAATCAACAAAATTTGGCTTAGAAATATATTTTTCAATTTTGTTGCTACTGCAAACAAGTTGCATATTCATTCGCTTTTTAACATCTTCCATAGTCTTCCCAAAAACAGAGTTATTGTATAATTTATATAAATCTTTTTCAAAATCAGTAGTCGCTTGCGTCCTTAATTTAGTATTATGTTCGATATAAGGTTTTAACCATTCTGATTGACGAAACCTTAAAACTCTATGAATTTTTTTAAGAATTAATCCTTGACTGATGGCCTGTTTCAGGGTTAAATAATGAACAACATAGTTTCTTCGAGGGTTTAAATGTGGTACAAGCTTCACTTGGTTATCGATTTTTATATTTTCCGGTAAAAATGGAAGAGCATTATGTAAATCATGCAATTGAGCGGGATAGTCCACATCTACTTCTAAAATATAACCATATTCATCATTTTCAGTTAATTTATTCAAATCAATATCGGTATTTACCCATTCAAATCCCTCATAAGGAAGAGGCTGAATCATGGCATATCCATACAAGTTGTTACAATCCTGATACACTATGAAACTAGTTTTTTCGTTAGGGTTATAATTACTTAAATATTTGTTATTTGCTCGGAGATATCTATAGAGATACTTGACAAATACCGCCACGAATACCTCTTTCTATCATCAATATCATATCATAATCTGTCAATAATTGTAACTTCACTCCTGTAAACCTTAGCATAGCGTCCCAAGATAATCCTGGTAAGGTAAAATAATTACATGGATCTAACTTATGAGTTTTAAGTGTTAAATCTCGAAACGTTTCAAAGATGTCGCTAAGAAGCAAAACATCTGTCATCAGGTAATGATCACTGTACTGACCTAATGTCTTAAACCCAAATGTTGACCATACATTCTGAGCATGAGCATAATCTTCATCAGAAATGGGGGAATCATTCAATTTATTGTAAAAGGCTTCTTTGTCAGGTAAGCTTTGTTGTTCCAATATTTCCCAGTTTGTAACATAATCATAAGGAAAAACTCCTTTTCGGGTTAGTAGAGGAATGTGTTCTGATGAGTAAAATTTACAGATTTCACGTAGTTCAGGCAACGTTTTCACTAAACTGTCTAAACTGCTGGGCATAAAGCGAAATGTGTCTAGAAAACGGAGTTCCAAATTCTTCGTCACTGATTTGCTGAATGATATATATTTTTCTTCTGAATTCGGGATCACTTTGATTTGTTGGTCATCATATCCTAGCTGCCTGACGATATGATGAGCGTCGTAGCCAGTCAAATTATGAAGTAGCACAGGCAAGAAGTTGGGTGTTCTATACCTTAAATTACATTTAGAATGAGATACACATCGAAATCGACCAGTAATATGATTATGATCGATTACTCGACGTTGATCTAAAGCTTCCTTCTTATCATATTCACTTAGCTGATCAACGGTATCAGGGTTACTTGTAACAAAATCTTTATCGCAAAAATAACATTTTGTAGCAGAATTAATAATATTTTGCTCCTCATTAGTTAATGGCTGCATTGGAAGTGATCTTGAATAAATTGTAGACACTTCTTCTCCAATATACTTTAAGTATTGCATAAGATGTTGAGACGCATCTTTCCCTCTATATACATACGGCTGAGTGGGTAAATTAGTATCAAGGTGAGACACTTCATCAGACATTTTTAAGTAACAACAAAAGCTCATAGGTTCATGGAGCTGATAATTCATAGAATATTGTCTATCAGGATCGGGCTGACAACCATGAATTGGACGTAGAACGCTCTCAAAATCACAGTAAATTACATAAGGTACTCGTAGAGTTTTTTCAACGTGTTCAAACGTAACATATGGTTTTCTAGGGAGTTCAATGCGAGCTGGGATATTTAGTTTACACAAATTTTTATGATTGATCAATTTCTCTAAAGAATAATAATGAGTCAGACATCTTTTACAAATAAAAATTCTGTGTTCAGACTTTGTGATTTGTGATCTTACTAATTTTTCAAAATTTTTAATGTAGACATAGTGAGTAGTTTTTTCATTATCAATTAGGAGTAGGTCCCGATGATCATCTAACTCGTCATCAACGACTTTCAGTGGATAAACGTTAAGTTTCTCATCTAGACTAAAAACATTGATTGAAATATTGTTGAAGCGTTCAAATTTTGATATCTCCTTTAAAGGAGTAGGAAATGATAGTTGTGAAAAATCATATTTGTACCCAAGATTCTTGTATTTAGAAACCCTTTGAGGCATATTCTGGACGAACTTTGCTAAAATTGAGTACATAAAACACTTTTCATCGTTATTTTGAACATTTATACAGGCTTTCTTATTAGCAATTTTCTTTGGTAGCTCTATATATGTGCTTCCTCTTAAAGGGTTATATTTATTAATTTTTAATCTTAAACCATCAATTGCCTGTAATGTCCAACCACTTTTCTTTACCTGAATTTCTCCCAATTCCGTATTTAATGCATAAAACAGTTTGCCGACAGTTTCTTCTATGTCGGTTTCACGCAAAACCGGAGTATTTTTAGTTTTGAGGACAATGTTTAACTCATCTCCATTTATTTTCCCTATAAAACAATCAACTGATAAATTAAATTTAATTGCTTTATGTTCTAAAACACTATGTCGAATTCTTGTGACTATTTTGTTTTTAACAGAATTTAAAAATTGTATTAAATCAAAATTATCTTTACATCTAATAAAGTAAGATTTGAGTCTACTTTGAAAAGCTGTTTCGTACTCATTAACCCCTTCATTATCAGGTAACATACCTAACAACTCATCACAACTAGGTTCTCCTCTTGGCTTTTTCTTAGGAATACTGCAGAACTGTTCATGTCGCTCCAAATTATGACGATTATCAAAAACATGCTTGCAATGCATGCACGATAATTCGCATTTAGCTTGGTGACGTTTCCTACTTGAGACATAGGCGAAAGTTTTACCGCACCGGTTACAATCCATACTTGAAATGTTTATGTGTGCACAGCTGTATATATAGATATAGACCAATTAAGAGGAGGGGGAGGGGGTAATAAAGGTTTCTTGAATAAAGAAAAAAATTCATTAAAAGTAGAATCAATTACACAATATCCTTTTGATTTATCCATGATTTTGAATCTAAACCTAGCCATTTTATATACAACTTATTTCCTTTCTTTTTTAACACTTTTTCAATAAGATAGGCGTCAGGATACTTTACTTTTTGTAGCTCTTCGTTGTAAAATGATCCTTTAATTAGTTGTTTCACCATGTCTTCCAATACATAGGTATGAGGCAGAGTCTTTTGAACTTTGACAACTTTGAATATTTCAGCTGACCAGTTTGGGGTATATCCTCTAGAAAATGCTGTTTTTTGTTTAGAAATCCTGACAAAATCACCCTCTTTAAACCGTTGTTTTCTTATATTTTTTGGAAGCGAGGAATACACATGTTTCAACAAATAGGTTTCACTTTTTTCAGCATCAATTGGCCTCATACCAATAGTTTTATGGAAAGCTTTATTATATTCTTCTAAAATACCAGTTAAGATGTCTAAGTATTTATAATTTCCTTTTAAACTAAATTGTTTAGACATTTTTGATTTTAATGTCCTGTTAAAACGCTCAACAATACTAGCCTTAATGTTTGAAAAAGTAGAATAATGATTAATCCCATGTTATTTCATCAACGTTTTAAACTTTGTGTTGTAAAATTCCTTTCCTTGATCACTTTGAATATTTTTAGGAACCTTTACTTTCAAGATTTTTTCTAGCGCCTTTACTACATTATCTCCTGTTTTACTTTTTATCGGTATAGCCCAAGCATATTTAGTAAAACAATCGATGATTGTTAATAGGTACTTGTAGCCTTTATTCTGTCTAGCATAGGGTAACATTTCAACCAAATCTATTTGCCATAAATCGTTTACTCCTTTTAGAACGACTCTTCTTCTTGGATAAAATTTACGTGCGCTTCTATGCAATTCATCTACAATTGCTTTCTTTACCGCCGACATCTAACTACTAAAGCTGTGTACTTTTCTTCAATATATTTTCCAGATACCCCAGTGTCACAACATCCGTTTTTGCAAGTGGTTCAAGAACGTTTGTAATCCTTTTGTTCATTGCATCATATGTATCATTTTGTAGAGTAATTGAACTGGAATTTAAAAAATCTTTCTTAACCACATCATAGCCGTCAATAGGTGGAGCGAAATTAGCAAGCCTCTTGCCGTTCCCATTTATATAATTACCGGGCCAGTTTTTTAAATCTGTATAAAAAATTGCTAGGGTGTCTGAATATGTTTTATTAACCGCGTCAGTAGAAGAAACAGGATTTGCTACATTAATAATACGTAACTTATTTGCATCAATATGTTGTTCAGACTTTAACAAACTAAAAGGAAAATAATTTGTTTTATACTTGACATGTTTTTTTGTTACATGGGAGCCAAACTTGTTTATCGTCATGTATGAGGAATGTGACTGAGTGCAAAAGTTAATATTGATCTAATATATAATATTCTCTTCTCTCAACTCTTCAATTATCGATACAATTTCATTTCCATGACCACTGTGACCCGCTGCAGTCGACGCCATCAATAATCTGAGGCGGTTGACAAGTTCGTTTGGATCGTCATAATGTTCGTAAATAGGTAAATGTTCTTGCATTAAGCCAGTACCTTTTTTATTATAAGAACGAAGTCTGCGATGAGTAGCCGGTGAACTACTGGATGACGTAAGTGAGCTGAGATAGCGCGATGAAAACAGTCGAGAAATTACTTTCTTATATTTTATGGATCTAGTTCCGCCCAATCCACGTTCTTCGCTGTATCCTTTTTTGTGAGCATTCGTTGCAAGCAAAATCTTTTTATAGTTTTTTAAATCCGCATTCTGGATTCTTGAGGTATAATAGCTTTAACAACCCCGGTGTTCCATCGTAAACGACACCGTTAATCGAGATATCATCGTTGTTTGTAAAAAGCTCAATATTCGTAGAATCGCCTATGGCTAATTGACCGTTCGGCATTACTCGCAAACCGTACCGGGAATCTAAATCTGTTTGTCCTCCTTTAAACAACTTTTCTAAAAATTGTCTTTGTAGCGGTCCGGCGGATTTTAAATTCTGCTCTAGTTCATCTTCGCCTTGTGGAGTTTTAACATATTCACGAACCTTTACTGCAAGCGGGGTTTCTGTTTCGTACAATTCTTCTTCTTCTGGAGCGATAGTAGAGCGTGCATAAATTGTGGAGGATTGGGGAGAGGGAGAAAAGGTTGGTGTTACTTCGACGTTTTCTGATTTAATTTGGGGGGTTTTGGAGGGGCTTTTGAAAATATTTGATATTTTTGATTTTCTTTTTGTAACAGGTGTTTCGAGAAAGATTTTTCCGGTCGGGCTTAAAGCAGACTCATTATCCCACCACATAGATCGGGTCTCGTTCGTTTCTCCCCAGTCTCCTTCCTCCTTTTCTTTTTTGAATCCCCGAGGTCGGGGCTGCAGCTGCTGTTGACGAAACTGTTGTTGTATATCTACCAAAGGTTCTAGCACCGGAGCAAAAAGACTTTGCCTTTCCTCTTGAATATCCTGCATTCCTCTTTTAAACGTTTGAAATTTTTTACGTAAAGCATCACTTGTCTTTACAATTTCACTACGTATCGAATGCGACATAATAATGAGGACTGATTACTCTTTCTCCCCCTTATATATCCACGATATAGACATCTAGACCCTTACGGAAACGCCCGTCATTTAAACTAGTACCCTTGTCAATAACAAGATAGTCAAAAGGCTCTTTCCAACACAACGCACAAATATCTTTAAATTTCGAGAAACTGACCTCTGGACTGCTAATATGTTCATCATAAATGTGTTTAATATTCAATTCATCTTGTTTAAAGACGATAAGAAAATTCAAATTACATCTAATGAGATGTCTCGGAATGCAAACATAGCTCTGCGTTAAATAAAAACAGTCGAGAGAGTTATGACGTCCATAGCTGAAATATCGTCGAATATTGTCTTGATCCTCCATTGTAACATCATCAAAAATACAAATAGAGTTGCTCTTAACGTCTTGAGGTAATTCTTTCGAATCTTCGAATGTATAATAGCCGATTTCAGGAACGCTGTTTAGAACGCTTCTCAAGTACCGATATTTGGGTTGAGATAGAGTTTTTCCAAATATGTATACGTTTTCATATCTCAAACCGTTTGGATTAAGCAAAAGATTGAGCATAGCGTTTGTTTTTCCACATCCACTAGGACCACAAATCACTCCTCTTATACTATTTGGTAGTAGAGGTCCATGCCTTTTCTCTTCTTTATCCGATATCAACGGTAAAACGTCAACTGAAGGAAATTGTTCCTTTTGTTCTACTAATCTCATTGTGACTAATTTATTTTGACCTATGGCTTGTATATATATATAAGTCATTTGTATCGTTCGAAGAGGTTTAGTATGAAACGAAAGGTGCGCAAAGGACGAGGTCTCCTCGACAGTGTTATAAAAAAATTACCGTTTGAATTACATTTACCGGGGTATCAGTATTGTGGTCCAGGTACGAAAGTGGAAAAACGATTGACAAGAGGCGACGCTGGAATTAATTCTTTGGATAAAGCTTGTAAAGAACACAACATTGCTTATAACAAGTATACAGACTTGGAAAATCGTCATAAGGCTGACAGCGTCCTTGCAGAAAAAGCTTGGCAAGTGGTAAAACATCCAGATTCAACGCTCGGGGGAAAAGCTTCAGCTTGGTTTGTTACGAACGCTATGAAAGCAAAAAGGAAATTTGGATCTAGTTTAAGGACTACCAAAATGAAGAAAAAAATGAATTTTAGAGATCTTGTAAGAGCGGCTAAAATTAAAAACGTGGCTTCTGTAATAAGCGCGTCTCACTTAGCTTATAATAAGGCGAAACAGACATTGAAAGGTCGAGACAAGCCTTTATCCCCTCGTGTTTTTCCCATACCAAAGTCTGGAGGTTTTTTACCTTTTCTAATACCAGTAATGGCGGGATTATCCGCTATAGGATCATTGGCTGGAGGTGCGGCAAGCATAGCAAAAGCTGTCAACGAAGCCAAAGAGGCAAAGCAAAAATTGGAAGAGCAGAAAAGACATAATTTGGCAATGGAAACTCAAAAAATTGGTAAAGGTCTTTTTTTAAAGCCATATAGACGGAATGGATTCGGACTATTTATAGAGCGACCACAAAAGCGTACCTACAGACGCAAAGGTCGTCGTATTTGACTACCAAAAAAAGCGTTGAATGATGTCGAATTAAATTATTACGCTCGAAAAATATTTAAAATTCCACATTTCAGAGGTGTATTTATGATTGATACTCTGCCAGAAGCTCCTAAATTAAAGGAGACGGCTATAGTTAATTTAGAGCCAAACTCAAAAGAAGGTTCGCACTGGGTTTGCTTCGTAAAACATGGTAAAATCGTCAAATACTTTGATTCGTTTGTTAATTTGAGACCACCACCTCAACTGGTCACTTACTTAAAAGACAGTTTTATTTTTTACAATCGAAAGCGTTTCCAGAGGTGGAATACTCCGTTTTGCGGTCATTTGTGCTTACAGTATTTAATGGAGAACTCTGAAAGCGATTAGGTTATTAGCAATCATGAGCCTCGCTGTAACACTTACGGGCACATCCAGCGTGCTCCAAGCAAATTTCATGCCCCCCTTAGAGCTAGACAATTCTTACAGCGTCGGTCTACTCTCTTTACATGCATTTAATTCGATCCCTAATATTCAAAGAGGTAAGTCGGACATGTTTTATTTTGATACAATGGCCATTCAAATACCAGAAGGAGCCTACGACATTGAGGCTCTGGCTATGTTTCTCAGAGAGCAAATAGCTCATAAAGACCCCGGCGCTATGATGGTGTTGAGGGGAAATCCTAGCACGCTAAAGAGTGAAATACGAAGTAATAAATCAATTTATTTCAATTTCACCGAACGTCCAAATTCTATCGGTCCACTTTTGGGTTATACTTCAAAAAATCTAATTATTCCTCCAAGCGATCAATATATCGCATCCGAGAATATCGTCGATATTCTTAGTGTAAACATTATATCTGTACAGTGTAATATCGCCTCGGGGTCCTTTGTAAACGGCGAGCCCGACCATAGTATCCATCAATTTTTTCCCGCAGTCGAACCGGGTTATAAGATAGTAGAAACGCCAAATCCAGTCATTTACTTTCCTGCTAATGTACGAACTATTACCAATATTACGATTCGTCTTGTCGATCAAAACGGACAACTTATCAATTTTAGAAGGGAAACCGTTACAGTTAGACTTCACATAAAGAGAAATGGTGATTGATTTTAGAGGATACGTTTCTTCAAAGCATCAACTAGGAAATGTGAGTAGAAAAACTAAAACATATAAAAGATGTATCTCGATCCCTAGAAGAGTTAGTCAATCAAAGACGTTAAAGCGGTTAACACCTTCAAACGCAAAGTTTTTAAAACAGAGTGGTTTTAAACTAAAGTATGGATAACATATTAGCTATATCTTCGGACATTTCCTTCGACAATTCTCTCGCTCAGTTCCAGTTCCATTCGCACCAGCCTTATGCGGGAAATACATTCAATCATTCCGATGAAATCCGTATTCCAATACAGCAACAAGATATTTATACACTCCCAGCACATTCCTTTATCTACCTCGAGGGGAAGCTTAGGAAAAAAGATGAGACCAAACCTTTGATTGCAAAATTGACTAACAACGCATTTTCTTTTTTATTTGATGAAATTAGATATGAACTAAATGGGATAGAAATAGATAGGGTTAGGAACCCCGGGATAACCTCTACACTAAAAGGTTATTCATCATTTAGTCCTAGCAGAAAATGCGGGATGGATTCTCCCCGGTGAGAACAAAACTCTAGACATTGACAAAAACGGAGCTTTTAGCGTTTGTTTACCGTTAAACATTTTATTAGGCTTTTGTGAAGATTATAGACAAATAATAGTCAATTTGAAGCAAGAACTAGTTTTAATACGATCGAGCTCAGACTTTAATTCTATAATAGGAGATGATAATGTAGAAATAAAATTAGATAAAATAGTTTGGAGAATGCCTCACATTCGTGTTTCGGACGAGAACCGTTTACGTCTGCTCAAAATGTTAGACAGGAACCGAAAAATAGTAATTCCATTTCGAAGCTGGGACCTTTATGAATATCCCACATTACCCTCTAATACACAGCAAGAAACGTGGGCCGTTAAAACATCTACAAATTTAGAAAAGCCTCGATACGTAATTATAGCATTTCAAACAAATCGTAACAAAAACCCGGCAAAGGACTGTAGCCAGTTTGATAGCTGCAACCTAAAAAATGTTAAACTTTATCTTAACAGTGAGCAATACCCCTATGACGATTTGAACTTGGATTTTGAACACGGAAAAATTGCCCTGCTCTATGAAATGTATAATGAATTTCAAACAAGTTATTTCGGTGACAGGCATTCTCAACCTCTCCTTTCGAGATCTAGTTTCGAGAAGATTGCTCCTATCGCAGTTATAGATTGTTCCAAGCAGTCTGAAGCAATTAAAAGTAGTACGATAGACATCCGTCTTCAAATAGATTCCGACGTAAACTTTCCAGCAAATACCAAAGCGTATTGTCTCACCCTTCACGATAGAATTGTAGAATATGAAATGGGAACAGGCCTAGTAAGAAAATTGTACTAAATTCAAGAGGAAAATCAAAGAGTGGGGGGAAAGGTGTTGTGAGTTGTAAAAAATAATTAATTACTGTTGATAGAGAAGGTCGAATTTTAATATCTAAAAGAGGATCTTTGTGGGAAATATGTTAACAATTGAGTCGTAAGAAATAATTAATTACTGTTGATAGAAAATCTACAATTCTCATGTGCAAATGAAAATTTGCAATTCAACAGGAAACAATTTGCTGTATGCAGGATGTTTTTGGGAAAACTGTTAATTATACCACTTAAGAGAAGATATCTACAATTGTATGTTAGACAAACTATATATAAAGTCTAGAGGTGTTATTGTTCAATAGTTGTGATTCTCCCACTGTCGCAGTACGTATTATTGGAAGAAATGACTACTTCAGCAGTAATCGATTTTCAAGGTTTTCCTTTAAATTCTAATGATTTAACAGTTAAGGAATTAACAATAGTCGATACGATCTACGGCACAGCTTGGCATTGGTTTTTCAAACCTCCCCAGGATGTTGAAGACTCTGTAAGACAATCTAAAACAAACGTATGGGTACGAAAATCACTGCACGGAATAGACTGGTATTATGGCGAGAGAGACTACTCCGATTTAATACCTTGTCTAAAGACAGTAACTGATTTATATGATACTTTATGGGGTAAAGGATTAGAAAAATGTAGGTTCCTTGAAGATTTGCTTGATGTGGCAGTTTACGATCTACATGACTGGTTGCCCCAACCTCAAAAATTTAGAAGACGACAAGTTAACTTGTTACTTCCATTTAAACACTCACTACGTTTGTTCATTTAATCAAGCACATAGACTTGCCTCGTGGATTAGGAGACATCCCGAAGCTGTGGACTTCAAGAAAGAAGAAGTAAGGAGGCAGACATATGGAATCAATGCATCCCCCCACCACCTTTTAGCATTCAACGGATTTATTAGAAATGTTGATAATAAAGTCAAGTGCGTGTATTGCGATTTAATTTACAACACTACAAATAGGTACGTCGGTCTGTTCGAGTATCATAAAGCAAACACTCCTAAGTGTGTGTGGTTCAGAGAACACATGCTAGTTTGAAGTTGTAAAAGGAAATGGAGGCTTTGAATGATGTCATACGTCGCTTGGGAGAAGAAGGAATTGAAACACTATCTACGGATGAGCTAAGGATCTTACCAAGAAATCTGCTCCTGTACGTCTTCAATTATGCACTCGACTTTATCTGGGACAGCTTACCCGTGGAATGGCAAAACGATGAAGAATTTCTTGAAAAAAGAATAAATTGTTATGATGTAATTATGGATTAAATTTGTACTTTTTAAATAAAAAATTGTTTTTTTGAAAATATATTTTTTTTCTGATTTTAACCTGGATGAAGGGGGGGGGGGAAAGAAACACAGGTAAAATAAATCATTTTTATTTTATACATTGGTAAATAAATAATTTTTTTATTTTATACATTGACAAATAAATTGTTTAATAATGTATTTGTATTGATATTTAAATCTATATTTTCTTGTGGGTTTTTATGGTTCTCATAAATAAGACCAACAGTCTCTAGAAGCAAAAGAGAGCGGTTGATTTCTTCAATCTTTGAGCAGAGTTTCATACTCTCCGACTTGTTGAAACTTGTACTTGGTGAAGATATGGTCATGTGAGGAGATGGAGATAGACTTAACATTGTGACCCAAGGATAGGCATATTCTATTTTAAAGACTCTGTTTCTCCAGAGTGAGTATGTGAATGAACATGATATATTTTTATTAGTAGTAGTTATTTGCTCAACTGATTTGTTTTTTCTCTTAAAAAATGTTAATATCCTTGACGATTGATCTGCTATACACTGCTTCCATTCTTCTTTGTCCATGTACACCAACTTGTCTTTGTGAATCACAGCCACCGTCGGAACACTGTTGTAAAACCCAACTCGAATTTGTTTGTGTTTACTGATGTTATATTCAGTAACTAATTCCATGATGCTCTCAGTCAAGCCTGAACTGAACTGAAAGGAGTGGGAGTATTTATGTTCTAAAAAAGAACATAATTATATAAATTATTTTTAACAGCAGCAATTTTTTGTCACAACTTCCTGTTGACTACTGTCCTTCACACATCCGCAAACGTCAATAGATCGTTCCCAATCGTCCGTATCGAATTTCAAAGGTAGTCTTTCTAACTGATCTAAATATTTTAAAAAATGGCAGTCGTTGTTGGTCCACTTTTTATGGTCTTGGAGGGGATCGTCTTCTGGTTTCCATTCGTGTAAAACGAGTCCACAAAATGCACATCTTGTTCGATCGTATACTTGGAGGTAATAAAATCCAGCGGCAGCTAATTTCAAAGGACTCACTGGAGAACGCCAACCGACAAATGTCGATAGGTGATTCTCTTCATATCTAAAATTTTTACGAATTAACTTAGACATCTGCTCTCGTTCGTATATAACTAGTTACTAAACACAATATTTATACTAATTGAATAAATAAAATCACAGCTCGTGAGGGGTGTCTCTGGATGGATCAGTTGTAATCGAGACTCGCTGGAAAATCTTATGGTATTATTGGTTTCCGAAAAATAGCCACAAAATTTGGGGAGAGAGCAGTATGTGATCTGGATAATCAATTATCCATTTATCTACCAGAAAGATTCAACGACTACATATTTCACCATCTTCTAAACAACTATATTGATAGAACTCTTCAACTTGTGTATAATGGAGAAGTTTGGAATGACAATAAAACTTATTTCGATATTATCTTCAAACCAATGTTTAAATAAAAACCATTGTAATTTTAAAGATTAATACATTATTTTGTTAAATATAATTTTTGAATGATTTATTAAACTTTCTAAGCTTAAACTCTGTTTTATTCAGAATCCATCCTCTATTTTTGTGTTGTATTTAGTTTATTTAATGACTTTTAATCAAGATGCGATGGAAGGAGGTGGGGAATTATGTTAAATAATTTTTTATTATGGGGAGGGGGTATAACGGACTTGAATCCAAGGATAGCAGTTGCAATCAAGACTCGGTGGAAAGAGGTAAGATTTTTTTTATTGGGGAGGGGGGAGAAGATTATGGAGGGGGGATCATAATGCGATGGAAGGAGGAATTATGTTAAATATTTTTTTATTATGGGAGAGGGGAGACCAAGGATAGCAGTTGTAATCGAGACGCGGTCGGAGGAGGTTCTATTCTAATTAAGTTTTCTATTTATTATGGGGAGGGGACTCCAAGGATAGCAGTTGCAATCATGACTCGGCGGAAAGAGGTAAGATTTTTTTTATTGGGGCAAGAAGATTATGGAGGGGGGATGACCATCTTAATGCGATGGAAGGAGGTTGCATGATCATTTTTTTTATTATGGGAGAGGGGATTCCAAGGATAGCAGTTGCAATCGAGACTCGGTGGAAAGAGGAGAATAAAATTTATTATTGAGAGAGAGCTGTTATTAAGTCGCGCTGGAATGATCATGAGAAATATGATATGAGAAATATGACATAGGAATGACGTCATTCATTACCTAGACGCGGTCGAAGAAGGTAAGTTTTTTTATTGGACAACTCAGTCGAAAAGATAAGTTTTATGGAGGGGAGGGGTGGGGGAATGACGTCGTTTATTACGGAGTTCTCAGTAAGTTTATTTTTATTGTGGAGGGGGGTTGTTGGCGATGGTGGGGGAATGACGTCATCTAGACGCGGTCGAGGGATCATGTAGGGGGGATGAGGGTAGTGGGGGGAATGACGTCATTTGTCAGTAGTTCCTTCGGCCGGGGGTAGGGGGGGGTTCAAGGTCATCGACTCTACATTTTTAGCGGCTCTAAATCAAGGTCATGTGACGTCATGCAACATCATGTGTGACCTTGAACATGACCTTGATCCAGAACCGCTAAAAGTTATCTACTATAAACTGTTTCAAACCTTTTTTGTGCCTCTTCAGGGGTAAAACTAACATATATAAAACTTACAGCCTCAACCTGACGAGGATAACCTTCCACCAGTACGGCCAGGTCTAGACTGTCAACAAAATTTTCAGCAGTCAGCACTTCCGGATTGTGTCATGAGGTCAACCCCATAAGCGGATTCCCTCCCTATGGAGGGAGGGAGGAACCACGCAAAAAACACGGATTTACTACAGTTTCTTGACAGTACGGGCAACAATCAGAGTGTCCTTTTTTTCTTTCTTTCTTTTTTTCTACTGACTGAATACAAATACTCCAATTTTCATAAAATTTGATACAATAATACTTGAACTGTTAGAAAACTCAATTTTGTTAACCCTTACCTTACGGGAGATGGTGGAGGCTAGCCGACCCTGTAGTACAGCGATATCTCTACCTATCGAGGCTCCCCTTCCTCTACGCTATTCTCATCCTCATCTCTACCTGTGTGAACCCTTTCTAACAATT